>JBBIGA010000939.1:0-15962 GCA_037576975.1 Alestes dentex | reverse complement strand
GAAAGAACCGGCTCTTCTTTGGGAGCCGAGCCACAAGAGCCGGCTCTCTGAAAAGAGCCGAACTTCCCATCACTAGTAGGAACCCCAGAATGCTACTAAAGTCTCACTTGAGTCTGAAGTAACATGTTTACTTAAGTATGCTGACAGGCAGCTCTCCTCAAACCTGTTGCAATATGATATTGTGGCCATACTCTGCAGCCTTATGTGACACATAAAACTTATAATAATCATCATCAGCTATCTGTCTTTACAATTAGAGCCTCTAATAAATCACAGTGTTACTGACAGGCTGACCGGCCACAGCTCCATGTGAGTTACTGGTTGTTCGAATAAATGAAGGTCTTCATGTAATCCTTTAACCATTAAAGGCATTGGTGAATCAGTGCCTGAACGGGCGGGGCTAAACCGCTGTAGCCAAAATTAGGAGATGTATTTAAAGGTGCTGGTTTTGTGGCATCACAAACATTTGTGATTTGTAGCTTATTTTCCATATTTGGACTGTAGAGATGGGCAGAGTAAATGTACCATGTGAAACAATATTTGCAGAGCCTTTTTAATTTCAGAAAAGTAATGAGGAACCCTTTAATATCATGAAAGGAATCGGAATCGCATCATGCAGCAGTAAAATCACAATACTGATATTTTGTCCATATCATGCAGCTCTACCTGCAAGCATTACTTTATCAAAACCAGAACAAAAAGCCAGAAGTCAGAACCTGACTCCTGCCCAAAGACCAGACACCGTGTTTACAAGATGACCCCCCCCCCAACCTTTTACCCCTCGACTGAACAGACGACAGCCCTGACAGCTCCAGACAGCAACGTGGATCAACCGATGAGCTAAATGCAAGACTTTGTTATATCTAGTGGAGACCTAGGGGCTGTGATGACTCATTCCCATCATGCTTTGTTTCTCCTAGACAGTAAAGAAGGTCACACAGACTGCCTGAAGCACCAAGACACACAGATATCAACAACCACCTCCCATAGCCACAGTCTCCAGGAGAATAACAGCTTGCAACTGAGACCAGTATTACCAAGTTGTGTCCTCCTGTGAATAAGCAGTTACGTAATGACTAATGTAATCGAGAACAGGCCACACCTGAACTCCTCCTTCATTACTAATAATTACCTGTACTGTTTATTTTTCTCATAACTTCCATCTCTTTTTCTTACAGGTATACGGCCGTCATTGTTTCTCTATTAAATTTGATTGTGGTTATATACACATAAAATCAACATATACCTTCTCAATAGCGGTTGCTTAGGATGCCCAGGACACAGTTGTTATATTTATCATGTCAGTGAATACACTGGAACAAAAGGATTTCACATTACACATGACTTTATTTGAAAAACAAAATTCCTTAAGCAACTCTATTGTTTTTAGAGAGATTTTTTTTTTTATTCCAAGTATTTAAATAATTGTTCCATCATTACACCAAGCGTAAGTTTTAATCTATTTCTACTCATGACTGGACAGAGTTGGGGTCCCCAAATGTTCAGAAAGATTCACTCAATTGAATGCTGATTAATGCATTTCACTCTTACAGTAAGAACAAGAGCCTGAAAGACCCACTTATGTACATGCAGTAATTAAAAGGCCTGTCTTAAAGTGCTCATTGCTTAAGTAATCACCAAAATAATCACTAAATTACATGGTAAATAATTTGATCAGTAGTAACATCCCGGCTGTAAGCAAGATGCTGTATTTCTGTCCTCTTTCAGCTGTAGTCTCTTAGGGTGTGGCATGCATGCCAGAGGATACATTCCCTTTTAATACCATTGTTGAATATTGAATGAGGTGTCTACAAACTTTTGACCATTTTAATGCATCTTAAGCGCTTAGTTTCTTATGTAGTGGAACTGATAAATCTGGCTATCTGAGCTCTGATCTGATTGCCTTGGCAACTCGGTAACGCTGGCTTTTCTTCTCCTCAACATTAAATATGCTGGACCTTTTCGTCCATGCCTTCGTTTTTCTATTGGTCCCCCTTCATTCCCACAAAGCTGCAATTTGGGATTCTGCAGCGGCAACTACTACTTCCAGCAGTTATATGTGTAATATATGTAATATAAAAAGTCAATTCAAAGCAGTACCTTACTATCTGACAATTTTATCAGACAACTGATATCAGTTCAATCAGATAACCTAATCCTAACCACTATTTGTGTAACTAGTAATTCACTTAACTGTTAGTTACTCATCTATAGTATTTATATTCCAGCAATTGTGTATCTAGCATAGTGTATTTCATATGGACTATTTTCTGCAGAGTTTATTTGGATTTATTCCGACTTTTATATTGTTCTTGTCCCTGTGTCCCTGTGCAGTTGTAAAATAAGCAATTTCCTCGGGGATCAATAAGGTTTTCTGATTCCGACTCTTAATCAGCCAGGCCCTAGACAAACCCCAAACTCCTCATCTCTTAAAATTCTACTCAAAGTTCTGAATATTTCTAATATTTTTCAAACTGTTAAGTGACCTTGAGTTTAGGAAAAGTGCCATATGTAAAAAGGATATTTTTACACATTCATGACTACTTTTAAGTGCAGAACCGAAACAGGTCACCCGCTGTTTTGATGTCCCTGACACGCCCTTCAAGCAGGAGCAAACATGCCTAAGAGGTTCAGTGAGAGAAAACATTGCTCAATTCTACAAGCCAACATGCAGTTTAACCGAAATATGTTGCACATGAGTATGAACCATTTGAACCATTTGAAGACCTTGATAGAATTCAGGCCTGACTGCCAGACTAGCACATAGTTGTCCTACAAGCAAGTACAAAAACACACAACTAAAAAGTGCCAAAAGGGTTCTTTTTTTTGGCGTGATGACCGAACACTACTTTTGGTTCCTTCAAGAACTTTGAATGAAGAACCCCTTTTAAAATTTAAGAACCTCCAAGCAAGGCAAATTCTAGGTGCCCTATGTGGACAAAAGTATTGGGACGCCTGACCAACAGGGACTTCAATGACATTGCATTTAAAGGAGTTGATCCTCCATTTGCAGCCATAACAGCTTCCAGTCTTCTTTCATGTATGGCTTTCCAGAAGATTTTGGAGTTTATGTGGGAATTAGTGTCTATTCTTTCTGTAGAGCATTCATGAGGTCAGGCACTGATGTTGGACAAGAAGGTCTGGCTCACAATCTCCGTTCCAGTTCATCCTAAAGGTGCTGGATGGGGTTGAGGTCAGGGCTCTGTGTAGAACAGTCAAGTTCTTCCACCCCAAACTCATCCAGCCACGTCTTTATGGAGCTTGCTTTGTGCACTGGGGCACAGTCATGCTGGAATAGAAAAGGTTCTTCCACAAACTGTGTCCACAAAGTCGGACACGTGGCATTGTCTAAAATTTCTTAGTATGCTGAAGCATTAAGATTTTCCTTCACTGGAAGTAAGCGGCCTTGCCCAAACCCTGAAAAACATGCATCCCAATACTTTTGTCCACAGTGTATGTCCAGGACAAGAACTCTTTTTGAACATTTTTAAGTGTTTGGATGGAATAATCAAGGCCACATTTGTCTTAGGAGATCAAAAAGCAGAAACCAATATGGATAAAACCACTGGCAACAGTTAGACGATCTCACATCAGATCGGCAAGTTCTTTTCTAACATATGCCAGCAGTGCAGAGATGTGATCATCACATAGTATCCACATTTCACACATCTATTCTAAACACACCTTTTAAAAACAGCTGCCCATTTGTGTGATGAACTGGCACTTAACAAAAACGTTTTACAGCAAGAGCCTGCAGAACCAATTTCTACCAACGTGCTCTCTGGTTAACAACAATAATGTACAATAAAGGGAAGTTCTCTACAAAGCCACCCCGAAGGATATAAATAAACATTACTTCAAGTGTGGTAGAAGGGATTAGGTCAGTGCCACTTGAGGGCCCATCTGGGTACGATTAGCTCAAAAAAGGAACTCTAAGTGACTCATGTGAAGTTTCACTTCCGCCAGTGCAGGAGGAGGTGTGGCCTGTTCTATGTTCCATTTAAGGCTTTTTTCTTTCTTTAACACCGCCTGAAAGCACCAGCTGTCCATCATATTGCATGAACATTTTGTGTCTAATGGACCTATAGGTCCAAATACTTGGAACAGAATTTCTACAAGAAAATGTAAGAAAATGCTATTTTTAAGAAATTAGGTTTAGTTAGGATATGGCATATGCTGAGACATACTGAATCAGGGTCATTCTTCATAAAGGCTCTGAAAGGAAACCAGTTCAGCTGTATAGAACCGAGTGGGCCACACCCTGCCGTCAGCCTACACGCAGGCCCGACAAAGGCCATCACAAAAGCCAAGCTGGAGAACTGGGTCATTAGGAGCTATAATGGCATTTATTTGTAACCTATTATGATGTGATTAGAAAGGCCTTTATACCTGCAAGTCGGACCCTCCCATTCTATGTTCCCCCTCAGGATTTACAGAGAGTTACAGACCTGTGGCTCATGCACAGATCACAAAACTCATGTGGACTAATTTTTTTGGTTGTTGCTGTGAAAAACACCATAAGACCACAATGGAGAAAATGGGACAAAGATGGGACTGTAGAAATGCCAGTCATGAGATCAGTCATGAGAATGGTCAGTTGTAATTGCAGTATTATTAAAATGGTTAAAAAGCACACTTTCACCCCCCCAAACACACACACACACTCAAAACAACCACCCACATTTCAGACTTTGCCCTCTTGAATGGAGGAAGCAATCCCCGCTTTTGTTCTTTATTATATGCGTTTTATGTTGTTGTAAATCATAAAAATCTCTAACTGGGCCATTTCCTTCTGTATATGCCCTAAACCAATATACACGAAAGGACTAAGTGTGCGTGTGTGTTTTACCTGAGGAGGAACTCCACACATCATGTCCCAGGTGCCATACTGGCCACGCGCCTGTCGGAAGAGCCGTACTGCATCAGTGAAGGCTGGAGTCAGCACCTTACAGTCCTCTGATAGACCTGAGAGAGAGAGAGAGTGAGAGACAGAGAGAGACAGAGAGAGACAGAGAGAGACAGAGAGAGACAGAGAGAGACAGAGACAGAGACAGACAGAGACAGACAGAGACAGACAGAGAGAGAGAGACACAGACAGACCGAAAGAGAGAAAGACAGAGGGAGAGAGAGAGAGAGACAGAGAGAAACAGAGAGAGAATAAAAAAAGGAAAAAAGTATCATCATCATCATCATCATCCACTTTATTCTTATTTATTTACTTGTTTTTCTTAACCCCTTAATAGGATCAAACTGAGCTGCCCGCCCGCACTGCAGACGTCCCCTCACAAGCACAGAACTAAGAATGATCACGGAAACACACGTGTGTCTGTATACATTCCTGAAAGTGAAACCACTTCTGTTTCACTCACACACCCACACTTCCCACACACACACCACTACACACCACCCACCCTTACAGTCTTTCACCACTCACACACACACACCCCTACACACACCCTTAAACCCCTACACGACTCACAACCACCGCTACACTTCCTTCACACACACACACACCCACCCACACGCAATGATAACAGCATACTCCTTTTAATGAAAACACTGTCTCTGACTGCCATGGTGATGTAGAGTCTAAACACCGTCCTGGTTACTACTCACAAGGCAGACTCACCAGAGTCACCAGAGGAGCAGCGAGCTTCTCTACAGCACAGAGACTAAATTACAGCCGACCAGAAGCTGATTATTGTTTTGAACTGCTTGTGTGTATTGTTGAAACTATAGTCAAAGCTACTTTATATCCACGATTAAAGCAGCTTGCATGTGTTTGTGTGTATATGCGTGTGTGGGCGTAAGAATGTGTGTGTGTGTGTGTGTGTGTGTATTAAAGCATGGTTTCTGACAAAGAGGGGAAGTAAGCTGGAAGCAGGCAGGGCGTGGGGGTTGGAGGCGTGTAGGCAGGAAGTCCATAACTCCACATCAGCGCTGCAGGACCATGTTTTTTTTATGTGTGTGTGTGGGGGGGTGGGGGGTGGGGGGTTGAAGAAAGCAGCTCAGTTTTAGGTCCAGCTGACCCCTCCATAAAGGCTCCACCAACAAAAGCATTCTTTACAGCTACTGAGGAAAGATGTTGCAGGTTTTAGTCAAAACATCAAACCTTTGAGTGTTTTGGTCATTTCTTGCTTATTTGTATGTGTGTGAAAGTTCACAAAGGTTGCTCAGTGCACACACACAGATGTGATCCTTCGAGTGTTTGTTAAAATACTAATGTTTCGATTTTTAAATGTACACTTTCTAACAAAGTTGGGTGTAAACTACATGAATTAGCAAATCCATACAGATTACGAAAAACAGAGCATCACACACTTAACACCTGCACACACAAGATGAAAATGACAATAAAACGCACTTAAAATACTAGATCTCACTTATCACCTGATAAAAACAGAGCAAACCCGGTCCAGACTGTCTGTGAACTCATAAATACAGATGAATTTTGGGATGAATATGGGGTTGAGAAATGCAGTCATTACAGTGACTTAAGATTTGAAATTGCCATTGTCAATATTATAAAACTTATTTGTGTGTTTCCTTGGTCTGCTGCACACCCCTTAGCATGCTCACTGGCCGTAGCCTGGATCACTCATTCAGACACGCAGCTGACAGTCATGCACTGCAGGAAAGCTGTGAGTCGTAAAAATCAAATGTGTCTGCAGATCTCAGAAGGCCTCTGACCACACTGGAGCAAGATGAGAAGGCTAAAGAGGTTTCCACCCTGATACTACTAGATCATTTGCTCCTTCCATCACTTCTGACCTGAAAAATCGCTTTATATTGAGAACATTTGTAAGACGGGTTCATAGTGGGGTTAAAATCAGGATCATGTTATGAAGTGTAGGTCCAGCTTTAGGAGAAAACACTATTGTTCACTGGGCCCATTAATGTCCGCACCATGGAAAGTGCTAGACAGCCAAGATCCATGCTTTTCTCTACTACCAAGCAAATGCATGACCACTCTTTTTCCCCCACCCACCCTTTTCACTCCTTTTCACATGTCCACATATCCATGGTTCACTGCAGAGGCATTTGCACTATTTAAGCCATTTCCTGTGAACATTTACACAGTTCCCATCATTCTGTTCCTTTTCTGAAGCTTTACTGTGACTTCCAACGCTCACCAAAAAGGTCTCACTGTTTCAGGATACTAAGCACTTTCTAGCATTTCAGTCAAAACTGCTGCATTCCGGCTTTATTTTGCCTCCCCTCACCCAGTTATGGGAATGCCAAAGAATTTTGGCTTCGCAAAACGTCGCGAAAGCACTTGAAGGGAATTCTCTTCAACCAAAGTGAGCTTAGATGTGTCCCAGCTGCATGGCCAGCTCCGATACACGAGCAAGTTCTCATGACTGAGGCACGGCACATTGCGGGGAAATTAATTGCCGTCACATTCCAGACTTTATTGGGACGCCAGTGCGTAAACGACTTGCACAACGAATGGCACAGTGGAGCTTAAAGCATGAACACCAACAGTCATTAGAAGAAACACCAAGCCATACGTCTGATGCAGGCTTTTACTGTAGAACCCTGTAGTCACAGCTTTAGTCTGGTATGTAGCCTACTGTAAAACAGAGATGCTGAGAGGTATAGAAACCAGCCTGCAGAAACAGGGACATTTTATGGAACCCATGCAGAACCATGTCATGGTCTCAAATCAGAATCTACATCCATTTAAAAAAAAAAATTGGTTTGGTGAAAAATCAGACAGACAGTTTTTCCTTTACCCCAAATGCAGTCGATCAGTTTGGTGTCTGAATTTTACTTCTTTTTAAACTGATCTGTATGCCTAATGTAGCCAACAAGTAATGGAATCTTATACACTGCAAATTACTAATTGTGCAAATTGCCTGACTAAATTACCAAACAAAGCACAGCAAATCAAGGCAGGAAGAACAATGCATTACATCGGCTCCACTATTTAGCAATCTTAAATAGATTTATTTATGTGGTTTATGTATGACATACTGTTCTATATAGAAAGGGACAAAAGTACTAAAATCAGTCATAGTGTCAGAAACCACAAGACTATTGCAGACTACATGACTCAGAAGGATCTGAGGCAAGTGTTACATTAGCCTCAGACCTTCAGTGCTGAACTAAAGAAGCCAACTTCAGACAGCAAACGTGTCTCGGATGATCAACAACGTTAGGAGAACGATGAAAATCGTCTCAATATGATTTTTGCCCAACTGTTCCATTAATGGATATGAGAGACCTCATCACCTGCCTGTCAAACCCGTCCGTGTCTGGATCAGGGGTGGCAGAGCAGGGATAACACTGTAGCTCTGCGGGACTAGGCCCGGGGCTTTGAAGATCAAGTTCCAGAGAAGCATTTCTCCCATATCCCACGCTAAGCTTGTAGATGCTCTGTTTTGCCAGAGTTTTCTTTTTGGAACTCCATAAACATTCCAGCAATAACACGACCCCATGTCCAGTTCAGATTAACCACTGAGGGAGACCAGCCCAGTGCGGCCAACCTGGGATGGCCCCTCTCTGCTGGAACAACAGATATGCCCAGATTCCTGCGTATGTGCTTCCCAGATTGAGTTACAGGTCACATTTGGGTATTTCTTTGGCTAAGAGCAGCAGGAGATAAGGCAATGTAATTGATTTTTACATGGAGCTGCAGCCAAACATGCAAAATATGCGCCTAAACTCATGCTTTCAGTTTACCCTGCTTAAATTCTCACCAGGGCGATGTTTTGCACTGGAGCCAAGTAATAGATGCTTATGTAGACTAACTGCATGCTTAAAATCATCACACACAATGCACAATCTTTTAAAGAACCACTTTTAAAAATTGTGTGTGTGCATCGAACTTAAAGGCTTTTTCCACAGAGGTTTCAAAATTTCTCCAGTGGTATAAACAGCCATTCAGCACAAAGTGGGCATTTTATTTACTCTACAGAAGGGTCCGTGAACCTACATGTATCTTCTGAGTTTATATATAATTATGTTATATGTAATCATAGTGAAGGTAAAATACTGGTAAATTCCTCTTTGTGAACCCCTGCATGTATCTCTCCACCACTAATAGATTAAACTATAGCAACGAGACATCAGGCAGCATTTTTATAAGCATTTCTCACGATAACTTCAATTGGCTCTATACAGATTAAATATTAGCAATACTTTACTGTAGAGAAGCTGGCATAAAGCTATATGTAAAATGGGGGGTGGATTAAGAGGAAGTCTAAATTAAACAGATACACTTAAACAGTGAATGACTCACTGAATGTAAATATACTCAATTTACACCATCAATCATTAAACTATTGGTGTAAGAACCACTGACTGAGCATAATTACTGAACTTATGCGGAGGATTACTCCCATGCTAACGCCCTGTACATTACAACAGACCAAGAGAAAGGAAGTTGCATCATTGAGAGAGATACAGTCATAATTGTCTGTCATTCATGATCCTCTTCTCTAAAAACAAAAGCGCTATGGAGACCAGATACAAAACAAAGGACTCCCTTTTCCACTACTGCGTAAAAGCACAAGACCAGGGATTCTTCAGGCCTCAAGCAACAGCAAACTATGAACTGACTTTGAGATTCCAAAGTAATTAGTTTGAAAAAGAAACTAGTAAGGTTTTAAGAAGACCTTATAAAAATCGCGCACATAAATCAGAGCTGCACGATATGGACAAAATATCAGTACTACGATTCCACTGCGTGTACGATGACTTTCAAGATATGAAAGGGCCCATATCATCACTTTTCAAGAATTAAAAAATGTTTAAGTCTGAAAATATCATTTCAGATTGTACATTTACCATCCTTGTAGTCCATTTAAGGGAAATAAGATACAAAAAATATTTCAAGTTTAGCCCCACCCATTCAAGCTCTGACTCACCACCACCTTTAATGGTTAAGGATTAAAATAACTGGACTTTTCTTAGATTACATGTTGAAAAGAGACCAATATTACAAATGCACGGTCACCTGTGAGGAACTGTGTCTTACTGTATAGCAGAAAAGGCCTTCATTTGATCCCACGTCACCTCTGAAAAGGGGAACTACTCATTCACCTTCCCAGCAACATCTTCAGCAGAGCACGTCAATACCAGCCAACTCCACACTTCCCCTTTCTATGGTCACACATGTGCCACCGCAGCCGCTGGTGGCCTCCTCTGACCTCTACAAAAGCCACCAACCAGCAAGAGCGAGCAAAAGTCATTCAAAGAACGAGAGCTGCACTTTCAAAGACATAAACCAAGTGTGCTTAACAGCATTAAATCTTACTTAAAACTCAAGAGTACTCACTTGAGATGCACTTCAGGCCTTATACAGGAAAAGCCCGATCTGAAAACAGTACCTCGATCATCCAAGACATACTTAGTGCATGAAATTTGCTTCCTTAGCTACAAGGCCACATTAGGATTGTGCGACCTGCATGCCTAAATCCCCAGTAATGTCAAACAGACTGTATGTCATTTTTGACACTGTATGACAAAATCTTGTCCATTTATATACACAACTATATGTTTCAGTGTCAGAAGCCACATAAGCAAGTCTATTAAGAGATAACTTAAGGCCACTGTGATGAAAACCAGCAGGTAGTTTGCACAATGCCCACTGGTTTACATAAGCTTCTAGCATTTAGCGCCATTAGCCTCGCAGCCCCAGTTCAAAACTAGAGGGACAAACTCCAGTCACCAAACATGGCTATGGCTTTACTAATCAACTCCAAGCAATGCTTGACTTTTTGATGTACTATTCTTTTAAGAGGACACCATGACCCGCCTCGCTCATTGCTCAGCCTCCCACCCAGGCAGCATGAGGGCCCAGCTGTGACCACTCTAAAGAATCTGGACTCCAGCAGAGAGGGAGAGAGAGAAAGCGCGAGAGAGAGAGGAGGGGGAGAAAGAGAGGACGAGAGAATAAGAGAGAGAAAATGAGCATGAAAGAGAGAGAGAGAGAGCACACTGGAATTTATAGACCAGCAACTTACAAACCCAAGGAGAGCCAGGGAGAAGGCCTTCTTGTGCCATTAAGATTCCTCCCACAGATACAGTATGACAGACGGGATAAGAGTGCATAATTATGTCCAGGAGGCTCCAAGACTCAAGTTTCAACAGGAGTCATAAATGTTAGCTAGTGGCTAATGTACGGTCCAAGAACATTCACATGTGTGCCTTACAGTGCATCAACAGCACATTAGTACTTAAAGAAGTACTCAAAGAAGCACTTAAATTAAGACATCACATTTTTGCTGTGAATGAAGCTGTCATAATCAAGTAAATTTGCAATCAAATAACGTATTGATCATTCTGATGAATAGTCAAGTGAGTCCTGAATTAAACATTTCAAAAGATACCAACATATTGCATTGGAAAATAGATACAGAAAACCTCTAAATAGCCTTAAAATGCATAAAATGAAGGTGTACTCCTTTTTCTTACTGTAGGAGTAACTGGTAAGGGGATTTAAAATATGCACTCCCATCATACAGAGTAAAATATCAATGCATGTATTCATTAATATTTTTTAGACTATAGTAGAAGGTTCGCAACAAATCGACAATTCTCTTGATGAAAAGAGTGCTGTATTAAAATAGACTCCAGTAATCAGCTCAGTGATCTGGCTATGATAAAGTATCTGAGGGACTTAATAAAGTACTTGGAGCGTTCTCCACCCTTGGCTTTGTGCCAACATTGTAATTATCACGGAAATGCAAATTTGCACTAGATTCTATGGGAATTTCAAAGTGCATTAATGATACTGAAAAAGATTCTGCATACTGTTCAGTTGAGACCAGTTTGGGTTAAACAGATTGCTCAAAATAATTTGATTACTTGCCTATTCATAAAAATCAATAGAATTGAGAAAATCAAATAATGAAGTTTAATGTATTAACAGCCCTAGTTGTGCATTAAATGAAGGTAAGTTGCAGGTATCCAAACAAATACAGGGACAAGTCTGGACATGAGCGAGTTTCTCAGAATAACGGCAGGCAGCGAGTTCCTGATCATTCCCTGTGAGTGTGGGGGGAGAATTTAGGAACATTTCACAGTAACAATAACAACATTGTGAACCCACTGGGTCAAGATTTGCTGTCACTGTGATTAGGCAAGACAAAATAAACAGTTTCACAAAGTTTGTGCAAGCATGTGCAATGAAATAGGCACAAGGCATGGGCACCAGAATCATGCACTAGTGTCCATGGGGTCTAATATATCAATGCTTCTGTACTGAGGTCACAAAAAAAAGCTACTGTGCTGGAGGAAACTGCATACCGCCTTTCATCTAAACCTTGTGCCTTTTTTTTTTTTAAATCCTCTGAAAACATCAGCTGCTCTTTATCCTTCTCAAACACAAAACTAATACTCCATACTAATGCTCCAAAAGTACTGTCATTTAGATCTCATTACATTGCAACTCACATGAAAGCTGGTGTATTTCCTTCGTCTGTAAAGAGTTTTGTTACAATGCACATGCAAGATATTCCACTTAATTTAATATATATTTTTTGGTAGCACTGTTATTGTCATCTTTTTTTTTGGGGGGGATGAAAAGTTCTTTCTTATCCTATCTTCTCTTATATTAACAGAGCTATTATGATTGCTCCATTAACCCTTGATTAGTTAGCCAACTTTCATGAAGGTGCATATTTCGAATGATCCTACGGGCCTCTCAGTAAGAAACAGGAGTCTGAGGGCACAGCCATTTATGCATTTCTCCAACATACGAAGGACGTTCAAAAAGTTTCCGTACTTTTTAAACTCCATTTATTAGTTCTCTCTTTTCTACACAGTCACCTTCCTTCATAATGCAGTTTTCCCAGCGTCGTACCGACTTTTTAATGCCATCAGCAAAAACGTTTTTGGTTAAGCATGTAGCCACTGATGTAGCGCTGCTTTCCCATCATCATCAGATGAAAATCTTCTTCCCCTTAAAGCTTCTCTGAGCTCCAAAAAGGTGGAAGTCTCTTTAAATGTCCCCTACAAACACTACAAACAGCATATAGTCCAATACAGACATACATTTTCTTGATGAAGCCTTTAGTTTATTGACATTCCAATAAAGTATTTTATGCATGATTCAGTATAAACCCTGTTTTATAGTTTGGTTTTCATAAAAACTGGTTATAAATATAAATCAATAGTAACAGCCGTAGAGGTGACATGATCAAAGCTGAGACTAATTCGAGCACCCTTACAGTACGTGTTGATGTCATCTCATAGCCTTGAGCTACAGAATTCTTTCTGCTCTCCAGCAAGTGAAAGGAATGCGTTTCACCACACCCAACTCTCCGATCACGTTTCCGATTTGATAAACGGCTGTCAAAAAAAGACTGTTGTCTGAATACAACATACTGATTAATCAAACACGCCAGACAGCTGATTGGGCCGATAACGGCGATGGAAGAGGCTGCGGTGTGATTAGATAACCTGCAGTAATGAGGTTTTGGCAAAGGACCCATTCTAAACCATTTAGAGAAAACATGAGTGGGGGGAAAAAGCCTGATGATCTAAGCGTACAGTCTGTCAAAAGTTTGGAGACACCTTGAATTTTCTCACCTTTACATTCAAGAAAAAAAAACCTCAGCAAAAGGTTTTGTTGACATAAACCAGCCATTGTACCACTGTGCCATTGGGCCTCAGTAATAATTTGATCTTTTCCACATTGTTAAAAGCCTTTGTTTCAAATATTTTGCGCCAAAGACGGTTTAAACGTCTGAAATGTTTAGAGTGCTGACATCATAAATAATTCAAGAGTTAGGGTATGGCCAGGGTGGTATTACAGGGGCTAACCAGGGCTCAAGCCCGGGCCTCCAAACTGGGAGTGACCTCAGAATGATGAGAAAATAAATGGTAGGTTAGGTTCTTCTGAACCACACTCAGGAATAAGCTGGCCAAAGACAAAATAAACCAGCAGCAACCCAATAAGCACCAAACAGCAGGCTGTCAGGATTAGGATTGCCTGCGTTAGGATTAATGCAGCCCTGGTTTAGTCATTATTTTGACAAATATTGTACAAAATACAGAAAGAACACCCACAATAAACCTGGGTAGTCTTTGATATGCTAAAAAAGAAAAGGGAATGTAATGTACTGAGGCATTTGGCTGACACCCTTCCATCCAGAGCCCCCCCTGGAGACACTGAGGGTTAAGTGTCTTGCTCAAGGACACAGTGGTAGAAAGTGGGGGTTCGAACCTGCAACTTTGCGTTCATCGGGTTCACATCGGGTGTTTTTACCCACTAGGCCACTACCACCCACGCTCATTCACAGTAAAGCCATTTTAAATAACTAGGAGTCTCTTGATAGATGGCGAGCTTTCCTCAGCTGACAGCTCACTATGGTGTGTCACTGTGGTCACTCACCATTGTTGGCATGTCTGACACAGTCCTGAAAGACAGCGTTCCACTTCTGCTGCTCCTTCTCGGAGGACACGCAGAAGTAGTGATGGCGGGCATATGGGTGCCAGAGGATGAGCGGGAACTGGGACGCACATTTCAGGAAGGGAGAGCTGCCCACTTTGGCTTTCACGCCTGGGAAAAACACAAACACACACACACACACACACACACACACACACACACACCTGTGACCAGGCTGATCTGTGCCCATATGTGCTATGAATCATCCTTCACCACAGAGTGGTCTGTGGTGGGAGGGTTACCACTCCAACAGCTGTAGACACTACAACATGATTAAAAGGCTGTTCTGTGAAGTCCACATATGGAACCCTACATTAGTGAAGCTACTTACACGTCCTTTGATGTCCAAGATCTGCATCTTGAGTTTACACGAATTATGAGGCTAATGCATCCTCCCTTATCACAAAATATAGTTATTTATAGAAATGGATAAAAGGATGATGCATAGCTAAATAGCCAAGTATAGCCATCTTGAATCCCTCTGAATTTCAGATCCAGTTCTTATCCTATCTTGACTGACGGACTCAATTTAGGGTAAAGAATGGGGTAAACCATTGTTTTTTCTTTGCCAAACAAGTTCTTTAATGCTTCATCCCCTCATCTGTTCTTCTCCCCCTCCCTCTCCATTGCTGCCAGTCCTGGGCTCACCCGGGAGGCTGGACTCAAGGAGCTCCAGGTACTTCTCCATGGAGGTCAGCACTCTGTAACCAGCGCAGTTGATGGTTCCTTTGGGTTGGAGGCCTCGATCATGAGCCTGACCAGAGACAAATGTGTGAATGCAGTTGAACCACCAGCACACAAAATATTAATGAAACATTGTCATTTCACACATCACTTCAAATTGGGATGTACTGTGTGGTAGGAAAAATCTTTCAAATAGATCCTTTACATTATGTGGAAGATTGTTACGCTTTAAAATGGGTTTTCACACTCAGTCATCTTTTTTTTTTATGAAAATTGCTCTTGAATAAATTATGCATTAAAAGGTCCTGAGCAGTGGTCCTCAGACTGATATTCAGACACCCTCTCCCACCCTCCTGGACAGTCTAGGACCCTTTTTTCTTTTACTTAAGAGGTGACTGATGTTGAAGGAGGCTGGAAAGTAATGGCTAAGCTAGTAAATGATCTGGTAAATTGAATTACTGAAATGGTTCTCACAACCCAACAGAGGGATTGATCAAGTTCTTACTTGTTTGCTTTCGTAGTAGCTGATGTTGTAGGTGTCTGGGACAAAGAGGAAACGATTCCGCCATTTTTTGTTTTCCTCCAAGTACTGGAAGAGAGTGCCTGAGAAGATGGACTTGTTCTCAAGTGGCACCTAAAAACATTGCAGGGACAAAATAAGAACCTAATTATCAGAGGAATCCAACCAGAGATGATTCTCCTACAGGAACATTTTCCAAAATTACACTGTAAGCAGAGATGTTTGCACTGGAAGTACTTGAGGGCAGAGTTGTGTTTACTCAGACATCTACGCAACCACAGATGGGGTGTGTGTGTGTGTGTGTGTGTGTGTGTGTGTGTGTGTGTGTGTGTGTGTGTGTGTGTGTGTGTGTGTGTG
>JBBIGA010000888.1:0-15966 GCA_037576975.1 Alestes dentex | reverse complement strand
GCAGGGTCTTGCGATCCGAAACATTGCAATTCCCGTACCAGGCTGTGATGCAGCTGCAGAGAATACTCTCTATGGTCTCTGTAGAACATGGTGAGGATCGGGGGTGGAATGTGTGCTCTCCTTAGTCTCCACAGGAAGTAGAGCCACCTCTGAGCTTTCTTGGTGATCGAGCTCAGCAGTGGCTGAGCTCGATCACCAACATTCAAGATCACTTTGATGATCTTGAATGTTGGAGATGAAACACAACAAGGCAGTAAATCTTACTTCTTCTTCTAATGATATCTGACCTAATTTCTGGCCTAAAAATAACCCAAAGAGTCCCTGATCAGGTTCTTCAGATTACTGGTTTGATATTAATATAGTTTAATATTAAGTCAGGATCTTTTCACTTGTTTCAGGGTTACTCTTCCTCTTACACCATCCCACTGAGAGGAGTCAGAGAGACAGAGTTTCACCCAAACCACAGAGGATATACTGAAAACGAGCCGGAAAGGATTCTGCTCTGCAGAAAAATCAGCCAATGGGGTAAAAGCAGTGTTTATTGAGTGGGATTTAAGTATTAAGATCTAGGTCTTTATCCTAAATCTAATTACACTTGTGAAAAAGATCTAGTTCTTCATCCTAAATCTCTTTACTCTAGTGAAAATGATCAAAATGTTTCACATCATATTCAAACCAAGTCTCCAGTTAAGTAAATAAATAAAGTCTTACTGATAAAATGTTATTTTACAAAGCAAACTTCTATTAAAAAAGTCCCTGAATCTGAATCCGAGAATTAAGTTTCAAAGATTCAAAGATTCAAAACATGTATTGTCTTATGTACGGTAGAAATCCCATTTCTCTGCGCAACGAAATTCTTTCTTTGCTGTCCACACAAATGCCGAGATTAGGTTTAAGAGTTTTTATATAAAATAAGTTAGTGAAGATTTAAGTATAATGTGCAGATGTGGATAAATATTAACTGTGCACTTGCAAATAACACAATTCCAGACTCTTATTTCAGCTTTATACTGTTCTATTCACACATTTCCGTCAGTGTGAAGAGATTCAGGGTGAAGAACTAGATCATATTACTAATTTCAGTAAATCTCCCTCAACAAACACCAGAAATCTTTCTGTTCAGCAGAAAAATCAGACAATGTGGTAAAAGCAGCATTTACTAAGTAAAATGTACTGAAATAAGTAATAAGATCTAAGTCTTTACCCTGAATCTAATTATACTTGTGAAAATGTGAGAATGGAACAGTTTAAAGGTGAAATAAGAAACTGAGATTTTGTTTTTGCTCAGTAATCAGGTTTATTATTATAGAAGTTTAATTTCAATGTAATTTATTACCTTTAACCTGAGACTTGGTTTAAGGATGAAGTGGAACTTGTTGAGCATTTTCACCAGAGTGAGGAATTTCAGGGTGAAGAACTAGATCTTATTTTTATTTCAGCAAATCTCACTCAGTAAACATTACTTTTAAGCCATTGGCTGATTTTTCTGCAGAACAGAATCATTTGCAGCTCACTTTCATTGGTTCTTTTTTGGTTTGGTTAAGTTACTTTGATGAGATATGGTGCAGTAAGAGGAGTCTTCACTTTTTATTTTGATGATCAATGTGTGTGTGAAGAAGCTCAGACCAGACCCTTCTTGAGCTGCCTCTACGTCACTCAACCCACAGTGACTGGGGTGGTCTAACAAATGCTCAGAAGTGGAAAGTGTACTGTAGGAAAAAAACAATCATCAAATAAAGTCAAAATAAATGAAAAATGAGAAAAGAAATGAGAAATACAGAAAATGAGATGAGACGACTTAGGGACAATGAGATAAAAATTTAGATATAGTGTATAGCATATGCTGCAAAAAGACCCCAAAATTATGAAGAAACACAGCTATTTTTTGTATCATTTACTTTGCAATTTTCATATTATAACCACAAGGCAAACAGTAATAAAAAACTAAAAATTGTAAACATGCACTAATAAATGTGTCTGTTAAACATAATACCCTGAATTATTATGCATAAAGACCATTTGAATGACTGAGATAATGTCAGCCATACATTTATGAAAGGAAGGAGGAGTGGGAGATTTCCATTCTTTCAAAATGAGTCTCTTGGCAAGCATTGACCCCAGCATCCTTGATTGTTGTACAGTCGAGGGGAAAGCACGAGATTAACTGCGAGCAGCCAAAAATGGCAAGATAAGCTTCCAAAGGAAATATTACAGGGGTCCTTGGGTTACGAAATATATCTGTTCCTTCGACAGTGATGTAACCAGAAGTTTGGTGTAAGTCGACACTCACCCTAGCCTAAGTCACTTACTGATCCTAACACAGTAAAATTATAAAAACACAACTAAGCCAAAGAAAACAGAAAAGGTAAACCCCCTCACTCACATGCAGCGTTATTGCGTATTCTGCCGCTGCACGCAACCAAACTAGTTCACTCACGTAGTCCGTACGTACAAGGCTAATGGCGTTAGTTGAGTGGGACGGGAGTGACTGTTGTAAACTCGAAATGACATATGTCAAGATCGTTGTAGCTTGAAGGGCTAAAAAATTCCTTACAAATTACATATTATATTTTTTTCATAATATTAAAACAACTATTATTATTTTCATCAGTAAATATAATTTCATTTATTAATGCTTACAGTCACACGTGAACACACCACGTGTGAACTTCTTTCTCTGCATTTAATCCATTCACCAAGTGAAGCAGGGGGCTGCCACCAAGGAGGGGCGCCCTAGGAGCAGTGCGAGGGGACAGCACCTTGCTCAAGGGTACCTCAGTGGTGAAACTAGTAGTTGGGATTCAAACCCACAACCTTCTGATTGCAGGGCGAACACCCTAACCACTAGGCCATCCTGCTGCCCATAGCAGCTAGAATAGCAGTAATAGCAATATATCTCTCCCACAACAAACAGTGACATCTTTTATTTTTAATAACTGACCTGACTTTTAGTGCCTTAAAGTTACTCTACATTTGTGTCTCCACATTTCTGTTTCATATTTTTTCTTTTCTTTCCTGCCTCCATAGCCATAACATCCCAGACTCTCTCCAACACACATTTTAAAGGTGTCCACTGTCCACTTTCTCTCCCCCATATATTACAAAGCAGACTCAACCACAAAGATTGATTTTTTAAACACAATACACAACTATCACCTCCGGGGCCCCTTGGCCCCGCCCCCAAAGAGAAGCGTCACCGGAGTTCTGAGCCTAGGGATTCCCCTAAGGTCCACATGCAGGTTTGTGTTTATGACAGTGCCTGGCAACCCACCTGTTCCGGACCAGCTAATTAGCGGTCGCACAACAGGGTTGTCAGACACTGCACCTGGGTTACGTTTCAGCTAATCACCTATTTAGTTAGAGTAAACTCATCTTGTGTTTCCATTGGTTGTTTGTGTCTAGCCTCGTGTGTTTCCCTGAAATATAAGCCAACTGATTCAGAATGTCCGATGTTCTGTCACCATCATTATTCCTATTCTGTTCCCCTCTGTCTTATCTGATTGACTGCGATAAATGCATTAGAAAAAGTATCGAGGAAGAGACCTGTCCTTACCTGAAGCCACAAAGACTCTGCTCTCTCCCGAAGCTGGCACAAGGATCATCGTGGTAACGTGCTGCTCGCCCTCTCTCTCTCTTTTGAGACTATAACGCTCCTCTTTGTTTACGCCTTCCAGAAGTGACATAGCAGCCTGGAGAAGGTCTCCCTGACTGCTCTTGTACACGACATTGCGTCAGAAGCATTGGACCCTCGAAAGAGTTAGAAAACTGTATCGATCCATCTCGACCATTCACAGAGGGGTGAACTTCACCCAAGACTGGACTTCAGCTGACCCACCGGAGGGACGAGGCTCATAGGGGATTCTTTATGTTGTGTGATTGTTCTGCTTGTGAACCTCCTTTCATTTAAAGACTTTATTCATTAAAAACCCTGTTCTCTGAGCTCTCCCTGCTTTTGCGTCCTCTTTTCAAGACCAAAACATGACAACACTTGATCAATCAGTCAATAACTTATTTACAAGCAAACTGCAAGAAATTTTAATGGATTTTTTGACGCTGGAGCCATGTTCATATTTCTGTAGAAGAACCATCCTCAAAATTAATGTATAATGAAAATAGTGATCATTAAGCCTAAGAACACTTACAATAAGAAGAAGTATAGTAATATCATTGTTAACTGAAGTAGCAGTAGCTTGCATTACTATTACTATTACTACAACTAATAATAGTAGTAATAATAGTAGAGTGCAGTAGTAGTAGTCATGTATCTGGTTCTGAAAGGTGACAGGAAACTGTGGTTTATTCTTCACTCCCTGAGATCAGTTTTCTATCAGCTCAAACCTGACCAGTGCAGGCCTGAAATGAGCTCTCCTGCTGTTCCAGCAGAGGGGAAACAGGAGGAAGCATCACTAATTCAACTGCCTTTCAAACACGGTGTGTATTTTCACTCAGACCCTCCACTTAAAACACATGGGAATGATTTTTACATCTAAATGCATGCGTGTAAAATGTAGTCTCGGGGCAAAATGACCCTTAATAGCCTTTTTGCAAGAACGCATACACAAACAAGTAATCACGGGTCATCTGGACCTTTTATTAACAATAATTTCTGCCAGTTTCCATACAACAAAACAGGAGGTGGAGGAAAAAGATATCCTACAACAGGGCCTCATAACGGACAGTCATAACACACAGTCACTGTAGCAGCAGACACAGGCCCATTTAACCCGAACGCACTGTAGAAATATCCATATATATTACTGCAGGAGGAGCAGCCAAATAAAAATCAGGGGCCATTTTATTTTATTTATTTATTTATTTTTACCACCCGAAAGCAAATAGCTGAACAGGCTCCCCGCTAACATCCAGACGAGGCTGCGCTGACTGAAAGTGGTGCATTGTGAAGCTGAATTGGGTTCACTGTGGGATCCTGGTATTGACAAGGCTGGATGAAAAGACCGGAGGCTTTGTGTCTGGCTTACAGTACCTTTTTATGTGAAGCTGTGGGCAGAGTGCGGATTGGGCAAGCTTTCGTAAGAGATGAAGATCCTGGCAGGGCAGCTCTATGCCAGATTTTAGGGTTTTTTGTCAAACTCAACAGAAGTTTGGACCCACACTCTGTTTTATAAAGGATACCCTGCTCTTTCAACATTTTAAATATGTAAAACATTAGAAATATGTGAAACAATTGCAACTGACTGGTTTTAAAGTATACATCATATGCATTATAGGTATAACTGCTGTAGGGAGACTGCCCCTTGTAGTTAGGGAATAGAAGTCGCGTCTGATAAAAGCCATAAATGTAAATCCAATTGTTTAATGATGAGGTTTCTGTACCAGTTTCATCAACCCCTCCCCCCTTTATCACAGCAGCACAGATTCCCCACATCCTTTCAGCAACTTTCTTAAATAACTTATGTCCAAACCCTCCCAGCACCTTTTCAAGCAGCAAACAGTTCTGTCTGATTTTCTGGATCATTTGGAACTTGTGGGTCTCTAGCTGGTCCTACAGCTCAATGGGAGAAAGATCTGGAGACTGGGGAGGATGAGACATCACTCTCTAAACTTTCAGCTCTTCTCTGGACTGGAGAGAATTTTGGAACAGTTCTGAAGAAGTTTGGGATCACGATCCTGTTGAAGAATTACATTTTGTCCAGTGATCCGTAAACCAGAAGGAACTGTGCGATGCTGTTCAACCCAAAGTGAATGTCAGTCACTAAAGACTGACCTGATTTTCCCTTCAGATCAATAGTTTGTGATTTTGTGACCAAAAATGTCTTACTTTAGATGATAAAATATTGAAAACAGGCAATTGCATTTGTTTTATGTATTTCTTATATATTATATTAATCAAAAAGCTGTGTATTGTTAGTGAAAAAAGTGATCATATGTGGACATGTGCCTCAGCATTTAGTGGAAAAATATAAAAACAGGGAGCATGACTTCTCCAGATGTCCTGAAGTGGCTGGCAATGCCACTATACTGTAGTAATTTTGAGTGATATTATCTTCTGCTACTTTCTGGACCAGCAGATCTGGACTCGGTCAAGTGGAGGTGTGTATCGGCTACTGGTAAATATAACATACACACATCAATTAGCATACAACGGCAATTACTATATAATAGCTCAACTTTTTCCTAAAACCTTAGGCTACTAGTTTAAGTCCAATTTATCATTATCATGTAGTTTAACTGGTTTGAGCATGTAGTTAGAACTATTTTGGCTGTCATTTCTTGCTTTTGTTTTATATGTTATACTACTAAACAGACTTAGATAAGTTATGTAGTGTAGCCTTTTCTCTTAAATCCACATGAACTGGCTTTATTTAATTTAGGACTTAGTTTAATGGCCTGTTTTGTTTTTATTTTTCACTGTAATGTCAACTTCATATGAAAAACCAAATAATGAACAAAATAATACAGTTAAAACAAACAAACAAATGTGTGTGGGGTTCTCAGTTTTTCAGTCCTACCACACATTCAGTAGGTCGTTCAGAATGGTTTATTAAGAGAATAAGTTCAGTTCGCCATCAGTCTCCATTTGATACTGAAGGTGTCTCAGAAAATCAACCCTCCAGGATTTCGATCCTCTTTAAAGAACATTGACCTAGAAACATCTGCACTGTGTACCACTTTTTGTCTCACCTCATCTCTACTTATTTTTACTTCTGCTTTAATCTGTCTGTAACAACCAATAACAACAATAAATACATGTACTGTTCCTCTTGAGCCACCCTTCTCAAGTTTATTTCTATAGCACATTTTCACAAAGGTCATACAGCGAGCTTTACAGAAATATTAAACAAAATAGAATGAAATAGAATAAAATAAAATAGAAGAAATAAAATAATACATAGATAATCAATAAAAGAAAGAAAGAATTGAAAGTGCAATAGAACAACATTCTCCAGCACCACAACATTCCTCCAGAACTAGAATATTCCTCCAATACCATGATGTTCCTCCAGGACCACAACATTCCCCCAGGACTACAATGTTCCTCCAGGACTACAAAAATTCCCCAAGACCACAACTTTCCTCCAGGACCATGATGTTCCTCCAGGACCACAACATTCCTCCAGAACCACAACGTTCCTTCCAGACTACAACATTCACCCAGGGCTACTGGGTTCCTCCAGAATTACAGCTTTCCTCCAGAAACACGGTGTTACAGGGCCACAACATTCCTATCTAAAAGACCTAAAACAGCAACACCAAAAGACTACACAAATGCAAGATGCATAAAAAACAGAAGAACAACAGAACAACAATTTCCAGGGCAAGAAAATCTACAGTGCAGTAACAGGAACAGTAACAGTACATGTGTGAATAAAATCATTGTTATAGATTTATAGCTTATAGACTTATTACAGTATTGTAGCAACAGTTACTAAGTGTGCAAAATGTATCTAGAGATAAAGAACAACAAATAAATAATCGGGCAAAAGTAGCATCAAAAGCAGCAACAGGAACAGAAAAAATGCACAGTATGTAATAAATACAAGGCAGTCGAGGGTGTTTTCTTTGTTGATGCAGAACAGTTGTATGTGCAGTGTGTTTGGGGGAAGGAAGCAGTTTTGTGTATGTGTGTGTGTGTGTGTGTGTGCTGTGTGTGCTGTGTGTGTACATATGTGTGTGTGTGAGAGACAGAGAGATGTAAAATGTGTTATTCAGGTCTGATGTCAGAGTCTGATGGCCAGGGGGAAGACACTGTTCCCGATCTTGGCAGAGAAGGAAACCTTCTGGGTCTTCACTGCCAGGATAGGGAACAGTGTGTTCCCTCAGGCTCCTCAGACTGATGTACTGTACATTTTCTTCCAATAAAGATGTACTGCAGCAGCCTGTCTGTATGTGTTGTTAGTAGTAAATGCACAGACAGATGCTTTAGTTTGGTTTAGATGCTTTTATCCTAAGTTACAGAGGCTTTCTGGAGCCTTTGTTTACCAGGAGAACACAACAAAGCGCAGCATGCTGTGGTTTCAGATGGATGGGGGGAGTCCTGACCCGCCGGGCCTCGGCTACCAGAAGAGTAATATAACCTTTATGAAGAAAAACGCTATACACTCTGAAACCACTGCTCATTTCAGAGATTGCTGGTTTCATTACAACCCCATTATGAACAAGTTCGCTTTTGGAGTCCTGACTGCTTTCTTAAATGAGCTCTACTCATGCCTCCAGACTCCACATACACACCCACCTTTACTTGAAGGCTCATTTCTTTACATTGTTGCTTAAATAGTCCTTTTTTAACACTGGTTATACTTTCCCATGCTAAGCCCAGTCGTGTATGGTTCTGTGTCAGGTAGGAGCATATGAGCGGAGAAAGGGTCATGGCCAGAAGATGAAGAAAGCACTGGAAGTGACCAAAGGCTTTAAATTAGAGAAGGTGTGCAAATGTTGAAAGTTGTTATACGCACGTAAACAGTAGTTAATAGTAATTCATTTACTTTAGTAAAACTAAAGGTGATACTCTGGTAACACAGGACAGTTAAGGTGGTGGACAGATGGTCTGCACCAATCCCTTGACAGCTTAATGTAATTTTTAACCAGTGAGGAGTCATCATATAATCTGTGCTAAAATCTGCATTGTTGGGCATAGAGAGGCCTCTACCTGTCTGTAGATGGACAGAATGGGGACCTGCTCTTTATCCAACAGGTTGATTAGCCCAAAGTGGAAAGTGGACTTCCACAACGTAATGTTTGTGCACCATGTAGTTCTGTAGAATGATCAGTCCTAAAATAAGAAACTTTGCAGTTTACATATTGACAGACTTGCAACAGACTGGAGAAGGAGCTGAACGGACGACTTCTGGTCTAGAAAAATTGACAGTGAGGGTAAATCTTTATGCCTTAGCCAATCTGAGGCTTTCCTGAATATTAACAAGCTAATATGATGATGTAACCTCTGAGAGAGGTTCTGAAGAGCCCGGTGTGGAGAGACCCATGTGCCCATGATTGAATTGCTGACCTTTTTGGAGATGGATGAGCTCATCTGAGGAGCCTCTTCAGACTGACATTCTCTTTTGTCATTTCAGCTTTGCGAGCTGTGCTTTGGTTAAATAAAACAATAAAAATGAGCCAGCTCGAAGCACTGAGCTGAGTTCTGCATTGAAAAACGACATAAAAATAAGAGATTATCAACCTATAATCTAAAGCTTTTCTTTTAATGTCTCCAACCTGAATGATGCTTGAATTGCAGAGGAAGCTGACCCTTTCTCACACCAGGTGGAAAGAATTGAGTAAAACTGAATGAACTTTGTAATCACTTGTCACATTCAGTCAGTTATTTTATGTTAAAATATAACATATAAAACGTAGAATAAAATGTAAAATTTTAAAATTAACTAGAAAACGGTGAATTTTAAATGCTTAAATAAGTTTTGACAACATTTAAAAATTATGACGCTATAAATTGGTGAGTGTAATTATCTGTTTAGAATCATTTAAACAGCTAAAAACAAACTGGTCACAAATGCTTTATTAAAAATAAAAGCCCTGCTTAAAAGACCTATAGTAAATAACAGCTTGTTCAAAGACAAAAACCAAACCGGCCCACTGTGACCAGCTAAGCAAGCGGAACAGCTTAGTTTCTGTTTCTGACACATGACATTGTGCTAATATTCCACCTAAAATATTGCATGATGTTCCACCTTAAATACTGATGTTCCACCTTAAATTCTGATGTTCCACCTTAGAAATGATGTTCCATCTTAAGTACTGATTTTCCACCTTTAATACTGATGTTCCACTTTAAATACGGTTGTTCCATCTTAAATTCTGATGTTCCATATTAAATGGTGGAGAAGCTGGTCCATGAGGTGAAGGAGAAGCTGGTCCATGATGTGGAGGAGAGACTGGAACATGATGTGGAGGATAAGCTGGAGGAGAAGCTGGTCCATGAGCTTGAGGAGGAGCTGGTCCATGAGGTGAAGGAGAAGCTGGTCCATGATGTGGAGGAGAGACTGGAACATGATGTGGAGGATAAGCTGGAGGAGAAGCTGGTCCATGAGCTTGAGGAGGAGCTGGTCCATGAGGTGGAGGAGAAGCTGGTCCATGTGGTGAAGGG
Source organism: Alestes dentex (assembly GCA_037576975.1). Classification (NCBI taxonomy): domain Eukaryota; kingdom Metazoa; phylum Chordata; class Actinopteri; order Characiformes; family Alestidae; genus Alestes; species Alestes dentex. The sequence goes on along the minus strand of JBBIGA010000888.1, from coordinate 5,903 downwards.
CAATGAGCTGGGGAAGCTACTGCTTTTTTTAAGAAGGAATGTCATCATTTACATTTAAAAAACAAGAGCAAACAGTGCCACAGTGTGTGCTCACTGTTTTCTTAGTGGAGTGAAAATAAACTTAATCAGCTTTTGTGTCAAAATTCAATCCACATCACTTAATTTACCTCTGTTTACCCTTTTACATCCAGCTGGACTGTGACTTTACCTTAATCTGCCCCACTATATACTGAATAAATAGTCCTGAATGAGCATTTTTCCACTTGCATGCTGCCAAATGACTGGACAGGTGCTATTCCTCATAGCAACACACATATGCTGCTAAATATCTGTTCTAGTGCAATATTTCATGTGCTGTGAATACACAATTTACTCAAATATGACTAATGTTCTTCCATGTGTAATATCATATATTATAAAATCCAAACGACTTGTTTTACTCTGTCTCTTCTTGTTGAAATGGCTGTTTTTCACATGCGGCTTCTTTGCATACAACTCCCCATTTATCTCTATTCATACTGTTAGGTGCCACACTGGCCTGGCTCATCAAATTGCATGAGGGGCCATTGTGACACTGTCTACTACTTCAAAAAGAAATAAACTGTTTTCCTCAGAAAATGTACATGAGTGAGACTCATTCATTGCCAGTGCTCTAGGAGATCCTAAAAGGGTAAAATCTAAGTAAAAGAAACAAAAGAAACGATGGTTGGGGTCTGTACCCTAGGCCACCACAATTATTGTTGCTGTGTACAATGTTCCCCCTGCGAAGTCACAGTTCAGGGTTTGTGGCATCATTCATTCACGGATTATTTCTTAGAACCTATCTAATAATTGGTCGCAGAAACCATAAATATTTTTGTGGCAGTGTGTAATTTTTCATGCATTTAGACTTCAATTATTAAGAAAAATATGATTTACTAAATGTGTAACACACATATTAATGTGAATTCAGCTGAATTTCCATATAAAAAAATAACTAATGTTTTAGTATTGTCGAGAGTATTATTTACTGTTGTTGTGTGGTATTGTTACTGTGTATTGTTATTGTGTGGTATTGTTACTTTATGTTGGTATTGTGTATTGTTATTGTGTGATATTGTTACTGTGTATTTTATTTGTGTATTGTTGTTGTATGTGTTGTAGTTACTGTGTATTTGTCACGTCGTGCCGTTCTCAGAGAGTGATGCGAGGCATAAGTGCAAGGTTCCCTTAGATGTTTTTTACTTACAAAAACACAGACACTACACATACAAAACATCGAGGCATAGGGGCCTAAAACACAAAGCTTACATGAACAAAGGACACAAGAGGTAGTGTGAGGGCATCTGTGAGAGCTGACCAGCAACTAAGACAAGAACTCAAAGAACTTGAATACACATCACTTTAACTAAACACAAGACAGCTGACAAGGGATGACACTGAATATAAACAGTTCAAATTAAAACTCTCTATTACAAAGTGGCCGCTGGCTGAGACATGACAGTACCCCGCTCCCAGGGCACCAAAATCCACCAAACTGGGAGGGGCAGACAGTGGCAACAAAGCAAACAAAAAAAATTCTCAAGGACCCATGGGCCCCACATGTCCTCCCCCAAATGGGCACCTTCGCGCTGGCCTGCTCTGCAGCCAGGTGGACCCATGTGGATCCCACGGGTCTGCTCTCCTGGGGTGGAGCCCCCTCGGAGAGTAAACCTCCCTTACATTAAAGTTGATTAAAACACACTTTTTCACCAAATGTTGGATCCCAGAGAGCCTGCTGTGACCTGCACTGTGTTATAATCCCTTTTGACTCTGCTGTCAAAATCTTACAGCACAGCACCACCTCAGGTGCATGACTGCATAATTTAAGCCCTTATACAGATTCTGAGCACCAGTCCATAAAGTTTGCACCCTGCTATCTTAGCAGCAGGCTCACTGTCGCACGTCCTTCAGCACTAGAGGGAAAAATGACAAACGAGCAAACGCCCAGCCAGGTAAATAAAACAAGGCCATTCGCGCTAATGATGGGAACAAGCCAGCGGCTCTGTGAAGCTGTAGTCATTTAAAGCCTGTTACAGATCGGATGTGTCAGAGTCTTTTGCACAACCGCAGCTTTCAAGGCTGTCTCCTCATTACGCTGACTCAACAACGTGTGTCTATGTGTGTGTGTGTGTGTGTGTGTGTGTGTGATTTAGACAGTGGAAAGGAGCGTCCTCTGAGGTTGAAAGGACCCGGAGAAAATGAACACAAATTGCAATGCAAGCACAAAGGATTGGAAGAAGCGAAAAACACACTATGCCTGCAGCCTCTAAGACATTCCAGCCACAGCTCGCTGCAGACTCTGAGAGGTGTGAGGAATTTCTCTTGCCCCCCAAAAAACAACAAGATCAGATGAAGGACTTTAAAAGACTCTCATTTCCAGTCCAGTCCCTGAACCTGACCAGTTTCAGAGGAATGTTTGTTTGTTTAAGATACACAGTGACCTATGTATGAATCATTCAAGTAAAACAAAGACCTTCTAACTGAAGTCCTGAACCAGTGAAGAACCAGGAGCAGATGATTCCAGATGATCAGGCGGTGATCAGTATACTGGTGGTGCTAAATGCTGAGTGGTTGGAACTCCTTTATCTAGGCTCCTTGTGTCCTTAGACACTTTGCAGTCTGTAGCAGTAAAACATTTGTTTATATATTACTTTCATTTAATCTCCGCAGTATGAAAAAGATCAGACAGTCTGACAGAAAATAGTATTTTTGAACTGACAAGCTGATTCAAAACAATGTGTGAAGAAATAAGGGGTGGCTCAAGACTTTTGCAAAGTAAGCAAACCTGTTGTATGAGCTTTGTGGCAGTAGAGAAATGGAGCAGTTGCCATTTGTTCAGATATCATTTTCAGAACACTTTAATAACCTAAGCTCTTAAGCCAATCAGGAGGAGAATTTTAGAGCCGAACTTTGAGAGTGAGAGGTGTGGATGGAAGAGAGAGATCAACCCGAGTAGGCTGTGGTTTTGTGAGAATAAAAGCTCCGTATGAATCTAAACTGGCCTGTGTGTGTGTGTGTGTCTAGGTGTATGTTTGGAAGTTCCAGATTCCATACTCGTTTTTTATAAAGTTTTATTTTATGCGATTTACACATGTATATTGTGCATTTTACTCTACTTTATAACACCTATCATGTGCTTCCACTCAGTGGCCACTCTATCAGAAAAACCCACCTTGTGCTTCCATTCAGTGGCCACTTTATTAGAAACACCCACTGTGTGGTTATACTTACTGGCCTCTTTATTAGAAACACCCACCTTGTGTTTCCACTCATTGGCCCCTTTATTAGAAACACCATCTTGCTGAGAGTCATCCAACACCTGAACACATCCAGGCAGGATCATGTTCATGGTCAGAAACTGATGAAGGTGTTGAAAAGCTACACACACTGTGTATCAGAAGAATGGCTACAGTAATGTAGGTGAAGCTACATGAGAGGTGCTTCTGATTAATTGTCCAGGGAGTGTGTTTCAGGTGATATGTCTTTAAGACCTCATATCTCCAATTAGAGCACCATCAGTGATCTGAAGCAAACACTGTTCCTACTAACGAGGAACAACTAGAAGCTTCAGATCCCCCATTAGGACCTCAGGTTAACCTGAAAGGAGTCCAAACACGCTGAAGTGTGTAAATCTTGGCTCATTAAACATGCCACTGGGAGAACAGAGCGACTGTGGGATCGATAAAGAGTCCTTACAAACTCCACACTCCACACTGAACTTCAGTTTGGCACAAACTTGGTTTATAATAAACAAATTAAAGCCTTTCAAGCCACCATTGTGACTCTGACCAGCAGTCTATTCAGGTTTATAGATCAACATTTAAAAAAAAGGGCTGCACTGGATCGAATTTCTTTTTTCATTTTCATCATTAAAGGCTAAAAGAAAGGAATATGAACTCAATATGAAGCTAAAAGTCACAATTATATTATTATAATTGAAATGTACATCAACCTATATATATATATATACTATCCAAACCTACATTTTGTTTGGAAAACTGAGTGCAGTTTCACTAACCACACCCAGGCCTGATTACTGTCAGACCTGCTGAATCATGAGATCACATAAAAAGTAGGTTAAAAGATTCCAGAAAAAGAAGACATCATGCCACGATCTAAAGAAATTCAGGAACAGATGAGAAGCTAAGTAATTGACATCTATCTGTCTGGAAAAGTCATTTATAAAACTTTGGGACTCCAGCAAACCACAGTGAGAGGCAATATTCATAAATGGAGAAAACATGGAGCAGTGGTGAACCCTCCTAGAAATGGCTGGCCTACAATGAGCGCAGCGACGACTCATCCAAGAGGTCATAAAAAAACCCAGAACAACATCTGAAGAACTGCAGGCCTCACTTGCCTCAGTCAAGGTCAGTGTTCATGACTTAACTATAAGACAGAGACACGGCAAAAATGGCATGCATAGCAAGTTCCAAGGCAAAAATCACTGCTGACCAAAAAGAACACAAAGGCTTGTCTCACTTTTGCCAAAAAACATTTTGATGATCCCCATTTCTTTTGGGACAATATTCTGAGGAAACAAAAGTTTCATTTTTGGAAGGTGTGCGTCCTGTTACATTTGGCTTAAAAGTAACACAGCATTTCAGAAAAAGAACATCATACCATCAGTAAAACGTGGTGGTGGTAGTGTGATGGTCTGGGGCTGTTTTGCTGCTTCAGGACCTGGACAACTTGCTGTGATTGATGGAACCATGAATTCTGCTCTCTACAAAAAAATCCTGAAGGAGAATGTGTGGCCATCAGTTTGTGACCTCAAGCTGAAGCACACTTGGGTTCTGCCGCAGGACAATTATCCAAAACACACCAGCAAGTCCACCTCTGAATGGCTTTAAAAAACAAAATGAAGGTTTCGGAGTGGCCTTGTAAGTAACCTTAAAAAGGCGGTTCATGCTCAGAAACCCTCCAAAATGGCTGAATTAAAACAATTCTGCAAAGAAGAGTGGGCCAAAATCCCTTCACAGCTATGTGAAAGACTCATTCCCAGTTATCGCAACAGCTTAATTGCAGTTGTTGTTGTTACTAAAGGTGGCACAACCAGTTATTAGGTTTAGGGGCAATTACTTTATCACATAGGACCACATAAATCATCACTTAAAAACAGCATTTTGTGTTTACTTGGGTTATCTTTGTCTAATATTTCAATTTGTTGATAATCTGAAATATTGAAGAATGACAAACATGCAAAAAAAAACCCAAAAAGAAATCAGAAAGGAGGCAACTTTTCCACCCTGTTTCCATCACCTTGCCACAAATTGGGTTGCTAACTGTTCTGTAAAATACGGAATTGTTCCATATTTGAAAGATAAAAGATGTCTTCCGTATTGAACACATATTTGTAATGTTTGTGCAATACTGTATTTTAAACAATCGGACTGGTTAAATCTTCTTGTTAGTTATGGTGGATTTTATGTTTGGTTTGCTTTCATGGCTAGATTTTATGGCAAATGGCAGAAAGTTAGGAACTCCTGTCCTTTTTCATATATATAGTGGTTGATGTGTTGGTTATGGAATCAATTGAAATGGCTGATATACTCACCAATGCTTGCTCATCCACAGAATCTGTGTTATTCTACCCCATACATCACAAGGGATGTGCACCGTTAATCTATCAAATGATCAAGTACTGATTGTTTAAAAAATTTATTTTGTGGTTTCCTCTGTAATGGTAGACAACAGTCTAGCCCCATTTTAAAGGGGGCATATTAAACAAAACTCACTTTTTGCATCCTTTTTTATTTCCATTTGGGTCTGTACTGCTCCTATAAACACTCCAAGCACTAAAAAAAAAAAAAAACATCCATCCGTTTTCTGTGAGTCAATTGAAAGATTTTGGTGTCAGGAATCATATGCTTCTATGAGCC
>JBBIGA010000878.1:0-15967 GCA_037576975.1 Alestes dentex | reverse complement strand
TCATTTGATGGAGTGAGGAAATCTGTCTCTGATCTGAAAGAGCGACTAGAGGAATTCTGCAAGAAGGAGTTCAGTAATATCTCTCCACACGGTAAGAGGAGCTTCTGCAGTGTGTCATGATAAAATTTACTTTCTCAGACAGAGTAAAAGCTAGGTTTTTTTTTTTCATTTTGTATGAAATATGTATAGAAATGTCTCATGATTCTTCTGACTGCAACATGATTACTTATGATTACTATAATCAAATATATTTTATTTATATTTTGTGAAACAGGACATCAATCACAGATTCTTGCTCAGTTTTATTTAACAGAACTTTTCTTTCCACAATAACATTTTAGTGAGTGTGCGTCCCTCCTACAGTCCCTCCTGTTAGTCCATGTCCTGTCACCAGAGGGGGAACATCACACCTCCATAGTGATCAATAAATTTGTCACATGCATAGTCATACAAGTACAACACACAGTGAAATGTATCCTGAACCACTCCTTTTTTGACTGTGCAAACAGTATAAACAATAAGTAAATTTTAAATTAAAGAAAAAAAATTCTGAAACAGAAATAAAAATAAATAAATGAGTGCAAGTAGATATAAGTATACATGTAAGTACAATTATACATTTTAAACACAAATCTGAAATCTTGAATTTTTTTCTGAAGAGTGACTAGGGTAATGTAATGTAAACAGAGTGACCAGAGCAATGTAAACAGTGTAATGTAAACAGAGTGACCAGAGTAATAAGCAGCATGTACATGTGTAGCAGCATGTGATGTGATCATAAATCAGATATGATATGAAATATGACAATGAATGTTCTGAAATATGACAATGAATATGATATGAGTTCCTGTTTTAGCCTGTAAGAGCAATTTTTGAGTTTAAACTAACATAGTAATATGTGCTGCAGGAGCACCCATATCCATTAGTTGTTACCCTTATTTTGAATAGAACTCTTAGTCTGATAGAGTTGGATAGAGCCTTGAATTTAAGATGGCCGCCACTCACCTTTGACCCCAGAAGCAGAGAACAAAGGCATTTGTTCGGAGACTTGGCGGCATATAGTTCTTTACAAGCTTTACAAAGCCTTCGAATTTGGATATATTTAGCTTACTTTTGATCTCACTCTGGATATACTTTGTACCTTTTTAACCACCTTGCCTACAAACCATTTTTCTGGATTATTGGATTTGTTTGGAGCATTCTTTGTTGTCCATTCAAATACCTACCTGCTACCCTGCCTGCCTGTCTGCCTAACCCTGCCTGCTACCCTGCCTGCTATCCTGCCTGCCACCCTGCCTGCTACTCTGCCTGCCTGTCTGTCTACCCACTACCCTGCCTGCCTGCCTGCCTTGCTTGACCTCCACCCATCCATTCATCCATCTATCCATTCCTCCGCTATCATCCATCTGAAAAAGTACAAGTTTTACCTCAATTGAAAGCTTGTCAAAGGAGCAACCAAAGTCTATTTTGAAATGTGGCACAACATATGGTAAAGAACTCTGCCATCGCTTGTACTTTTTGAATTGTTTGGAAAGCATGGAATCCTTTGTTGACTACAATTGAAGCAACTGAATTGTTTGAGTTAAACCTTTGGAATTGAAGCAGGTTTTTCTTTTTTGATCTTTTGAGAGTTTGCCTTCTGAATCAGGTAGACATGTGGAAAGGTGCTCAAAATGAATCACAGTCTGTGGTTACTCCTCTAGACAGCATATCCAACGTGTCAGCCAGTAGAATAGGACCTGCACGTTCTGCCAGTATTGCTTCCAAATCGTCGTCAGTCTCTTCTGCCCATCAAAAGGCTGAAGCTGAAAGGGCATCCCTTCTGCAACATACTGCAGCACTTCAGAAAAAACATGTTTTGCAAAGGGAGATAACTGAAGTTCAAAATGCAATGGAAAGAGTTGACCTTGAAACTGAGTTGGCTGCAACAGATGCCTGAGTTGGCTGTTGCAGAGCATTGATGCTCAACAAATGAGCTCCAAACTCACATCATCAGAACTTTCAGAAACGCCAGGAGATGGCATGAATGCATATCTGGAGAGTCAGTATGAAAGAGTCAATGGGGATCTTCATCCAGAGCCATCACCTGTTGAATATGCCCAAATATCTGTTGTTCCCAAAACACTATTGCAAAGAGCCTTAGTACAGAACGCAAGGCCATGGAGGTCTGACAGGCATGTTCAAACTATGCAGCTGAATCAGACCAGTCAAGCCACTGCAGGTGCTTTCCAACCGCTTGTACCCTCAACCTCAAGCAACAAAAATGCAGGTGATATAGCTGATCTTATTGTGCAGCAGCAAAGGATGAATTCACTTCCAACTAAAGACCTGACTGTATTCAATGGAGAACCTCTCAATTTCAGACCATTCATACAAGCTTTTGAACACAGCAATGAGAGTAACACCAGCAGTGGCCAAGACAGGCTTTATTACCTTGAACAGTTTACCTCCAGCTAGCCAAAGGAGTTGGTCAGATGCCGCCTTCATATGGGTGCAGACAGTGGCTATGCAGTGGCAAAGAGGCTGCTGGAAGTTCATTTTGGTGATGAATTCAAGATTACAAGTGCCTACACAGACAAAGCCTTAAATTGGGATAACATCCCATCAGACAATTGTGAGGCCTTAGAGTTATGCTCTCTTCCTTCGTGGCTGTTGCAATCTAATACAAACCTTGAGATATATGGATGAATTAAATCTACCATCAAATATGAGACTTCTTGCCTCCAAGGTGCCATACAAGGTCAGAGAAAAATGGAGAATGCCTGCTTATGATATAAAAGAAAGAATCGGCGCAAGGGCCACATTTTGAGACCTTGTTAATTTCCTGGAAAGGCAGGCCAGGATTCTGCAAGATCCCATCTTTGGAAGCCTTCAAGATGCCTCAGCATCTAAGAGATCATCAAAGGCAACTCCCAACATAAATAAGCTCATTCCAAGTCTCAGACAGAAGAGCAAAGGGACCAGCTTCACAACAACTGTAGCAGTGGTACCCGAGAACACTGCATAACATTCTATTGCAGAGAATGCTATGCAGGTGTCCAAAGTGTCCAGTTTGCCAAAATTCTGTCCTGTATGTACTGGTGAACATGAGATTGTGTCATATCAAGAATTGCTAAAAAAAAAAAAAAAAAGGTCTCATAATGCAAGAGTTGATCTCTTGAAGGCAAAGGGTATTTGCTTTGGTTGTCTGGTTAAAGGGCACATGAGTCAAAATTACAAAAACAGGCAAACATGTTCAATGTGCTCTAAACCTCACCCCAGTATTTTGCACATATCACAGGATGAAATGAAAGGCCAGAATTCTTCAGATGACTCTTGAAAAGATGGTGAACAGCGGGCTAGTTTCGCTGAAGGCAGGGGTGTTTGACAGCAGTGATAAGCGCTGCACTCTTTCAATTGTCCCAGTCCAAGTCAAACTGAAGACCTCAAACCACATAGCACAAACATGCTTTCCTTGACCCAGGGAGCTCCGCATCATTTTGCACAGAGCAGCTTAGAAGAAGGTTGAGTGCAATGGGCAAACGACAACAACTTCTTCTATGCACAATGGGGCAAAGAAAGCTGTTAACAGCCTGGTCGTGAGGAGCCTGGAAGTTTGTGCACTGGAAGGAAAATATTTTAAAGAACTACCTGAAACTTACACTCAGCAGGAAATTCCAGTTAGCAAGGAACACATCCCTAGACTAGAAGATCTAAGAAAATGGTCTTGTGTTCAGGATGTTCAGATGCCCAGCATTGATGTGGAAGTTGACCTTCTTCTAGGTATAAGTGCATCTAAATTGATGGAGCCTTGGAGAATCATTAATAGCCAGGATAATGGACCCTTTGCTATCAAGACACTTCTAGGTTGGGTGGTGAATGGACTTCTCCAAGGTGAAGATGCATGCACCAACAAGCAAGGTCAGAAGCATGTTCATACTCATCATATTTCTGTTGATAAACTGAGTGAGATTTTGATCCAGCAATATAATGGGGACATCACTCAGCCTCTAAAGGAATACAGGATGATTGTGCATCTTTTCAGTGCAAGATCATCAGCCAGCTCAGCAAGCTGTGCATTAAGGAGGACAGCTGAGGATAACAAAGGGTGCTTCTCAGCTGAAGCAACAAGAATAACTTTGTGTTAAGAATAACTTTTATGTTGATGACTTGCTGAAGGCTGTTGACACAGAATCATGCCATCAAGCTCTGCAAGGAGTTGAAGTTACTCTGTGCAACTGGAGGGTTCAAATGAACCAAATGGATTAGACAACAAAGCTGTCCTGGCCTCCATCCCAGAGCGTGATAGGGCAAAGGATGTAAAGAGTCTTGACCTAGACAATGAGGACCTGCCCATTGAAAGAGTGCTGGGTGTACAATGGTGTGTCAAGGAAGATGTCTTCACATTCCAGGTAACCATCAAAGGGTGTCCAACCAGCAGGCGTGGAATTCTCTCCATGGTCAGCTCCATATATGATCCACTTGGATTTCTTACACCCATTACCTTTCCTGCAAAATGCATTCTACAGGAGATATGCAAGCAGATCATTGGATGGGACTAGGAGTTGCCAGAGATCCATGTCCAGTCCTAGAAACGATGGTGGCAAGATCTTCTAAGAGTTAGGGAGTTCAAGGTCAGTCACTGTTTTGTCCCAGTGTGTGACCCACCACTTCTGTGATGCAAGAGACACTAGATATGGCAGGGATAATAGGAAAGGCCCGTGTTGCCCCATTGATGACCACACCAAGGTTGGATCTTTCTGCCGCAGTTCTGGCAGTTTGTATGGACAGGATGCTGTCTGAGGAGATGCAAATGGGATTGGAACGGTCTCTGTTCTGGACAGATAGAATGACTATTCTGAGGTACATACAGAATGAAAGCAGATTTCAAACCTTTGTAGCCAACCGCCTTAGCGTCATTAGAAGTACATGAGGGGTGTCTCAGTGGAAATACATAGGCACAAAAGTGAACCCTGCTGATTGTGCCTCTCAGGAACTGCACCTTGACACCTTTCTGAAAAAAGAGATCTGGATCAGTGGCCCGGATTTCTTGAAGGAATCACCCGATTGCTGGCCACACCCTCCTCTCACCAGCTGATCCTGAATTAAGAAAGGTTGTTACAGTGAATGTAGCTGTAAAGGACAGTTGTGATGCCACTACTTACCTGATAAATTACTTCTCACTATGGACAAAGCTGAAGAAAGTAGTGGCATGGTTTCTCAGGTTGAAGTCCCATTCTTTTGGAACTGGCCAAGAAACACCAGGCAGGGATGGATCAAAGCAGGCATACAATAGTCACAAGAAAAGGAAAACCAGAGAAAACTGGTCCATATGTGCTATCAGTCAGTGATTTTGAAGATGCAGAGATGGCTATTGTGCAGTATTGCCAGAGGCAGGGATTTCCACAAGAGATTACTTGCCTACGGAAAGGCATGCAATATGTAAGCAGGAACAGCTCCATCTACAAGCTAGACCCTTTCCTTGACTCTGGCGCCTTGAGTGTTGGTGGCCGCTTGGGAAATGTGGTCATGCCTACTGAACAAAAGCAAAAGGACCATCATATTTCCAAGCTGTTACTTAGCCACATCCATCAAGAAGTTGGGCACAATAGAAGGAATTTTATGCTCTCCAAGCTCAGACAAAGATAGTGGATTCCCTGTGCCAATGCTCTAGCCAGAAAGGTAATTCATGATTGCACTACATGCAGAAGAGTCAATTCAAGTGCTGGTGAGCAGAAAATGGCAGATCTCCCCGTGGACAGGCTGACCCCTGACCTGCCACCCTTTGCCCATGTTTTTTTGGGCCATTGGATGTAAAGCTTTGTGAAACGCTATGGAGTGATTTTTACTTGTCTTGCCAGCCACACCATACACCTGGAAGTTGCACAGTCACTTGATACTGACTCCTGCATACATGCATTCAGATGTTTTAGTGCTAGAAGAGGGCAAGTCTCTGCGTTGTGATCTGACAATGGAACAAATCTTGTCTCAACTGAAAAGGAACTGAAAGAAGCTTTGCAATCCTGGAACTTGCAACAGATAGAACAAAGTCTACACCAAAAGGGAGTGAAATGGACCTTTAATCCTCCCCATGGTGCACATCATGGAGGGATATGGGAGAGATTCATTTGCATGAGAATACTGCAGTCCATGACCAGCCAACAGTATCTGGATGATGAAGGCCTTCAGACAGTGATATGTGAGATTGAGGCCATTCTTAATAGGCGTCCACTCACAACTATGTCTGACGATCCCAATGATTTTAGAGCCACTAACACCTGACCACCTGTTACAGCTTAAGGTTCAGCCTATCCTACCTCCAGGGTTGTTTGCAAAGGAAGACTTGTCTGCCTGCCTGCCTTGCTTGACCGCCACCCATCCATTCATCCATCTATCCATTCCTCCACTACCATCCATCTGAAAAGTTTTACTTAAATTGAAAGCTTGTCAAAGGAGCAACCAAAGTCTATTTGGAAATGTGGCACAACACAGCCCCTTATGGTAATGCTATGGTAATGCTATGAGGGGAGTGGGGGCATGTTCTGATTCCGGACTCATAGAGCCCAAGGATAGAAGCCATTCTTGAGTCTCTGTTTTGGCCCTGATGATGCAGAACCTTCTGCTTGATTGTGGAAGTTGAAACAGTCCGTTAGTCGGGTGGGACGAGTCCTTTAATCTCCGAACTGCTCTGGACCAACATCTCCTGGTGTAATTGTCCTGTAGGGAAGGGAGAACAGACCTGCAGCAGCATTCTGCTGCACGGATCACTCTCTGAAGAGCTTTTCGGTCCTGAACACAGCTTTTCCAGGATGTGATCGTCTGTGTGAGGATGCTCTCCACAGCACCTGAATAAAAAGTCCTGAGGATCACTGAGAGACCCCAAAATTCCTCAGTTGTCTGAGATGGTACAGGAGCTGCCCAGCCTTTTTGGACTGGACCTGAATGTGAGCAGTTCATGTCAGGTCTGAGGAGATGTGGACATCAAGATACCTGAAGGACAGCACCATCTCCATTGGAGCTCCGTTGATGATGAGGGGCTTGTAGTCTCGCTGGTGTCTCCTTCTGAAGTCCACCACCAGCTACTTGGTCTTGCACCAGCTACCTGGCACCACGATGCCAGGTTCTACACCTCATCCATGTAAGCCGTCTCATCATTGTTGGAGATGACGCCCAACACCACTGTGTCATCAGCAAACTTGATAATGGTGTTGGAGCCATGGGTGTCCACACAATCAGAAGTGTAGAGGGAGTACAGCAGTGGCGAGATCACGCACCCTTGTGGTGCTCCAGTATTGGTGGTGATGCTGTCAGACACACACCTACCCACCCTCACCACCTGAGATCTACCAGTGAGGAAGTCCAACACCCATGCACATACACGGCTGTTGAGTACTAGATCCCTCAGCTTTGTGAACAGTCTACCTGGCACTATTGTTTTGATTTGGAACTGTAGTCTACAAACAGCAATCTCACATAGTTACCCTGTTTCTTGTGACGTGGGAGATGGCGTCCTCTGTGGATCTGTTGGGTCAGTGGGCGAACTGGAGTGGGTCTGTGGTGCTTGGGATGGAGGAGAAGATGATGATCTTCAGTAGCCTCTCAAACACCTTCAGTACCACCGAAGTCAGCGCACAGTCCATGCCACATGCTCCGTGTGTTGGCCTGATGGAAGTGAGACTGTGTCTCTACTTCGCTCACAAAGATAAGCTGATAATTTAGTGAGTGCGTTGACTTTACTCTTGACTCGTTTTCTCGAAGGCTTCTTCAAGTTCTCTTTCTAGAGGTCCTGATCTCTAGTTCTGAGTTTGTTTTAAAAAAAAAAACATTCTCATTTGTTTTGTCTCCTCTCTAGAACCAGTCTGTCATTATTTCAGAATCTTTAATTCAATAAAGTGGACTAACTTGTCCCTCCTTGTCCTGCAGCTGAATAGATCTGAGCATGATTGTATAATATGCTCATCTTTATTATTTTTTGTCATGATGTTCTTTCTCCCACATCTGAGTATTTTTTCAGAATGTATTAATCACGTTGTTTCATAACATCATTCTTTATTCTTCAGAATTAAATCAGAATTTCTTCTGACATTCTGAGTGTAAATACTTCTGACAGTTAAACACCACCAATGCCATTTATTTAATTGAATAGTGCAGTTTTAATGTTTGTCTTGTTTAAAGATGTATTATTGAACTTGTTTATAACATAATTTTCTTATAAAATATATACAACATTAAAGTAATGTACACTATGTTGTACTATTAAGTAGTATAAATATATCATGTGAAACAATTCATGTTACTTATTATATTGTTGTTTATAGTTATTTATCATTACAAAAACACTTCATACAGATTTTACACTTTTTTATTGTTGTCTCCACAGCTGCAGCACTTCAGAAGATTCTACCATCAGAACCAAAGACCAGAGAAGATTTTCTACAGTGTAAGAATGTCATTCCTGTCTTGTTTAAATATGAACATTTTCTTTTTCTCTGGTAATCAGGAAGTGTCTAAAATAGGACACTTTAGAAAAGTTTCTGCTCTGTTTTTCTCCAAATAAACTGTCAATCAAATCCTGAAATATCTTTTCTTTTCTTTCTGTTTTTAGATTTCTCTCAACTGACTCTGGATTCAAACACAGTTAATCATTTACTCATTCTGTCTGAGGAGAACAAAGTGGTGACAAACAGTGGAACATTTCAGAATTACTCTGATCATCCAGAGAGATTTAACTGGTATAATCAGGTGTTGAGTAAGGAGAGTGTGTGTGGACGCTGTTACTGGGAGGTTGAGAGGAGCGGTAAAGGAAAGGTGTCCATATCAGTTTCATATAAAGGGATCAGCAGGAAAGGATGGGGTAATGAGTGCAGGTTTGGATGTAATGATCAGTCCTGGAGTCTGGATTGTTCTCCCGCTCTCTCTTTCTGTCACAACAACATTGAGACTGAGCTCTCAGTACCATCATCCTCCAGAATAGGAGTGTATGTGGATCATAGTGCAGGAACTCTGTCCTTCTACAGCGTCTCTGACACAATGACCCTCCTACACACAGTCCACACCACATTCACTCAGCCGCTCTATGCTGGGTTTGGGGCTTATGGAATAATTATCTTTGGTGGTGGAACTGTGAGGTTGTGTGATCTTCAATGATGTGTCTGTTGTGTCTCATGATTTCCTTAAAGACTCTAAAAATCATGAACACCGTAAAATTTCAAATAGTAAAGCTATAAATCTTTTCATTTTGTTTGTTCAGACCCGGTTCTTTAGCTTTTCTAGGATGGTTTTGATTTAACCTTAAATTGATAATAAACCTTAAAAACACTGAAATAAAGAACCTGAAGTGTTCAGTTTCAGTTTCTTTTGAAATCTGTAATGATGAATTAATTTAGTTTTAATCTATTGTTGCCCCATGGTGGTGCAGAGGGTAGCACTGTTGCCTTATATTTCCAGGGTTTGGGGTTCCAATCCGTGTCCTGGCCTTGTCTTTGTGGAGTTGGCATGTTTTCCTCGTGGTGCCGTGGGTTGTCTTTTCTCCCACAGTCCAAAGACATGTGCGTCAGGTGAACTGGGGATTCTAAATTGAAGAGCAAATTTCCAAAACTCACTCAGTCCATTTTTT
This sequence comes from Alestes dentex, assembly GCA_037576975.1. Lineage (NCBI taxonomy): Eukaryota > Metazoa > Chordata > Actinopteri > Characiformes > Alestidae > Alestes > Alestes dentex. Next base: position 6,372 of record JBBIGA010000878.1, on the reverse strand, counting down.
ATGATTTTTTTTGGTGACACTACTATTGGCATATTTTTACATTTCCTCTTTATGTGCAATAGTATAACCAGCCAAAACTCACTCAGTCCTGCATAACACACGGTACAAGATTAGGTGAATTTCCAAAACTCCCACAGTCCTGCATTGCACATGGTACAAGATTAGGTGAATTTCCAAAACTCCCACAGTCCACTTGCACAGTTGCGAGCGGTACTTACTGATCCAGGTCTCCCAGGCGGTAGATCATAAACAATCATTGACTCTATGCTGTGTCACGTTGTAGGTTACAAATATTAAACTTTTACATAATTGAACTGAATTGTGGGGGTGGGGGTGTGTAGGGGTGGGCTGCTGCTCCACTCAGGGTGAGTCCCTGCCTCGCGCCTGTAGACCCTGAGATACTTGTGACCCTTGTAAGGATTAAGCAGTTACAGAGAATGAGTGACTCTATTTTCTTGAGAGGAATGAATGTAACTGCAGCATTCTCCATGAATACTAGGACACTGAAGTGACCTTTATCATACACACACATATATGTTTAAAACTAAGATGAGAATATAGAGTTGTTTGCAAAAGTTTGGGCACAGCTGATCATGTGATATGTATTGTTGCTTTTGTAAGAGAAAATAATGACACACACCAGCATATATAAACACCCCATTGATTTTTGTTAACTGAATTGAAAAAATGTACAATAAAATGTAGCTCAGTTTGTTCCCTGTCAATGATTTTTTTCACTCAGTTTGTTAGAAAATCAATAAACATGTATTTTAATGGGGGGGGGGGGTTAATATCCTTGTTTGTTTCTGTCTGTGTTTTTTCCTGTTTTTATTGTTGCGTAAGTACAGAATTTCTGTATTTTCTGTTTCCGCAGATTTTACAATGATAAGATCTGAGATGTTGATGGACTGTTCTGATTGGTTGGATGTTTCTCGTTACTTTCGGTGATCTCAGAACAGAACTGAGTGTGAAAGTGTGTTGTTTTTAGCTGTTCTTGTTTTCCTCTTTGCTTCTGGAGTCGGTCAGTATGATCAGACAGGGAGACTCAGTAACAGAACGACTCCATAAGAAAGTGGTGTGTCTATCTCAGATAATTAACAAAAAATTAATAAACAAATTAAACCAGTCTGTTTTACTCCCACATGGTCAGATTCAGGTTTTATTTGTCCACCTCAGCCAACAGTATGAGGCTCTATTTCTTGGAGTCTGTTCTTCCACATGGGTTCCCTTTCAGGCAATGAGGCAAACCTAGGAAATCCCCCCCTTAAAGGAGAAGCTCTGGAGATTCTGCATTAATCCAGTTAAATCACTTTAACCTGAACTCTACACAATAAAAGAAGTATTTTCCCCTTCAGCTCCCACACGAAAGACAGACTGAAGCAGTGCTGCCCTCTTTTGGTGGTGTAGAGTAAAGCATCATAAGATGTGATTTTGTGCCACTTTTTAAGAAATTGTAAATGGCTTAAAAACATTGTCCTTGGTAAAGATTGAAATGAGGTTCTCTGTGATAAACAGTACAAAATGTTTCATCTTAGTATGTGTTACAGTCAAAATAATCTCTCTGTAATTTTTTTCCTAAAAACAAGTTGTATGACCTTGTGTGAATGGGGCCTACAAGCCATAAATAGGAAATGAAAGTTCAAAACTTGTAATGTTCACATAAATTTGAGTTAATAGAAAGTTCCAACACAACATTAGGTAATAACATATATATTATCATGGATTTATAACTGACTGGGAACACAAAGAGTGTTAAGCCTAAATGAACACAATAGGAGGGTTAAAGGTGTACAGTAAACCCTTGCTTATCGTGGGCGTTACGTTCCAAGAGCACCTCCGTATAGTGAAAAGCCGCGATGTTAAAAAATTCCTTTTTTAGTAGTATAAACCCTAAATAGGCTCCCAAAACACTTTAATTTCATTTAAAACTCATTACCCTTAAAGTAAACCTCGCATCCGTACTGTACAGTTTGCACTGAACTCCGCAGTGCTAGAATGTAAATACCGATGTTACCACTGTATAGACTGTTGTGTAATTAATGCACAGGTGTTTTCTTTGGTATGCTCTGCCGTTTTCTTTGGTATAAGCAGGGTAAATAGAGTAATAAATTAATTTAATTTACAGTAATGAAAATACAGGGCTTTAAGAAGAACAAAACGAAAAACACAAAAGCACTCGAGACAAGCCACAGGGGAAATTCTGGTCCTCCTGCTGGGTTGTTTATGTTTGGGCGTGGTGCTTAGCAACCCAGCAGGAGGACAAGGGGGCGTGGCGGACCAGGAAAAATCAGCGATGGACTGAAACCGCACTGTTGATCCATATTAAAGTGTGGTTTACTGTACCATAACCCCCATTTATACGTGGTTCCGCAGTCGCGAATTCAGTCTTTACTGTAATTAAGAAGTTGGTGCGAGACCGATGATCTTAAAAATGCAAAATGCAAAAACTAAGCTAAAAAGAGTCTCAAAATGGATTTATAATTTGTCTTCAAGTCTCTGACAATAAATAAACCAAAGGTAATGAATAAAAACATAATCTGAAAATCCGAATGTAGGTATTTTATCCAGATCTTTAAGAACTGTGTGCTTCAGTCCCTCATCAGTTTAAATTGTGTTTTACCAGTAACACAGCTGTGGGTGAAGAACAGATCAACAATTTACCTACTGCTTTGTTTCACTCCGGAAAGTTTGGAGTCAATTCCAAGTGATTCTGGTTGATGGAATCAAGTTCAAAGCTTTAGAGTCGACCCTCCATCCATTCACTAATGCACAGATTCAGAGAATCAACTCTTGTGATGGATTCCCAGAACTTCTACGAGAGACTCAAACTAAATTACCTTCCAGTGCAGCAAAACTACGTTTACATCAGGTGCCGCTTTTTCACTAAAATGTGGACATTTTACCGAACAAGCGTTGTTGGTCTGGAGAAAGTGCTGAAAGTCGGTTGGGCTGTTTAAACGCGATTGTGCTAACAGCTAATATTTTTGGCGGTTATTTAACTAGCAGAGGGGCTCATTAGCAACAGAGAATGGAATGAAGGATGATGTTAAAGTTCATAACAGTTCATTAAATGTATATGTGATTTATTAGTAATAATATTGAGCAAATAGTTAAAATGAATAATATAGTTTAGAGGTTTGTTACTTCATCCTGGTTAGCTACTTTGGTAACATTTTCAATAGCTAGCTAAAGTTAGCTTGTTCTGTTTGAATAAGACCAGGCCTGATTTTGTGAATCTTCATTTATATGTTAATACTTAAAGAAAAGAGTTTGAATAAAACTTGATAAAAATCAAATTAAAAGTAAAGATTTCACTGTGAATGTTTTTTACTGGCAATGGTGTAGGAAGCTGGGCCTAAACTATGAAGCGCATATAATTAGGTCTGTCACGATTCCGGTCTGTGGCCTTTATGTGCAGGACAATATCACAATCACTCTGTACAGTGTGTATATTTGTGCAGTCTTGACATTCCATTTCCTGTGTTGTGTTCAGTGGAGGAGGAGAATATTGAGCTGCTCCACCTGCAGAGCCTAACATCTCCTGTGATCCTGAGGAACAGGTGAGTGTGCAAATGACTGTTTCACTAAGTGTGAACCATGTTGATGTGACATGCCAAATGTACTCCTTTAATTTTCAGGAGGATGTGCGCTTGAGCTTGACCGTGATAAAAAACTAAACTTGAAATAAAGAAAATCTAAAGCTTGAAATTGAGAAACTCAACCATGAAAGGAAAGTATTGCCATCAATATGTGTGTGCATTACTGAATTTTCACTTTCCATTTGTAGGAACGGGAGCAAATAAGCAAAGACATGACAGTGTGTTCATAGTCTGTATCTTTTTTTTATTAAGCGAAAAACTGCTGTGTGACGGCCTCTCTCACAGCACGCCCTGTGGGGTGGTCGAGGGTCAAAGGGTCAACAATATCGAGGGGACACAGGCATCAGGACTGGGGTCTTTTCCCTTCTGATGGTTGCGATGTTGTGTAGAACCACACATGCTGACACCACCTGACAAGCCCTCTCTGGCTTCACACGTCAAAACGTGCCTTCAAGATTCCAAAAGTCATTTCGATCCTGCCCCTCGTGTTGGCATGAGCTGGTGATCACATGTCATCTAAGGACTGAAAGTCATTAGCTCATTTTGCTATTACAACATCAAAGTCATGTTCCTATATGACAGTCCTGAGTACAAGATGTGCCACAGTGTTAAACAAGGACATAATTTACATCAGGGTAGATCAGCAGCCTACGTGGGTGAGAAAAATGTCATAACCAGTATGGATTAATGATGAGGCTAACAAAATACAAATCACCATGTTCAGGATACATTTCACTGCGTGTTGTACTTGTATAACTATGCATGTCAAAGAATCTTGAATCTTGAATCATCACCATATGTGGAGAGAAGGTGAACTTAATGTAAGACATCATGTAGTCCATAGCCTATATATCAGATAAATTAAGATATGATGAAAGATACCTGTCCATTGATTTCTGATTCACATAATCGCCCTTATGCTCTCCCAGGGGTGCCCTGATAGGCATGTGTGTGCAATCAAATTGCAGAAATCATATGGGGAAATTGTATTCAATTTAAGCCTCACTTTGCCTGTTCAAATAGAATATTTTACAATAAAAAGAAAACAATTTAATAAAATTACAATAAAGATTCTGACGCTGCGTAAGTTGCCATGGCAATATACCTCGGGTCGAACCTATTCACATTTCGTAGTACGGGTTACTCATGAAGTTATGCCTCACGTGACCAAGTTACTCACGACCTTAATGTGATAAGGCAGTAATCGTGCTTCGTAGATCAGCCCCCTGGTCATGAATATTTTAGCTTTCATTGAATTTTTATCAGTTTCCTTGTAAAACAGCCCAAGTTTCTCCAAACTTTCTTTCCCTAAAGTCTCAATATTAAATCATACGTTCTGTTTGATAGTATATACTACTGAGTTTGTACTAACTTTGTGGTGATTCAGAGTAAGGCATTATCCCTCCGCCGTAAAGCATGACACCATATTCCACAGTCTGTTACTTTTTTAAGCAGATTCATCAAGAATGATCATTTGTTCACTAAAACTGTGGGTGCATGTCAAATAGGGTTCTGTTCAATTACATTCCTGCTCCTATCAAATTGTTTGTGCCACGTTTCAAATATCATTCATTGCCTGCATTTACAGACTGTTCATACATATTTACTTTAGCATCAAAACAAACAGTAATGTCAGAGAGAATCAGGAAATAGGTTTTCTGTTTTTCTATTCTAAAAACACGTGTCATGCCAAAACCAGTTTGACCTGTTATCATACCAAACGAGTTAGTCTCACTGTACACATTTAAAGTGATTTAATGGACATTTGACAAATTAATGGAAAAATATGAATAAATGAGTGGAGAAACGAGTGGAGAAGCTTCCAGACTGATGTTCTTCATAATACCATTAAGTAGTTAACATCCTCCCATGCGCTATGGAATGCATAAACAGGTGAAGATTCCTGATGAACTTGTATTTTCGTCAGAATGGAAAGAGGAGAAAATCTAAGTGACTTTGAAAAGTTGTCTTATTTGAGGTGAAGATGGAGCTTGGTCAGCTGGCCTGTGTTTTAATAAGAACAGTGACTCAAGTGGCCCTGGCATTAATATCTGTAGGAAAGACCTCAGAAAACAGGGTTGGAGATTGTTGTGGAAAACACACAAGTACTGAGAATGATACTCGTGTATTAGTATGTATATGTAAGGGCAGCTGGTCTGCAGGTGACTGAGAATGTCAGTGCAGAACATGATCAGACTGTCAGCAAGAACAGCCCTTCCACAACTACACAGAATGATATCACAGTGGGCTGCAGTGCAAAGACCCCTCAGTACAAAAGCAAATGACCATCTGTAAGGTCAGTAGTGTAAAATTCTATAAACACTGGTCTGCATAGATTTTGGAAAAAAGAAGTTATTATCTCTCTCCACAAGTGAATGTATAGCATGCACCTTGAGATTGGTACAGGCTTCAATACTCAATACCCTGTACCAATGACCAGTACTGTGTGGGGCATTTTGCTGGTAAGTTTATGCCCCTATTTATTTCTTTAAGGAGAAAAGTCACTTCATATGAATCTGATTGATCATCTTCATTTTGTGATAAAGATTTCTGTCCCGATGGGGTTGGTCTCTATCAGAACAGTCATTCACAGAGGGTCACTGAATGGTTTGATGAGTTTGAAAATTATGTAAATTACATGTAATGGAATAATCATTAGATCTAAACCAAGTTGAACACTTACAGGAGATGTGTTAGACAGTGCTCTCCACCACCATTATGAAAATAAAGGAATATCTTTTTGAAGAATTGTGTGCCATCCTTCCAGAAAGAA
>JBBIGA010000869.1:0-15967 GCA_037576975.1 Alestes dentex | reverse complement strand
TAAAAGCTGGCGCCACCCCAGCGCCTCCCTCCCCAATTGTAAAATTGGCATTCAGTGGACACAAAGTTTCTTGAATAGCTGAAGTATTGCTGTACTTGTGCTCTTCTTCAGGGCAATCTTGATGCTTCAGCATATCAAGACATTTTGGTCAACATCATGCTTCCAACTTGATGAACTGGAACAGAGACTGCGAGCGAGGCCTTCTCATCCAACATCAGTGTCTGACCTCATAAATACTTTGCAGAACAAATTTGCACAAATTCCCACGGTAACTCCAAAATCTTGTGGCAAGCCTTCCAAGAAGAGTGGAAGCTGTTATAGCTGCAATAGTGGGACCAAATTCAAATTAAATTCCAAATTTGAATGCATTGTCATTAAAGTCCCTGTTAGTGTATTGGTCAGGCATCCCTATACTTTTGGCTATAGTGTATGAATTACACTGACCAAGAAAGATTATGAGATTCTTTCAAACCCACAAGACATGACACAAAACAAGCATAACTTTAACTAATTGTTTATGGTCTGACGGCGAAACCTGCATCAAAACCGCGAAAACTGCAAAAGGTGCTGTAGTGAAAGCATTTTTGTGACCTACATCTTTCCCATAAACCTGAAAGCCCCTCAGCAAGCAACCAGAAAGCCACCTTTCTAACTTCTGATGAAAAAAACCTCCAGTATGTTCCTTCACACCTAAAGTTCCCCCCTTAACTTCATCATTTACCCTGCAAACATGCTGCTTTCTTCTTTTTTGCTGACTGCGACTGCTGGCGTCTCAATGTGGGTTCGAGGTGTGAGCCATATTTTTAAAATGTGGTCGAACAGTGTCGAGAACATTGCCAGCGGGGTTAGGTTTGTGACGCATTTCTGCTTGTCTGCTTAACAGGGCTTGGCAATAAAAGAGGAGCCTCCAGATAATTACCAATCATTGACTGATTGAAATCTCACCATCATCGTTGAACACATCACAGAGAACCATGCAGCACTGGAATCACAAATTCTGGGTTTTGGCTGGGCTGCTTGTCGTTTTTGGATGCATCGCTAACACATCTGGAAACTGTAAGTGTGCACTGAAATGTTCACGTTTAAGTAAGGACCTAGAAGTTTAAATTATGGTATACTGCACTCAGTGGCATGAAAAGAAACTTCTTACCATTATGCTGGTGCAGCACCTGTTTGTCTTTTGTGTGCACGTAAACTGTAGTCACACGAGGAAGTCTGAATCATTTTGAACCCTGCCTGTAGGTTGGGGACCACCTAACTGACTTTCTGAGACTGAGCTCAGCGTCACGGAAATGCTTGTTCTTTTGCATATCTGTATTTTGACTGCTCCATTGACTTTGACCACATAGCTTTCATGTTGCAGAATTATTCATTGAAAAGTCTCTTGCTCTCTCTATCTCTCTCTCTATCTCTCTCTCTCTTCCAGATCGTCGGCCTACCAGGGTTGGCTTGGTTTGTTGCGAAGCAGTCTCCAAACTGCCTATTCCACGCGACAAAGTGCTCATTGGATACAAATACCAGAATGCCCTGACACCTTGCGTTGAGGCGATCATGTAAATTTATAGTTTTAATATATATATTTTTTAAGACAGCAGCTTATGTGGTTAAAAAATGTTAAGGTTTTTTTAATCATCTCCACTGTCTTTCATTTCAAGATTCTTCACAGAGAAAGAAAAATTCTGTTCTGACCCCAAAGCCCTCTGGATCCCAAGGAGAACAAAAGGTACTTATACCAGTACTGTAGAGTCTGCCTGTAACTGTAATAAATGTATATTAAAAGACAAGTCATTTATAATTATAATTCTATGGGGATTACGATCCAGCTCGATCATTATTGATCATTATCATAACTTGACTAGTAGTTACCATTTGGAATCATTTTATTACGTAATGTAAACTCTGAACCAGGTTCCTTTCTTTTCCTTTTACATGATAATCATTTTATACATTGCATTTTATACATTACATGCAAAGTAGCCTGCTCACAGCATACCATGGTTTTAAACCATACACATAGCACAGCTTGGCCAGTGAAGCAGTATCTGAAACAGTGAAGAATGTATCTGCTACATTTTTATCAGTTGGGACAAAAAACACTGTAGGAGTGTATTTTTTTTTTTATTATTGTTCTCATGCATACCACGGTATTCATGACTTGCAAATGACATTATCTTGTTACACGAATACATTTGCGTATTCTTAAGAATCACTAACATCTGAGCCTCTACATATTATTAGAATTAAATTATCTTCTTGTCACCGTGAAGACACACTCCAGAGTAAGAATTCTGCAGATGATTGAAATTGCATATTTGCTCTGTTTAATCAGAACACATTGTAATTATTAAACATTCTGAAATATATGATCTAGCATGAATACAATCAATTAAGAAATTTGGTGAGGTCCAAAGAGAAATGCAGTGCGATCTAAGGAAATATTCATGAATGATAACATTAAGGCCAGGATAATATACAGAAATTGACATTTTGATGGGATTCTACAGGAAATAAGCTTTTCAGTGATATTTGACACAACATGATTGTAGTAAGTCTTCATTTAAAAAGTTGACATCAGTGGACATGAAATGACTTGACACACTGAAATTAATATACTTTTGTTGAGACATTTTCATGATTACAGTATAAAATGTTATAGATATACTTCATGCAAAAATGATCAACAGGATCAAATGTATACTTTCTGCCTGTAGTGTCTCACCTTGATCATATTAATCATATTAATCATCTGTCAATCTGTTCTTACAGATCTTCAAGAGTTCAAGGACTGAAAATGGCAAACCATTTCAACAGCAAACCCGCCCAAATGCTTAATGATTATTATTAGTAGTAGCAGTATATAAATGTATTATAGACCTTTAAGAAGGAAAATGCATTATTTATAGTTGGCAGGCTTTATGATGTACGAGATAAAATCACTGCCATGTCAGGCCATTACGTTGCTGATGTAAGCACTGCTGTCCTTAAGCAATAAAGTACCATTACTGTGCAAAAGCGTGCTACCGTGTAATTTGTTGTTTCATTTCCCGTCCACATTAGCGGTGGGTGTACGGGTGGAGGCTTTCCATGACTAATTATGCAACCCAGATTGCCTTTAAACATTTGAGATGTATATTTGCATTTACTGTTGCCAACAGCGCAAAACAGATGGAAGAGGATCATTATGAATTGCATGTACGGTTAAATTAACCTATAGATGAAATTAAACTATAGGTGTAACTGTGGGTGTTTGGAATAACGGTGTCCCGCAATATATGAATCCAATTTATTTCAATCACATTTTTCAGGAAAAAAAAAAAATAATTGAACTACATTAGTTCTGCTCAATTTCACAATTCAGATAATTAATAGTACATTCTAGGATGCTGTAAATAAAACTGAAGACATTTGTTCAGAGTCATGAACGGAGCTATTGAAGATTCTAAAGTAGCAAAACTGTGGAGCACAGAGAATAAACATCAGTCAAGAATTTACAATATCGCAAAAACGTAGATGATACCTTAAGGCAGGAAAATTCATATACCGAGAATCAGACTATCTATAATTTTAATTTATGATTCAGTAACTTCTCTGTTCAGAGAATTTCTAAAATGTTCCATTAAACATCTAACAATTTAGAACATCTCAAAGTTTTAGGCAAATAGTCTGTAATGTAACTTATTTAGTCATTTATGTTTTGCTATTAATGCCAAAAACTGTTAAAATGTCAAGTGATTCCAAACTTTGAATGACAGTGTATGTCGTAAGCCATATTGTAGAAATTATATTTACTTTTTTATGCATCTAGGTTGGAAATTAACTCAGTCGGTTGTCTCTTAGGTCATCATAATCTTCAGAATTAATTGTTTTTCTGCAAGGTAACCCTGTCATCCCTGAGATTTTGCTGGGCAGTATGCACACATTTTAAAAAAGCACTTTTTTTCAGAGGGACCGTATCAACAAATCTACAAAAGTGCAAAATCTCCAACAAGGATACTTTTGATCAGTAGCGCTATCATTCTACGTTAATCAAAAAAAAAGGTCATCTTAACCTCAGTGTGCTGCAAACATAAATACTGGGTTTCCATATTCAGTGCTTTTTTGCCTTGTGCCCTTTTGACTAATTCAATTTTATTACAGTAAACATATCTAAACAGGATCTTATTATTAGCTTGTACCTCATTTGAGATCCCATTTGTATATATTACATTTTAGAGTTCTGAAAATATTTTTATGAGGGATTTTTTCTCTATAGAAATACCTGTAACTCTAAAAATTATTCCTATTTCAGTTTTTAGATGACACTGTAAACTGTGTCACTTTGAGATTCAGTGATACTACTGAGTTTCACTGGAAAAAAGAACTTCCTCTATCTCTATGATATTATTAAAAAGAATTTCATGATTAATTTAACAATGACTCAGGGATGTCTCCAGACAGGAACTCTGTTATCTCTGCCGTTCTCCTGGTCTAACTGATTATGGGAGGGCACTATCGATCGTGAACTATATTCATATGAGCGACATTAGAGCCAGCACGGCCAGCTTCAGAGATACAGTAAATCTAATGTGCGCAGTTTTCCTCATAGCTCAAATATCATCAATCAACCAAACCATGTTCAGTGACTGACATTTGCTTTTCAGTTTTTGCTCTGGAGCTCTGGGGTAGCAAGTCTGAGACACGTATTTTGTCCATCCTCTTATTTGATATAAATTCAAAGGTTTTCCATCAAGAAAATACATTTTTCTTGTTTTGTCTTGTTGCAGCAGCATTACAGCAAAAAGGTCTTTTGGCAGCAACCAGTTCAGCGGATGTGGCAGATTTCCCCAGAACTGGGGGTCATGGCCCTCACGGCAGTGGCATCCCACAGTGACCCACATACTTAGAGTAGAAAACAGGGTCAGATGAAGGTCAGGTTTGTCTGAGCATAATTTTGAATAACTGTGCGATGCTCTCCAGGCCAGCCTTATTGCATGACATGCCCATCTTTTGCATTTCACTATTGCAACAGCCTTTTACATCATTTACTGGAAGTTATTCATCTCCCTCCCTTTCTCTCCCTCTTTCTCTTTCAGAGCTTTGACCTATCAGAATTGTGGCAGTGTCACCTCCTGCCACCTCCAACTGGTATGATGTTCACTAGACCACAGGCGCCAGAGCCATTATATTGGGAGGGGTTTTCCATTTCCATCATTTATTCTTTGGATACTTTTCTCAGAGAAAGAAAGGTTCCGTTACCAGCCCAACTTTCTGATTAAATTCAAAGGAAATTTAAAGTTATTTATTTCAACAAACACCACCGCAGAACCTGCCTACATGTAGCCATACTAGACATCTGAGGTCCTTTTGTTCCTCTTTAGAATCAATATTCTGATTTCTGGAACCGGAACTGGGGCTAAAAACATAAACCTGTCACTGCTGACCTTTTATTATTCACATTTTCTTGTGATTAACTAAAAATAGTCTTGTGTGCTCACACACACACCTCGCATTTAAATGGCCCTCCTGCTTAATAATGACTTAGATATATACATCTCAGCACATACCCTCTCATTCCAGTCTTGGCCTACAGATCTGAATAGGTAAAACTAGAAGCATTCATATCAAGCCTATGATCTATTAGGGTTGAAGGACTGAAAAGGCCAAACCAGCTTGAACCGCATGGTACAGCTTTATTATACAATGTGTCTTTCTACTGCTTGGACTTCACGTTTGAGGTTGTTGCACTTTATTAGTGTCACTGTGTGACATATTATTAGTACACCTTTCCTTTGTGACTGCAAAGACAACCCTCCTTAAGCAATGAAGTACCATTACTCTGCAAAAAAAAGTTTGTGTAATGTACTGTCTCATTTCCCCTTCGCATCACATGCGTGTGTAGAGAAGGAAGGTTTCCATGACTAATGTCCTGTTCCTTTACTCAGTCACTCGCAACCTGGACCACTTCTGAGAAATGCAATCTGAACCTAAGTACATTTGCATTCATGATGCGAAACTGACGCAAACTCACCAACTTCAGCTGCCACACCAGGTTCAAAAGGGTCATATCCCATACCAACCATTCCAAGAACAAACACATTTACGGATGTCCACCTGTTCAGCCCACAGCAGCGGAGTCCCACCCATTCAAGCTGAAGTTATAAGGAGTGTTTCAGAGTGAAATGCCTTTCTGAATGAGGCAAAGTACAGGGCAGCCAATCAAAACAGAGCTCATTTACATATCTCTGTCTTTAAGCCAGTCTGTTTAATTCCAAAGAGAGTAAACTGGTCATTTAAACATGAATTATGTAGTTTCACTACACATGCTTTCTGATGGCGGATACGATGAGGCCTGAGAACACAAACTAAAATGTCTACTGGCAGCACTTAGACGGGCTCAGATTTGTATATACAGATAATGAAGGTTCCCAGTGAGTTTTATAACATGATTAAAAGTTTGATTATTCAATCAGACTGTTCTGTTCAGTGTATTTGCTTTGCTTTTTTTTAGCACATATGTTTAAATAATATGTTTAAATTTAGATGTTTAAAAAAATTAATCTAAGAACGTTTATGATTTATGGTAATAACTAGTTTTACAACATTTCAAATAAAAACTCAACAAACACGTGTAGATCATTGGTTATTTTGAAAAGTAAATAATGAATGATTTTTTCCTTCAAATTACACTAAACTGTGAAAATGTCAATTTATAAAGGGTTTAAGTTATAAAATTAAGTTATAAAAACCAAACATGCAGTCGGGTGTAGTTGAGAAATAAAGTAAAGTGACCCACATGTGCAAAAAAATCAGACCACCGAAACGACCTTCTCATCCCACGGCAGTCCCGACCCCACCTTCTCATTTTCACACCTACACACACCCGAAACAGTTTCAACTGTTATGTTTCATGATGTGTTTGAACAGATAAGGACCATAATTCTTGTTATCATTTCTAACACAACCACTGTGTTGTCTAGAGCTACAGGCAGTGTGTGAAGGTAAAGATGCTCCTGGTATTTACTGCAGCCTGAGATAAAACAGGGTTAAATAGGGAGTTATTAATTAACCCATTTTTGAGAGTGTTATAAGAACTGCTGAAAGGCATTAGGCGTACTCTAAAGCTTGTGTGCCTTTCTCTGTCCACTGACCTGTACATGTAACACTGGATTCCTTTTAGTTTTCTTTTTTTGACAGGGCCTAAACCCCATGGACCCCAAGGCTTAGCCGACCATTAGTTTGAGAATTGTTGAATTACGACTTGCATGATTTGCATATGCTTTGGACACTGAAAAACAGAATAATTTGATTGTATATGACATTTTATTGCTAATTGCTAATATTGGTGATTAGAAAAGCAGTTACATTTATAGTTCTATGGCAAAAATATCCAGTTCAGTATGTTACATGATCTGTCTCAAGTGTCGAGCTTCATTCAGAGCAGGATCACCGCAGATAACCGAGGACAAGGATGGAAATTCAAAAGCACAAAATGAAACTAAAGACACTCAAATGTTTCCTTTTATGCTGGTGTAAAAGTTCGTTGTCGTTTCCACTGGAGGCTGTAGAAGGGTTTTCAAATGAATTTGACAAGGTAAGTAAGTTACACTTTTTTTGGGGGGGGGGGGTGGCGAGTGTTTGGCAAACATGTAATTTACTGATTTGACTGATTGCCAGCTTAGTGTGTCTATTTTTATATATTTATATAATTATATCTCTATATATATAGGTTTAATTATAAGTCATAGCCATAGCCCCTTTCTTTACCCTCATGTTGGTCTGTGTTGTGAGTGTGTCATGTTGTATGATGCACCTACCGTCCAGGAGGACGATACTTCGTCTCACTCTGAACCAGTGCCGGCGCCAGAGCAGACCAACTGGGCGGGGCATCTAACTGACTATGGGCGGGCACTATCGGACGCGTTTCCCAGGGGGGGGCGGTTGCTCGCTGGTGTCGATCGTGGTTCCAGGGGGGTGGGGGGGTGGGGGAGGCTAGCTGATGTCGACCGCGGTTCTGTGCGCCTTGCTGTCTGATCTTGGGCAGGCAGCCGTGCACCTGACGTCCGTTCTGGAAATTTCCAGAACTCATCGATTTCCAGTCCACCCCTACATATGAGCGACTCGCTGAGGGGGGGCCTGGCGACTCGCTAGGGGGGGCAATGCCTTCGAATACCCCCCTTGGCGCCGGCACTGCTCAGAACTAATTGTATATAGCTGGGATGACAATAAAGCTCTACTTGACTTGACTTACCACAACTCGGATTTGTAGCCATACCTTGCTAAGCATGAACAATGAATGTCATACACACTCTCTTTCTGATTGGTTGAAAGCTGTCCACGTCATTTGTTTGTTCTCCCATTTATAGAGTTTTGTCCTCAGAGCAATGGTGTGGTAGGATGTATACCCACCTTTTGGAGAGGGGATTACAGTATAGCCACCAGCAAATAGCAATACATTTATGTTTGTGATTTACATTTGTGCAATCCTGAGCAGAATAACTAGTGTTCCAGTTACATATGCATATTATATAAAATGGTAGGCACACACCTCTTAATTACTAAATTCAGGTGGCCTCTTACTTCTAGTGAAGTGCAATCTTAATGCTTCAGCAGACCAAGACAACTTTGTGGACCCAGTTTGGGGAAGAACCTTTTCTATTCCAGCATGTCTGTGTCCCAGTACACAAAGCGCGCTCCATAAAGACATGGCTGGATGAGTTCAGTGTGGAAGAACTTGACTGGCTGCACAGAGCCCTGACCTCAACCCTATTCAGCACCTTTGGGATGAACTGGAACAGAGATTGTGAACCAGGCCTTCTCGTCCAACATCAGTGTCTGACCTCATAAATGCTATAACAGTGGAAGCTGTTATAGCTGCAAAGGGGGGATCATCTCCATATAAAAGTGTAAATGTATTTGAATGCAATGTCACTAAAGTCCCTGCTGGTGTAATGGTCAGGCGTCCCAATACTTTTGTCCATATAGTGCACATGGACGTACACATATCCAACAGTGTCTAAAATCATGTAATCAGCTTCATTAAAGTTAACAGAAAAAGTCACCCTAAGAGGCCTGTGTATATGGGGGTTATCACCACACTCAGCAAATCAGCCTGCAAACGGGGCTCTGGCTAAAATCTTGGCATCCAGAACAGTATTTTCTTACTTCACTTTTTTGAACTGTGTGCAAGTGCTGTTTTTTCTGAACCACTTAATCTAATGGTCATTTAGGGAAGCTTTTGGAAATGCATCGTTCACTGCGGAGGTGCTGTTAGTAAATCAAAACCAAATATTTTGATATCCTGAGTGATTTTAATTTGTTGGGGGCTAATGAAGTTTCTTTTTGTTGGGGGTTTATAATTTCATTTTGTTGATGGGGGTAGAGTGGGGTGGAGTTGAGGGGTGTTGGGGGCACTTACCTCCAGCAGAAAATTGTTATTTATAAACCATTAGACACTGCAGCCCAGGACGCCAAATCCGACCTTCTAAATATGAACAGATGACTAAACCGTTTTAGATTTTTAGAAACAGCCGGGTGGGTTTTCACAGAATTTTTGACTTCCTTGAAAGACTTAAGACGTTTAATATGAAATATTTTACCAAAGGGCAGTGGTTGTGCAGTTTCTTAAGCCTTTCGTGAAACTGACATGAACAGGCAGTCTGACACACTGTATGACATAAAGGACTTATGAAGGAGTCATACAGTCTTACAGCTGCCGCCCCTCAGTAAAGTGTTGCAGAAATATTTTATTGCATAAAGTGAAGTTCAAATCAGTATGAATGCCTCTGCTTGACTGCTCGGATTAAGTTCACGACCTTAACACTTGTCTTAACACCTACACCTCCTTACGTATCAGCACTGATCAAGCAGCGTGTCACTTCTTGTCCTTTGAACCTCCACTGCTCTCGTCTTGAACCTCTGCTGCTCAGGAGAAGAGGAAGACATGCATCAAGACTCTTTTCAGTCCTGGACCCCAGAGGTGGAACAAACTCCCTCTGGCGATCAGATCTGCGGAGTCCCTCTCTGTCTTCAAGTGTAGTCTGAAGACCCACCTCTTCAAGGAGCACTTTGATGACTAACCAGTCCTCATGCTTATTGCTTGCATATTTTTCCTACACATAAAAAAACATGGCCTCTTCACTTTTGTCCATGATTTTTGCTGACTGTGTTAACGTGTGCAACTTAGCTGACAGTAACTTGGTTAAAAGCAGATGCTGATTTGAGTCTAGCTGGAGTCTAGGTTTAAAGAACAGACGTGGAATACCTAAGCACTCATCGCTCTCGATAAGAGCATCCGCTAAAAGCCGTAAATGTAAATGTAAATTCCCCTAGTTCACCTGAATGCTAACATAAAATAAAGTAAGTAAATATAGTCATTACTTTAAATGTCAATATACTGTATGCAATAAAAATGTCTCAGGGCCAGGACAGCTACATAATGCTGTGTTTTCACAATAATGCGGTCATTATAATATTTCTTTCCACCAATTGTGTTTCTTCTACCAAACATATAATAGCATCCTCTGGAGTCGCTAAAGCAATGCAGCTTTAAACCAAAGCAATGGCACAAGTGACACAACTGCATTATTTTTAGATTCAGTTTCAGAAATGTCTCATGTCTGATGAACCATTTTAGTCAGGAATAATTTAGCTAAAGCAAAACAGAAACTAGTCTGTCTTCACAAAAATAATTTAGTCAGAAAGAAACTAACCCACTCTGCCATTAGGTACGGAGGCAGAAAGAAAGCATGGTTGTGGTTGAAGGACATCTACAATTTCAGCTCACGGTCTATTTTATACTACTTAACTGTATAAAAGCAAAAGCAAGATCCCATTGGTAACCTCTTAAATTCTTGGCCATATTAAATCAAACTGCTTATTAGGTAGTACATGGAAATCAATGTTGATTTGTTCTTGAGTTCTAGATCCATCTGTGATGCCTTTAAGGGTTAATGTCTACCAATTAAATGAAGCACTTTAATAATACTTCATAATCTGACACTAAACATAAAGCTAGATGGACACTGCAAAATCACTGTTACTTTCTGTAAATGCTTCTTGGCAATGTATCAGTATCAGTATTGATGAACTGCAACATTACTTTTCAGTTTTAACATGATTTCAATGTCTAACAGGTAATAAGTGTTAAATCAACAATTAAGTGCCCATAAAATAGTATCTCCCATTCTAAATCAGCTTCAGCTGGTCCAAACAGTGTTTTACCATTACTTACAGGCAATACTTGTTTTTTAAATGAAAAATCACATATTTACATTTTAGCATCCTTTTAAGCATTTTGATTAATGCAGTTTAATCTGTATATAACAATATATTACTGTACAAGCCACAATTGTAGCCTCTCTCAAATGTACCCTTTGTGAGCCACATACAGCTCTATAAAAAAATAAGAGACCACTGCAAAAATGTTCAGTTTCTTAGGTTTTATCTTTTATAGGTATTGAACTGAACAGCTTTGTCTTAGTGTTTAAGAACTACTGACAATATTTCTCCTAATTTCCAAATTAAAATATTGTTCTTTAAAACATCATTTTAAGGAAAATGACTAAACATCAAAATAAGAGAAATGATGCAGTGTTTACAGAACTTGAATAATTCAAAGAAAACAAATTTCTTGTTCACTCTCAAACTAAATGGCAATAATGACCTTCGACAAACTTCTAGTAGTATTTTACCATCCAACTGGTCTCACTGTGAGAGGAGAGTGTCGATTACAGCAGTGTTTTTATACTTTTCCTCATTAAATAAGATGTGATTCAAGTGATCACTAATCAGTACCTCATAAAGCAGAATGGGGTGCTTGTGTAGGAATTTAAAAAATAAATTGCAGTGGTCTCTTGTTTTTTCCGGAGCTGTACATTAAAGGTGTAAAATATTAGGGCTTGGTGATAGAGTGCACTTCTGCAGAGAGTGAGGAACTAAGGGCTTTCTGAAGCAACAGGCTCATCTGAATGTGAGGATGTTCACTATAGAAGGGGGGGCAGAAGGTTCTAAGGCTCCAAGTTCCTGGTTTTAGTGTTATCATCATCAGAGAGTACCTTCATATCAACCTCTTTTGGAATATTCCTGATCATTTAAAGTGCTCAATGGCCAAGTGAAAAGCAGTGCAGTTTTTTGTGCTCTAAAATGCTGTTTATAACATTTAGTGACAATCACAGTCCTTTTAAAAGGACTTTGCTAGTGAAATAATAGTAGTTCAGGTTACAGTTTGGGGCTAATACCTGAGTATTAGAATTTTTCTGATCAGCCCTACAATTTATTGGGTCCTTCTGGTTCAGAACAATTTAAAACCTGTAACAGCTAAATTAATAGATAGTTATACTTCTGTTAATGTGGTTTCAATGTGGTTACCAACACTGTGAGGTTCCCTTCTGTGTTCATTTAAGAGAAGCAGAACAGGAAAAAGCAGTCTGGTTATGCCAAGACATCCTGAGTTCCCCATTCCTCACTCTTCAATTTGGTTTGTCTCATGGCTTCAGTTAGACTCACCTGTTCCTTGTTTGTCCCTCTGAATTTTAGGCACCTCTACCATGAGGCTGGCATCTAATCATCCTCACTACTACCTTCTCATTGCTTCCCCTTTAGCGCTGACTGTGTTTGCTGGTCTGCGTTTCCTTGCTAGTGCTAGTGCTAGTGCTCATGCTACTTCTTTGTGTGAAGGTTCCCTGTGTTGTGGAAGTCTGCTACCTGCTGGAGCTTTGTGTGTTCGGTTCACGCCAGCTTCCCCATTCAAGGCCATGTGGCTTGCTCCTAATGCTAGTAGGGGCTTCCTTTGTTGCTCTCTGGGACCTTGTGTGTTCTCTGAGTGCAGGCCTCTCTCATCAGTAGCTTCTCTCATGAGGTTCTGGTCAGGCCTCGCTTGGAACCTTGTGTGGTTATTTGGTGTGGGTGTGTGTGTGATGGTTGCCTCCTGCAAGATCCAATGACCATGCCCACTGGCGAAGCCCTGGTGCCTTGGGTGGTTGTTTTGTATTGGCCCCATTTGACGGATATGTTTGGCCAGCACCTGGTGATGTGTGCTCATCTGATTTACACTGTTTTCCGTGAGGACCTTTGCATGTCTGATTTCTTGTCTCATTAACTTTGCTGCACAAGCCACTACTCTATCCCTGTTTTTGCTCTGTGTTTACTCCTAATTTTCCAGTTTCCAATCCCTAAACTCCTGCATATGCATCCATGTTGCATCACCCATAGCACCCATGTCATATGTTAAAATTTCTCATGTGTGAGTAAACAATCCAATTAATCCTCAAATTTTCCCAGCGATGCAAGTTCATGAATACTGCTTGCACCACACCATGACAAATTATCCTTTTTCAAAGAATGTCTGAACATACATTTTATTCATGTCAAGTTACATCAGTCCATGTTCCAGGAAAAAAAAGAAGTGAAAGTGATGGAAACACTGCACGGTTTCTTTATTGGGTTGTTGTGTTCTAGCATGTTTCTTTCTTTACGAAAGTGCAAATATTAAATCAATAATAAACCTTATAATGTGTATTTTGAATGCACAAATATTGTAGTTGTATCTGCATCAAAGCACATTTCTGTCCTATCTTTTGTTGTTAATTGTCTAATAATCTGCAGTTTTGTAGACAGATGTTGGAAATGCTGATAGGAAATGCTGGTTCTATAGGGAACTCAGTGCTGCAGGGTAGATTGTAGGCCTTAAAGTTTGACTGCAGTGCACCCTCTACCAGAAGGCAACAACAACTTCTGTAACAGGATGTGGCCAATATCTGCACCCAGCCAATGTCTCATGGGTTGTATTGTCATGCTAAAAGTCAGTTTCTCAAAGTGTTCTTGAATATATAGTGCTGCACCAAACATGTTACAATGCAAAATGTGACAATATGACATTATGCATGAACATGGACAATGCATTTTAGAGAATAAGCACTCTATTAATTACGGTATTTGAAGTAACTGCATTGCTTATAATGTTAAACAGTATCTATCAGCAACCCAGTCCAGCACTTTGACATCATATATCTCCCACGTACGCTTTCCAGCTCTAGTTTCATTAATTGTACCACACATTAACACAGTCATTTCTTTTTATTCCAATTTAATTCTAAATATTGTTTTCAGTGTTACTTGGTTAAATATCTTGATTGAGGAACCCTGCACCGTGAGTTGGCTGTATCATTATACCTTTAATAACATGTATAGAAATATCAATTCCTTGAACTCCATCAACCATCCAAATCCAAATACCCAGAAATATCCAGAAAACATCCAGTATTGTTGCACCAAGAGGGAGAATTTCATTATGGGCGAATACAAGAAATATTTTTGGTTAGGGTTAGGGTTAACTCAACACACCAGAAAACAAATCATAATATTTGTAAACAAACACTTGAGAAATACAAAGCAGTTGTTTAGTTTGGTTGTGTGGTGTCATAAGTGCAATTCAAATCAATTCAATTTTATTTATATAGCACTTTTTTTTAACCAAAAGTTGCCACAAAGATGCTTTACAGAGTCCAGGTCTGAGCCCCAAGTGAGCCAAAGGCAACAGAGTTGAGGAAAAACTTCCTGAGCTGGAGGAAGAAACCTCAGGAGGAACCAAGACACATAAAGGGAACCCATCCTCCTCTGGTTGACTTGCAGAGAAAGAGAATCTCTGTAGAGATAACTAATAAGAGAAGGCCTTAGTGTACAAACTTAATCCCCCCCACCACCTGCCGTGTATTTTGCTCCTAACAATACACTCATTATCAACCCTTTCATGGAGTGAAGTGGGTGTGTAAGAGCTGGGAATCCTCTGAATGTGCAGGACAGGTGCGGTTCTAGGACCGAGGACAAAAACATTTCTCATTTTGAACATCATGACATTTTAGCGCTTTAGCTAGTTTACCTTCCCTCTTTGATGTCAGAAACGCAGTGTAGCGTCCACTCCTGGGGAACCTGAGCTATTATTGTCCACCTTTTGGAATTGGTACTTTTAAGAAGTTTTTAAATCTCAGTGTTAAAATATTTTATTCTTGCACTTCCAGCTTTTTTAGGCAATGCCTGCTCAAAAAAGTTACAGCCCTGTTTCTAGAAAGGATGCATGTTGTGCATATGGTTTTGTGTGCATTGCACTCTTCATAGTATTTTATCTCCATCTCATTGCCTTGTTCAATTGAGTTAGTGCGAAGATAACAGACCACAAGCAGAATAGTTTCTACTGCAAACCACAGAAACGGAAACGTTGTGTGGCAAGTATTATTAAGCCTCCTGATATGTGAGCATCTGAAAAGTTAAGTATTACAGTTTGACTTGGGTTCTTTAACAGTTTGACTAAAGTAAATACCCAGAACCATGTTAGGTTTTCATGCTGAAGTGAAGTAGAATATATGATCTTCTTGCCCTTATAAGAGAATAGTAGACTGCATTTCAACAATCATTTTCATGACCTTTCTCTATAAAAGGCTTTTCCATCAAATGTCAGTTGTCATAAGATTTTCTGAAGTGAAATGGCTTCACGGCAACCTTTATGACAACTGACACTTGAGGCTGAATTGCTAGTTGGATCACAAATAAGCTGGATCGTTCAAACTTACCCCAAAGGTATTGAAAGGACCTCGCTCCAGAAAATCCATTTTATTCAGTACTTTCTTAAGCTGTGAGCATCTGAAAACCTATGTCAGCAATGGGTGCACCTAAAAGCTAAATTTGCTCATTTTTGAATAAACTTTTGGATATATATTTGACATTTATCTTTTAAACTTAATTGGTATTTTTCATGTGCAGCCCAGGGATGACTGTGACGGTCACCGCGTCCCCGTCACGCCCTTCCCGGTCCTCGTCCCCTGAATTCTAGGTCTACCCTCATGTACCCTCACCGCCTTGTCTACTTCTTGTCTTTCTTGTCTCGTTTTCCATGCTTTGTCTCTGGTCCACTCCTGTCTGCCTCGTTCTTCCCACGTTCTCGTTTCTCTATTCAGTCCACGTTCACGTTCCTGTTTTCTCGCTTTCCCTCGTTCCA
>JBBIGA010000850.1:0-15969 GCA_037576975.1 Alestes dentex | reverse complement strand
TCCCCCCCTCCCCCCTCTCAAGTGATTTTCTGTATCAAAACTCACCTCAGACATCTCCAGATACCACAAGTCATGAGGTCCTTTTCATCATGCCTCAAACGTTTTCCGCCAACATGATGGTCCTTCCACCCTTAAATAAAAAAAGATTAGCCAGCTGAAATTAGAATGAGCTCCTGCTAAGCACCACGTGCCCACTCTGCTCAGCACCTGGGCTGTGTTAGCCTGTTAGCATTCTCCAGCTACTGCGCTACTTTTCTGCTTTTTTGAGGGAAAGCCGTCAGATTCTTCCTTCAAACCTTCGTCACATGGTCAAGTCTCACGAGGGGAGCTACAACACAGCAGTACAGCCTCTTCACTCTGCTCAGAATAAAACGCTGCACAACAAACCAGCTAAACTCAATAAAAATAAATACGATTAAGAAAAAAGACTGCAGCGATGATTCTGAAGCATTTCGACTCAAGGCTTACATTTTGTCAAGGCGGTCTCATCCTGCCGCAGCTGGAACGTGTTGTTTCAAGCATGTTTTATATACTGCCTCAGTCCCACCTGGTTATCACTGCTGCGCCCGAGACAAAAAGACTAGACGAAACGAGGACGGCTGCTTTTAAAGCATAAGACCACGTGGTTTTGATCCAATTGGAATTAAGAACGTGTGACACGTGTTCAGGCAGATACACACTATATGGACAAAACTATTGGGACACATCTCTTAATTACACTGGAAAACAAAGATTTTGCTATTGGAAGTAAAACGTGATTTGCATGAAATCGACTGTGCTGAATCCAAATCTGCATTTAAATTTCCTAGCACATCCAGATTTTAAGTTATAGGCATAATATTGTTTTTCAGTAATTTGGTATTTTCATACACGTTTTGTTGCATGCCAACATAATATCAGCTGTTTCTGTCATATGTATGTTTGCTACTGTCTCGTTTGAAGTACGTTTCCTGGTTGAATTCGGTGCTGTGATAGTTTAGGCCTGTCGATGAGCTGATGTCTGCTCAAGATGGATCACAGGCTTGTCTATTTTATAGTTTTCTTGGATATAGGGTAAATGTTAAAATAAAACCTGAGTAGGCGCAGCTTTGTTAACCATCCTGACAATATTTGTTACATTTGTGGTAAACAGATGCTGTGTGATCATGACCAAGAAAGTGATGATTGCTTACAAAGAACTGTTTTGGATGTAAAATTGGAGACTAGGATAAAAGCTGGGCGCCTCATATATGGTGTACTGTTTGTTACTCTGACCTCACTCCATGGTTCAATGGCAAAAGGAAAGCTGTGCCCTTTACTGTGCCGAAAGATCATCACTCAGGCTGCTATTTCTGTATGACTAAAATATCTGGATTTCCGAAGAAGAATAAGTCAAAACTCATCTATCCTGACTGTGAGTTTGCTCTTAAACCAGTACCGCATGATGCAGAGAATCCACTGCCAAGTCCTCATGCATTCTGTCTTGCTGAAAGTGACAGTTTTGATGAGGATCTGATGCATGCATAAGGAGCAGACAGAAATTATTTATTTGTTATTGCTTCAGCAAACCAAGACATTTTAGACAACACCATGCTTCCAACTTTGTAGGCACAGTTTGGGGAAGGCCGTTTTCTATTCCACCATGACTGTGCCCCAGTTCACAATGCAAGGTTCATAAAGACATGGTTGGATGTGTTAAGTGTGGAAGAACTTGACTGGCCGCACAGAGCCCTGACCTCAACTCCTTCAAACTTCTATGGGATGACCTGGATCGGGGATTGTGAGCCAGGCCTTCTCGTCCAACTTCAGTGTCTGACCTCATAAATTCTCTACTGAATGAAGGCACAAATTCCCACAGAAACACTCCAAAATCTTGTGGAAAGCCTTCCAAGAAAATTGGAAGCTGTTATAGCTGCAAGGGGAGGATGAACTCCATGTTAAAGTTTTTGTATTTGAATGCAATCTCATTGAAGGTGTCATGGTCAGGTATCCCAACATCATCTAAATATGAATATGTTCTAAACAACAGAGCAACATGGCATCCATCAGCAAGACATCCATCTCAACACTAGCTCCATCAGTAAAAAAGCCCAGCAGTGTCTCTACTTCCTGCTGAGACTGAGGAGAGTGCGCCTTCCACCCCCGATCCTCACCATGATCTACAGAGGGTCCAAAGAGCGCATTCTCTGGAGCTGCATCACAGCCTGTTGTGGACATTGTAACTTTTTGGATCACAAGACCATACAGAGAATAGCACAGCTGAGAAGACCATCAGGGTCTCTCTCCCCTCTGTCACGGATGTTTACATCACACGCTGCATCTGCAAAGCCACCCAGCATTGTGGACGACCCCACACACCCCTCACACACGCTCTTCTCCCTCCTCCCGTCTGCCAGAAGATGCTGTAGCATACGGGCCTCCACTGCCAGAATGGAGAAGTTTTTTCTCTCAGGCCATCAGACTTCTCAAACAGAACTGAAACTGTACCCCCCCCTACACACACACACACACACACACACACACCACCAACACATCATCCCCTGAGCAACTCAGACTTTAATTACATCTGTAAATGCCCTTCTGTTTATTACACTGCACATTCTCTGTCCTGTTGCTATATTTGCACAATCATATTTTTTGCTGTCTGTCTTGGTTCTGCATTATTGCACATGTAAACGTTCTGTTCTGCATTTTATAGCCCTTTGCAGCTATAACAGCTTCCATTCTTCTTGGAAAGCTTCCCACAACATTTTGGAGTTTCTGTGGGAACATGTACCCATTCATTCTGTAGAGCATTTATGAGGTCAGACACTGACGTTGGACGAGAAGGCCTGGTTCGCAATCTCTGTTCCAGTTCATCCCAAAGGTATTTGATGGGGTTGAGGTCAGGGCTATGTGCAGTCAGTCAAGTTCTTCCCTCACCAAACTATCCAGCCATGTCTTTATTGACCTTTAGAAGGCCCTTATCTTTTCCAGCATGACTGTGCCTCAGTGCACAGTACATGGTTGGTTGAGTTTACCCCTGTAGTTTTCTTCTCTGTTATGTTTTGCCACTAGGGGGGACTGTTTCAGCTGTTTAACCCCCATCGTCCCACAGCAGGCTGCACTCACGCATACACACATTAATACACTCACACTCTCTTACTTAGACTCTGCACCGCCACGCGGGATGGCTGCACGCGAGCCAACGTCCCGCGAAATGCGCGCAGAGTTCACGGACGCCGCGGATGAGAAAGTTAGACTTTCGGTGACCCTGACGGACACGAAACTGACGGTGCGGAGAATCACCCCGTCTTCTTCTTCATCATCCTCACCCTCCTCGTCGCTCGTGCTCAGTCTCGCGGACTGCGTGGGGTGTCGCGCGTGCAGCGCGCGCGACGAAGACGGCGGCGGCGCGCTCGTGTGCGCGTACTTCTACCCGTGCGCCCGGCATCGGTGGTCGGGGGGGGCGCGGCAGCGCGTGGAGCAGAGACTCCGTGTCGCGCGCGGCCAGGACGCAGGAGCAGAGCTGCACGAGGCGCAGCGCTGGGCGCGCGCGGTCACACACCGGTCCGCAAGACACACTGCCCTCGCGCACGGTAAGATCAAACAGAAAGAGCCACGTGCGTTCATTCAAGTTTACCTAAGTTCAGCTCAGATGGGACTTTGGAGTGCTCCCAAATAAAATATTTACGAGTATTTATTTTTTAATTCTTTATTTTACTTAAATAACTCCACTTTTTGCTCTCGTCCACAAATAATCTCGTCATTCTTGCATTACTCTATAGTGATTCATTAAAGTCGCTGATTATTCTATATTCAGTCTGTGTGAATCAAGGCAGAATTCCATTTTCTCCAAAATTTTCCATAATTTAGTGTTTAAGATGTGAACAAAGTGGGTCAGAGTGTGTTTGGTGTGAAACAGTTCTTTCTAGAGAGGTGGTAAATGAAACTAGACGTCTCCAACACAGATACAGCCGTTGTATGCACTGTCGACCCCAGTGAAGCTTCATGCGTCTCTGAGTGTTTATATGGATGCTGATGATGGTAAAATAGTGGAGAATCTGAAATCTCTTTTCTTTTGGGAATATTTTGCCTCATGATGCATGTATCTCTCCACTATGAATAGGTTTAGTTTCTAGACCAAAAGCTTCTCAAAACTCTGGTAGAACAAGGTCTTAGGTGGAGCAACCATAACAATTTCATGGAATTACTTTCTGTGAGGAGATTTTAGAGGCGGACGTCTGGTTCCATTCACCTCCACTGTGAACAGTTCTGACTCTGTTTCTCCAGAAGGGGATGTTTCACACCAGACTAACTCTGAATGACTTTGTTTATGTCATAAGAATGAAAATTTGAAGCTTTGGTGGAATTTGGAAGATTTTGATGGACGTCTGGTCAAGCATGTTTGCAAGGGACGTTTTCCTAAGGGATGCTGAGGTAACCTTTTAGTGAAACAAAGGGCATTTAGAGATGGCTCTTTAGTGATACAATTTATCCCACTGATTAAGTTAAATGTTCAAACCCCACTTTTTACTATTGTGTCCAATGCTGTAGAGCAGGGGTGGGCAGCTCCAGTTCTGGAGGGCTGTGGTCCAGGTACATTTTGGTGATTTCCCTGCTCAGAAACACCTGCTTCACCTCACCAGTTAATTGTCAGGTTTAGTGAATGTGTTTGAGGATAACTACCAACAAACTGTACTGGACACCGGCCCTCCAGGACCAGAGGTGCCCACTCCTGCTGTAGAGCTTCAGCATTGAGAATGCATTGAACTCCTCAAGCCTACACACATACACACACATACAAACGAGATGGAGCGGATGCTCTGTAATGGCAGGTTGTACAAAGTTATTTCACTCCAAGTGAAATAAGTCAGTTTATTCCATAGTTTATTTAATACTAAGGTAAGAAAAGAAAAAAATAATGGTAATGCCCATCCCCAGAACTGCCAAAAATATCTATCTTCATCTTTGTTGCTGCACAACTAATCAATTTCTTCATCTTCTTCTTGTCTTTGTTGTGTTACGTGAAAAAAGCACATTGAAGCAAACCTTTTTTTCATCTTAAGGGGTCCAGAGAACACAGCCTCCCTGTCCTAATAAAACATTTGCATATCCACTGCTGTGTAAAGGGGGAATGTGATAATTAAGTTCTGTCCATCGACTTAGCGTTAGTTTCTATTATTTTGTATGTGAGTTTTAAAATTCTTACTGTTCGCCTCACCCTTGTCTGTCAAATGTGTTAGTCCACTTCTTTTAAGATACAGCAGGACTCACACTGCTTTATTCATCAGCTTGTATTTTTTGTATGCATGATCCAGTGCAGCAGATTATACACTATTTAACAGCACTGATGTATTTTAGATGAGTTTGTGTGAGGCGGAGTAAAGAATCCACCTCGAGCGCTTTGCAGATGACACAGATGGCTTTGGATGGCCTTGGAGTTGGAGTTTGTGCCATCTGCATGGCCTGATGTTTGGGATTTGTTCGCTGGCGGCCCACCAGTCACCCTAAAGGTCATCGTGTCCTGTCGTGCCTTTATGTAGCATTAGTTTGATTGGCTGTCTTCCTGCTGGCTTAGGTTCTATCTTTCAGGGCTCGTTTTTCCCCTGCTCTTAAACTGAGACGAGAAACAATATTTTTGTTCATCAATAACAAAACTGTAAATAAGCATCAGGATTGTGAACAAATCAAGTAAACCAGAGTTTCCAAAGAGGTCCAAAGTATTTTGTGTTCAAACAAAATGCAGTCATTAACAGTAGTGGTCTACCCACCTAAACGGGCCCTTAACATTTAAACTGGAATTTTACTCTCTTTTGAAATAGTTGATGTTGCTTTTCGACAATAAATAACACAAACGGTAAACAAGCATCATAATTGTCAACGAATCAAATAGGTCCAGAGTAGCAGTTTTGTGCCCCAAGATACAGCCATTAAAAGTGGTTGTGCAACCACTTAAATGGCCCATATAATTGGAAAAAAAGATGCGTAAACATTGTTAAATTCCTGAAGGACTTTCAAAGACTCCTTTTCAGTCCGGTCCCTGAACCAGACCAGTTTCAGAGTAATGTTTTTTGTTTGGTAGGCCTACGAATGAATCATTCAAACATAACAAAGCACATATAGCTTAAGGTCTGAACCAATAAAGAAACAGGTGCAGATGATTCCAAATGATCAGGACAGCGATTAGTAGGGATGAGAGTCAATAAGAAATTATTGATGTCAGTGTCATTATCGATTCTTCTTATCGATCTGATTCCTTATCAATTCCATTATCGATTCCTAAACAGTGTTACAGGATGAGCCTGTTGCCTTAAGAAACTGTGCATTCTGGGTAACTCAGCCTCTAGGGAGGCTGGGAGATGTAGTCTTTCAGGGAGTGTTTGGAGTTTTACATGGCAGCTCTTTTTGTGACCTGAGGGAGGAAAGCACAGACCCTGCACCCTGTAATTGTCTCATTTTTGGACCTGCTCTGTAGCAGAGAGTAACGAGCCAAAGATGGCATTCTTGAATTTTAATGCTTTGTTAAGACCTCAAATGTTTTAACATGTTGGTAGTGTTACCACCCTTGCAAGTTAAAACGGCACTACACTGCTTACAAATGCAACTGTCGTTTTTTTGTAAAATGCAACCACGCCGTGGACCGCGGAGTGTGACACAGGAAAAAGTCAGAAAGTATCATTACAGGAACCGATAATGCCAGAGGTAAATGATTCCGGTGCTTCGGAAAATTAAAACCAGTTCTAAATCGGAACTGGGTTTCGATTCCCACCCCTAGCCATTAGTATACTGGTGGTGCTAAATGCTGAGTGGCTGGAACACCCTTATCTAGATACCTTTTTTTATTGAGGTATTAATTTAATCTACTAAATATGGTAAAATAAAACAGTTTTGCAGGCATAAAATAGTATTTTTGCAACAACAAAGTGATTTCATACCAAAATATCAAGCAATGAAGATTGGCTGAAGACTTTTGCCCAGCACTGTACCTGTTCTACTGTTTGGCTCCATTTGAAACAAAATTGAAACAAACTTAGCCTTTGTAATTCCAGAAAAGTTGAGTCTTTTAATATCTTAAAAAGTGTCGCAATCGCAATATGTAGCAGTAAAATTGCAATACTGATGCGTTGCCCATTTCATGAAGCTCTAATATGTGACTTTTAATGTAATTGTTCTCATGTGTTTCCATAAATTTGGACAAACCCACTTCACTGTAAAACAAAAAAATTAACATCACACAGGACACGGAGTTAATGGGATAATGCTTATGTCAGCATGTACCTGATGGTGTTATTTTTCGAATTGCTCAGACTTGGGGGGCACTGAGGCTTGAGGCACATGTAAAAAGATTCTAGAAGTGGAATTCTTCACAATTTGAATTCTTTGTTGTTGAGTGTGACCTCAAAGGCTGTTTATAGAACACTGCACTAAATGAGATGCTGCTGTTTTCGCATAGCTGAACCAGGTTCATTTTTATGTAGGAGGCAGCAGGCTGTGGAGCAGATAGCCATCGAGAGTTCTGGTTGGAGAGCTTTGAAGGTGAACTTGAAAGTCAGAACTACAGCTAAGCACAACACTCCCAAGGGAGGCTCCAAGTGACTATGTGAAGGGGGGGAAGAGCATGCATGTGTGTGTGTGTGTGTGTGTGTGTGTGTGTGCATGCATGGATGTGCATGTTTGTGTGTGTGGCTGTTTATGAGCACCAAGCAGGCTTCTTAGCGATGAAGTAGTGTGTTAGCCATTCAGTGTAATTAGTAGTTATCAGAATCAGAAATTTCTAAATCTAAGTATCTGAGTAGCAGCAGGTTTTTGCACAGATTATTGTGTGGGTGTGTGACGGGGTAGAAGTTATAGAGTCTGATGGATGTGTGACAGGGGAGGAGTTACAGAGTCTGATGGGTGGGTATGTGATGGGGAGGAGTTATGGACCTTTTTCACAACTTCCACATTTTTGACCGGAAATGCATAATGGTGGGGTATCTTTACCTCCTCCTGGATATAAAAGTGGCGCAAGCAGCAATCTCTTGTTCTTGTAGCGTACCGGAATTTTACAGGGACCCTCAGCTCCACCAGATCTATGGAACGTGACCGGTGGCGAAGCTCTCCTCCGCGGAAAACCGGCGCGATGGTCCTGTGTGCTTGGACTTTGCGCGCGGCATAGCTCCGCGGAGCAAGCACCAATCCCCATCAGACTTCACAGTCAGACAGGGCTCCATGAGACCTTTCCAACAAGCCCTGGTTCTCTAATTTGTTAGACAAGTTGTGTAAACACTCTGCTCAATTTTCTCTGATCCCGGGTTTTCTAATGCATTGACGCTTGACCGGAACTAAGTTTACCCTGCGATTTCCTGTTTTCGTGAAAAAGGTCTATGGAGTCTGATAGGTGGGAAGGTGATAGGAGGAGGAGTTAAAGAGTCTGATGGGTGATTGACAGGCAGAGGAGTTCTAGAGTGTGATTGGGTGAGTGTGTGACAGGGGGAGGAGTTCTAGAGTCTGATGGGTGGGTGTGTAATGGGGAGAGGTTATAGAGTGTTGTGTGGGTGTGTGACAGTGGGTGAGTTTGCTTTAACTGTTCTACCCTGTTTTTTGCTTGCGTGCCGGTGTTCCACACTAAAATTTGATTACATGTTACTTTATGTTGTGATTTTTTTTGTATTTACTTCTTAACTGCTCAGCAATGAAACATCTCCTTGTCAGTGAGATGCAGTTCTGTAGCCTCGTAGCCCCTTCAGACCCCAGAACATCTTCTGAGTGGTCAACCTCATGTTGGCATGATCAAAAGATGGGCAAATTTGATTTTTCACTATTTTAGGTCATTAAATACAGGCACACTGAAAGAATCAGAAAATGCTGTGATCAGTAAGCAAGGTGAACATACATAATATACATTAATAAATTACTGCTTTTTAATTTACTAATTTTATGGTGTTTGAAAATCCAACAAGGAAAAGAAGCCCATTTTCAAGGCTGTTTTAAGGTAATTTATTGGTCATTCTCTACATCCATCCACTGTAGTGACACACTGAAGCTTTACTTCTGCGCTCCTTAAGGACAGCTCTGACAGGCTGACAGGCTTTAGCCCGGACAGGCAGCTCGCTTCTGCTCACACTAGTTTGAATAGTGACCTCCTACTCTATGCAACACACAACTGAGCCTCTACTGGAAGCAAAATTCAATATTGTTATACTATTATTATTCTGTATTATAGTACACAATTGATTCTGCAAATTTAACCAATAGAACTTAGTTTATTAGTAAAATCTGGTTTTAACAAATAAAAACGACTGCCATTTGCTGCTCTTTTGCTCAGCTGCTCTACGGACCTCCCTCCCTCTGCGGGATTTCCCCAACCACTTGCGGGTGGAGACTATAGCTGAAAGTGCTCCCGGGTTCAAAGATCTTAAAGGGGACATATTATGCAAAATTCACTTTAGTTATAATAGGTCTATGGACTATACAAAACAGGTTCATGAAGTTCTTTGCACAAAATCACTCTCACATAAAGAGATATCACCAGCTTTATTCTTCACAGTTTCAGGCTCTTTCGAAATGAGCCATTTGGACGGAGGGCCCCTGGTGAAGTCAAAAGGGGCCAATTTGCATAGAAGCAACAAAATGTCGAACAAAATGTCAGATCTCCCACTAGATTAGTTGAAGATCTGACATTTTGTCTGCTAGTTTTCTGAGCACGGATAAGCCGAGCGCTATGGCAACAGGCAAAGGCAAGTCACACATGAAGTGTTGTGTTGTTGGCTGCAAAGAACAGCACAAATCCCTACACTTTCTCCCAGACAAAGAAAACCAAAGGACTGCGTGGCTCCATTTCATTTTCAATGGCCATGTGCCAGTAACAATCGCTTTTGTTCCATCTTAAAAAGTTCCACCTTAAGTATTTAAGGTGGAACAGAGAATTTGAATAAGGAGCTGTGAATAAGGAACGTCGTGGAGGGATCTGTACCTACTGTCCGTGACAAGTCAGCAGATGAGGGAGCTGTAAGTACTTTCAAATAATGACTTTTGTGTTTCTATCGCAGTTAAGTATGAACTAGCTTGTTTGTTTCATTTCGTAAGCATGGGATGGGTGGGGCGTGGCCAACAACAGCTTATTTGCATGAAATGGACAGAGCCCTGAAACAGCTCGTTTTGAAAGGGACCGAAACTGTGAGAGTAAGAGTTAAGCTGGTGATATCTCTTTATGTGAGAGTGATTTTGTGCAAAGAACTTCATGAACACGTTTTGTATAGCCCATAAACCTATTATAACTTGTTTTTTAAAAATGTGAGTTTTGCATAATATGTCCCCTTTAATAATTTGCGCAATTCCAGCACTGTTTCACTCCGCTCACATTTTAAGGGTTTATATTTATATAAACCTTATTACAATAAAAGAAAAGAAGAATGGTTTTTATGTTAAATGCTGCAAATTATCAGTAGTTTGTATAATAATGAGGGATTTGGACTTATTTACTATCAGAAAAGCAACATGATTAGGTACACAACTGTATCTACAATATTTTGCATGGTAAGTTGAACTGAACTGAGCCAAAAATCAATGGATAGTGGATAGTGAGGTGCAGGGGCGCCGGAAGCATTTTTAATGTTGGGACGAAAGGAATGATTTAGAAAAATGCTATAATGGATTTTTTCTTAGACCCTAACTAATAATTGTTCGCGGAACCCCCGCAAATTTGCTGAAATATCCTCCACATTTTATTTGTGCCAATATATACTTTTTCATGCATTTTTGTGCAAAATTATTAAAAATATAATTTACTAATTTTGTAACATAAATATTAATGTACATTCAGCTAAATTTCTATATAAAATATAACTTTATACATTTTTTGTACTGCCAAGAGAACACAAAGCATGGAGAAGACACGAATGAACTGATTGTAGCGTGATGGAAGAGCCCAGTCGTGGACACACACGAAAGAGCTGGTAAACCACGCAATTTGCTCTGAGAACGCTCCAGCAAGGAGTAAAGATTCCCACCAAGAACCAGAGTTCTCACACGCACACAGAGAGTATATAAAGGGTTCCTAGGAACAGGCCCGGTCTTAGGTGTTATGGGGCCCTAGGCGAAAGGGGGGTCCAGGGGCCCCCTGAGGGGGGGCGGAGCCCCCCTGGAAGCTCTGCCGCTGTCGATCCGGGGCCCCCTGGATGCCAGGGCCCTAGGCGGTCGCCTACTTCGCCTATGCCTAAGGCCAGGCCTGCTAGGAACCAGAGTACTTACAGTACCGAGGGATGAGGGCTGATGAAGAGCCGGCATAAGACCCAATGTCTGAGTGCAAAGTAATACCTATATACCCAGTGAGGCGCATCACTTCCTGTGCCTTGTGCGCATCTTGTGACTGGTGCATGTGACATAATGGTTCCAGCACCCATGGTAAGGTGGAAAATGTTTAATTTTGGTGAATACCAATTCATTCATGTGGGTACTCGTTAGAGTGCTAAAGCAAAAAAAAAATGTCAACCCCTGTATATATACAGTGTTTAAGTGAGTACTAAGTCATGTTCTGCTTGGGTATCAAATACTTATTCCACTCAGTGTCATGCAAATCAATTTATAACATGTTTTTTCTTGATTTTTTTTTGATATTCTGTCACTCCATAAAAATGAAACTACCTCATAAATCAGCAAACAAATTCAGCAGGGGATCAAATAATTACTTCTCCCACTGTATATGTATGTATATATATATATATATATATATACATATATACATATTTGGGCATCAATAGAAACGCCGATTTGTCGAAGTCGTGTGTTTGTCTTTGTGCGCGCTTGTGTACACAATGCAATCTTTGCCTCTGATTGGCTTACGCTGTATAGGGGCTATATTGGGGCTGGGCAGGTTAACACGTTATTATTGCGTTAACACATTATTTACTTAACACGACAATTATATTATCGCACGTTAATGCATTTTTTAAATCTTTTATTTTGAAAGTTAGTTGCTTTCGTCATGTTGTCGAGGCTCCAAGGAGAGAAGGAAGCGCAAGTGCGAATTTCCATTTTTCAAGAACTTTATTACAAACACAAGGAAGGCACGAGGGCCTAATACACAGGGGACTATCACCAGAACCAGTAAAGACAGATAATCACTTAAACGCTTAAACACTCACCCGACCGGTGTACACATACAAATGTCAAAACAAAAGTCCACATGTGACAGGGCAGGGCAGCCTCTAGCGACTGCTGACTACTAGTTTTCGAGGGGGTAAGGCCTCCCATTACCTTTGTCCATATTATATGGACAAAAGTAATGAGACGCCTGACCATTACACTTACAGGGACTTTAATGATGGCTGTATTGAAGGTAAGCGTGTCTCTGGTGTTAAATAAAGGCTAAAGTGGGTGAGGTGTCAAGCAGTGTGGTCCCATTTGGTGTCTGTTCGTTTAGAGAGAAACACTCATCAATGAAGCAGCCGAGAGCAGAATCCCACATGCTGTCTGTCTGTGCTGTGTGTTATTGTGCACTTGTGTGATTGTGCACAATAACACACAGCATAGTCCTACAACATTTAAACCCCAGACAGCATACAGAGGCTGATGTCACTTTTATCCACACACACACACACACACACGCGCGCACACACACACACACACCTTATGAGCTCCCTATCAGGCATCTGCCCAGCCAAGCAATTGAGAGCCCAATTACTGAGTTAATGAATGTCCTGAAGACTCGTCACCCTCAGTCACACACAGCAACACACTTACATCCTCAGATCACAGTGAAGCTCTGCTGTCTTTCAGAGGAATGTTTTTTAAGCCACGCAGAGACCTACAAATGAATCATTCAAGCATAACAAAGCACATCTAACTTAAGCCCTGAACCATTGAAGAAACAGATGCAGATGATTCCAGATGATCAGGCTGGTGATTAGTATACTGGTGGTGCTGAATCCTAAGTGGTTGGAGCACCTTGTATCTTTTGGCACTTTGCAGCCTGTCACAGTCAAACATTTGTTCCTATTTATATAATTTAATCTACTCAGTATAGTAAAAAATCAGACGGTTTGACAGGAATAAAATAGTATTTTTGCACATGATGCAAATGGTGATTAAAAGTAAAATATAAAAAATGAGGAGTGGCTGAATATATATATATATATATATATATATATATATATATATACACAGTACTGTGCATCACAATAAATTCATTCATTCATTCAATCATTCTCAGTGTGACTAAATTGTATGAATAAATGTTTTTCTTTCTATCTATGTGTACGGGTGGGCTGTTTTACAGTGAGCCCCCCGAGCTACTGTCCATGAGTGCTGAAACCCTGAATCCCGTCTTTACAAGAATGAAACCTCAGAGGCAGTTTTACTCATGTTGCTCTTGTTCGGAGAAAAATGCTAATTAAAGTTAATTCCGAACTGATCTGCACAGACCCATTGTCTCATTAGCGTCTGTCGAGGGCGTGCCCGACACAACAAAAGCCTAGTCAGCATTAACAAACTCTAATTAGCAGTTAATTCACATATCTCTGCTCACCTTAATTCTCACTGCATTTTAATTTCTGCTTGTGTGGGAAAGATCACTGCAAATCACACACACACAGTCCCATCGGCGCCACAGCAACCAGGCAGAACCACCTAATAAAAGTGCAAAGCAAAGAGAAAACTGTGTCACTGCATAACTACACATTAACAGTAATGATGATTATATTAATACACAATTTTATATATAGTTTATGTAAAAATAGAGATAAATAATAACATACCTTATAAGTAACTAATAATAAATAACTATTGTGCACAAGTATTCTGATTAATTCTAATAATTAAAGTGCACAAGACTTTGGAGATTATCCTTTGGAGAAAACTGGGTTTAATTTGGGTAGAACAGTACAGTCCCATGCAAATATATTGGCACTTGTCAGGTTCCGACAGCGGCCAACAGGGGTCGCTCTTTGTTAGTGTTGGGGTTTTTGTGTTAAGACTTCTATTTTGAACTTGGTTTATGTTGTGTCTTTCATGTCAGCTGTTTTGTGTTTTGAGTTAGTGATTGTGTATGCTTATTGGTTGATATGTTAGACTTGAGAGTATTTAAGTTCTGTGAGTTCAGATGTTGGTTGTCGGTCAACCCAGCACTTTGTTTCGTGTGGACCCATCTCTTTGTTTATGGAAAACAGCTCGTTATCTCAGTTAGTCTTGTCTCTTGGGTAAAGAAAATCTATAGTCTTAAGTCTATAGTTTTGTTTTGTGTTTTGTTAAAGAATAAAGATGGATCACTTTGAATATGACTGGTGCGTGTGTGCCTGCCAGTCCTGCCTGGTAACAGGCAGGACACATGACAGATTGACCGACCAACAAACAAAGGCAGGCGCCTTTGCGGTGTGGCGGGACAGAGAGCTGACCCCAGAGCAACAAGATCAGCTCATGGGGGAATTCGCCGAGCAGATGGCTCGGGACTGGGCGGAACGCAAAGGCCGAGTGTGGCCGGCAACTCTGCTTTGATCAGCCCAACAAAGGTGTTAGACGAGGCTGCTCTTTCGGTCCTCCCGCTGGCGTACAGCCAGGGTCCTCGACCTGTGAGAGGGAAGCGGGCAAAGAAGCCTGTCAGGAGCCCCGTGATGAAGGCGTCAGAGACGTGGGCTCACTTGGTCCTTCCACAGGAGCCGAGGAGCCTAGAGCTAGAGGTCGCCGTGGCCACCGCACTGCAGCAAGACGCAGCAGCCCCGCTCCCGAGCCACGAAGCTCCACCACCAAGTCTCGCCGCTACACTGCACAAAGCACCATCCACTGCAGCTACGGTGCCCAGCCACCCTGTAGCCATGACTAGAAACCAGCTACAGCAGCAGTGGGACAGGCAGAAATGGCAGGAGGATGTATTGAGGATACAGTACCTAAGTCTGGTGAGCCAGCTTCGGGAGGAAGCCACCCTGCAGCTATGGCAAATGCCAGAGTTCTGGCTGCTCTCACCCTGCCCGAACGGCGTGCGAGCCAGAGTGCCACGAGACCACGCTCCCGAAAGCCACCAAGGCTGCACTCGAGACCCGTGCCGGTGCCCCCGAGATGGCAGCTGCCCCCTACACCAGCCCCCCGGCTTCATCCACCAGCACCATGTAGCATAGCTGGGGCTAGAATAGAGGAGAGAGCAGGCAGCTTGAAGCCGGTAGATCTATTAGGCCCCTTAGAGGAGCCGTGTGGCTCAATAATAGAGCCTCTGCTGCCCACATTAGCCCCAGCCGAGAGTCTAGTAGAGTTAGCCCCAGCCGAGAAGCTTGTAGAGTTAGCCCCAGCCGAGAGGCTTGTAGAGTTAGCCCCAGCCGAGAGGCTTGTAGAGTTAGCCCCAGCCGAGAGGCTTGTAGAGTTAGCCCCAGCCGAGAGTCTTGTAGAGTTAGCCCCAGCCGAGAGGTTTGTAGAGTTAGCCGCAGCCGAAAGGTTTGTAGAGTTAGCCCCAGCTGAGAGGCTTGTAGAGTTAGCCCCAGCCGAGAGGCTAGTAGAATCAGCCCCAGTAAACAGGTCTTTAGCCTTAGCCCCAGTAGACAGGTCTTTAGGCTTAGCCCCAGTAGACAGGTCTTTAGCCTTAGCCCCAGGAGACAGGCCGTTAGCCTTAGCCCCAGTAGACAGGTCTTTAGCCTTAGCCCCAGTAGACAGGCTGTTACCCTTAGCCCCAGTAGACAGGCCGTTAGCCTTAGCCCCAGTAGACACGCTGTTAGCCTTAGCCCCAGTAGACAGGCCTTCAGCCTTAGCCCCAGTAGACAGGCCTTCAGCCTTAGCCCCAGCAGACAGGCCTTTAGCCTTAGCCCCAGCAGACAGGCCTTTAGCCTTAGCCCCAGCAGACAGGCCTTTAGCCTTGAGCCTGTAGGAATTTTTGAATAATTTAATTTAGGTTAAGTTTGATATTCTCCACCAGAATCAGTTTCGGCTGATTCACCCATATATTTATTAATTGATTAATAAATAGTCAATTATTAATTGATTATCTATTTATTAGTTAGGGCTTTCCTATCAAGCAGGGCTTATTAAGGAATCCAGCACAAACTATTC
>JBBIGA010000820.1:0-15971 GCA_037576975.1 Alestes dentex | reverse complement strand
CACACACACACATACACTGTCTTATCTTTGGTATTCAGTAGATTAAATGAAAGAATTGGGTAACAAATGTTTTACTGTGACAGGTTGCAAAGTGCCTGAAGATATAAGGTCCCTACACAAAAGAGTTCCAACCACTCAACATTCAGCAACACCAGTATACTGATCACCGGCCTGTGATAATATATATGATCTACGTTATGATATGAATAACAGCACACTTCCACTTCCTATTTTCCTGCTTGCTCCTGAAAACAGCTTTAAAAAGCTCAGTCTCTCTCTCTTACACACACATATTCTCCCTTATTCTCTGGTCCGTTAGAGGAGAATCTCATCAGTATGAAGCAAAGTGTCTCCCAATTACACGCTTTATATCTAAAGACGCTGTGACAGTACTGCTTTGATTCCAGTAAACAGCGACACTTCTAATTTACACTTCCTTCTGATTCCCTGTGATCTCACTGCAGCTGCAAAATGAGTAGTTCAAAAATAAATAAATAAGTAAACAAATAAATAAATAAATGAACACTCACTACTTTGAAGTTTTGTTTTTGCAGATCTATGAATTTTATCAGGAAAAAAAGACAGGACAGGTGGAGTGAAGCTTTGTGAGCTGTTGGATCAGATGAACTGTTCGATGACCATTCATCTGTTCTTTGACATCAGTTAGTTTTATTATTATTATTATTATTATTATTATTATTATTATTATTATTATTATAAGCCTGATGCTCAGTCAAGGCCTAAATGTAATAAATCACAAGAAGGTGGCGCCCAATAGCATGGCAGCAAGACCCAGAAGCCTGCACAGCAGTGGTACCACCTACCATCATTGGCCGCACGGGGAAGCGACGCAAGCGCGGCACTCGGGCAGGTATAGTCGCTAGGCTAAAGGCAGATCCACACAGACCAGCGTTTCCATCTATTCTATTGTCTAGTGAACAAAATGGACCACCTAAGAAAGGATTTAACCACAAAAAGCAAGGTGAAAGTTTGTTATGCACTAATTTTTACCAAGACATGGTTGAGCTCTGCTATTTCCAATAGCACAATTAGCCTGGATGGGCTAAAAACTTTCGAGTAGATAGGAGTCATGCTCTCAGTGAAAAATCTTGGGGAGGTGGCGGATGTATCTACATAACAGCTGGTGCACAAATGTTGAACTTGTCTCGAGTCACTGTTCTGAGGATACAGAATTTCTGACACTGAAATGCCGACCATTCTACCTGCCGAGGGAATTTACAGCTGTTAGCATTACAGCTGTATACATTGCCCCCAGCGCAAAAACAAAGGCAGCGCTGTCCACACATCCGTCTGTCAGGGCAATGCTAACTGCAAACATGGATTGTGTTTATGTAATTGCTGGTCACTTTAACAAAGCCAACCTAAAGACAGTGCTGCCGCATTTTTATCAACATGTTGACTTTGCAACCCGGGGAGTAAACACATTGGACCGGGTTTACACAAACATCAAACTTTTACACAAACAAGGCAACTTCCCACCCCCACCTTGGAAACTCGGACCATCTCTCTGTTATGCTAACTTCTGCATACAGACCACTGTTCACTATGAGCAAACCATCAACAAAGGAGATATGAACCTGGCCAGGGGGAGAACTTTCAGCACTCCAGGACTGTTTTGAATGTGCGAATTGGAATGTGTTTAGAGAGGCTGCCACGATTAACCAGCACATCAACCTGGAGGAATATGCAGAATCTGTGACAGGATTTATATCCAAGTGTGTGGAGAATGTGACAGTGATCAGGAACATCACCACACGTGCCAATCAGAAACCATGACTTACCAGGGAGGTGCATGTCCTTCTGAGAGCACGTAATACGGCCTTCAAATCCAGGGACAGAGACGCTCTCAGATCCGCGAGAGCTAACTTGAACTGAGGCGTGAGAGCAGCAAAACGGGCTTATGGGCATAAAAACCAAAGTCACTTCACTGACTCAAAAGAGCCCAAGCGCCTGTGGCAAGGCATCCAGTCTATTACGGACTATAAACCCTCCCTGCCACCTTGTCATGATAACAATGACACACTTAACACATATTCCTCAACACACTTAACACATATTTTAGCTGGTTTGAAGAAAATAACAACACAACAGCAATACAGCGACAAAAGCCCTATGGACAATGAAATACTCTCGACCACAGTGATGTCTGGAGAACCCTGCGCAGGGTCAATCCACAGAAAGCTGCAGGTCCCGACAACATACCATGGTATGTACTCAGAGACTGTGCTGACCAACTTACAGCTGTTCTCACAGACATCTATAGCATCTTGCTGAGACAAGCCATTGTTCCTCAGTATTTCAAAGCCACTCCCATTATTCCACTGCCAAAGAAATCACCAGCATCTTTACTGAATGACTATCACCCTATAGCGTTCACACCCATCATGACAAAGTGCTTCAAAGGGTTGGTCAAACTCACATCACATCCTGCTACATTTGATCAACTTCAATTTGCATTCCGCCCAAATCGTTCCACGGATGATGCCACAGCAACTGCACTCCTGACTGTTCTGGAAAAAAGAACAGTTATGTGAGGATGCTTTTTATTGACTACAGCTCTGCCTTCAATACTGTCATCCCACAACACCCGATAAAAAAACTGGAGCCACTAGGCATCAACACCCCTTTGTGTAACTGGTTATTAGACTTCCTCACAGACAGACCCCAGACAGTACATCTTGGAAAAAACACCTCTGTTCAAGAACTATACTACTCACGCTGCCAAAACATATCCATTAAGATCATAAAAAAATCTGTTGTTGTACTGTTGTATGGTATGAATATCAATAAAGTTCACTTACTTACTTACTTACATACTGTACCTCTTTCTGATTTGGGATTGTAGTAATCATAGTAGCAATAGCATTAATGTTGGTAGTAGTAATTTTAGTAGCCCTAGTATTAATAATTGTAGTAGTACTGGTGTTAGTAGTAAAAGTTGTAAAACTTTAATTGTAGTGGTAGTAATAGTAATAGTAGTAATTGTGATGGTAGTATTAATTGTGATAGTAGTATTAACTGTAGTAGTAATAGTGTAATTTTAGCAGTGGTAGTAGTAATGTTAGTAGCAATAGATAGTAATATTAGTAATTTTAGTGGCAACATTGATGTTAAGTGGTAATAATGGTAACTGTAGTAGCCACAGTAAGTAGTAGAAGTAATTTTAGTATTAATAATAGCAGTTTTAGTAGTAGCGGTATTACTGTTAGTAGCAATAGCCATAGTAATAATAGTAAATGTGGTAGCTGAACTGGTGTTTGGAACATTAGTATTGGTAACAGAAGTAATTTCAGTAGTAGTAGTAGTAATGTTAGCAGCAATAGACATAGTAATAGCAGTAATTTAGGTAGAAGTTATGTTAGTGTTAGTAGCATTATCAGCAGTAATAGTAATTTTAGTAGCAGTACTAGTGGTAGTTGTAATAGTAGGATTTAGTAGTAGTATTAATGTTAGTAGTAATAGTAGTAGTAGTATTAAAGTTAGTAGTAACAGACATAGTAACAGTATTAATTTTATTAGTAGTATTAATGTTAGGGGGTTTGTGGGGTGATTGTGCATGTGCAGAGTCTCGGCCGTTGTCCGGGAAACAAAAAGTGGGGGGTGTCACATCTCCTGACTTTGAAAGGTGGGGGGACATGTCCCACCCTGCTGTGATGGTTCCGGCACCCATGAATAGCAGTCATTTTAGTAGTAGTATTTGTAGTAACAATAGTAATTTTGGTAGCACTATTTGTAGTAATAGCAGTAATTTTAGCAGTAATGTTGCAGTAATTTTATTAGTATTACTTGTAGTAATAGTAGTATTTTTAGCAATAGTATTAGTGTTTGTAGTAACAGAAGTAATTTTAGTAGTAGAATTAATATGTGTAGTACAGTAATTTAGCAGTAGTGTTGATGTTTGTAGTAATAGTAGTCACTTTTTGTAGTAGTAAAAGTAGCAATTTTAATAGCAATAGTGGTAGTAAAAATAGTTATTTTAGAAGCATCATTAATGTTAGCAGCAGTCACGGGAGTAAAAGTAATAATTTTAGTAGCAATAGCAGTGATAATAGCACTATATTTAGTAGTGAGAATCATGGTACTACTTGACAGTAGTAGCAGTCATAATGTTAGTAAACCCTAGTACTATTAGCAGTAATAGTCGAAATGGTACAGTAGCCAAAAACTGTTAAAATCTACAAAAAAAGTTACAATCTACAGCAGGGCTGAAAAAAGATAATGTGAAAATAAATTACAGCTGTATTTGATGTATAAACCTGAACCTTTTTAAAGAGCTTCATCAGTGCAAACCCAGGTTCGGTCTGACTGCATTACTGTGCTTGGCTCTTCTGTGTGGGCTGAAATAAAAATTACACCCCCTTTCTCTTTCCCACTGTCGCAGTAACAATAGGAGGGGAGGAGAATGTCAGTGGTATACAGTATCCACTGTGGGACCACGCTTTGTTTTATTTGTGTTACAGGAAAAAGCCATCTTTTATCCGAACCCCATGATGCGTCACTGCGGTGTGAAATGGGATATTCTGAACCAAACCAGGCCTTTTTTTAAACTATGAAAGTATATCTCCAGAAATGAAGGACTGTCTTATCTTATCTCACTAACTAACTCTCTAAAAAAGTGTAAATTCTCTAAACTCCGCAGAGCCCCCTTGGACTGATGTGCTTTCTCAGTAATTACAGCTGCTGTAGGCGGCACATACACTTCCCTCAGACTAATGAAGGAAAAACGAAGCAGTAGTGGCTCTTAAATCAGGAGGGAGTGACCCATAAGACGAATGTGTTACATAATGTGATGTCCTGAGATGGTGTGTTAAATATGGAAGGGCATCTAGCTGATGGTTAATAAGACCCTTCTGATGGGACTGTTCCAGCCAGGACAAGGTGTCATAATGAATCTGAATGAATGGATCACCCCTGTTTATTGCGTTTACCACTAAAAACATAAAGGCCACTGAGCTGAAAGTGTAGGACCATTCCAAACTGGAAGGCCCATGGGCACTATTAGAAGTGCACCAAGACTGCCCCGAACTGGAAGGGTTATGGCTGCTGGAACAAGAAGGCCCATTTACCCATAAAAATGTAAAGGCCATCGGGATGAAAGTGTAAGAGACCGTCACAAACTGGAAGGCCCATGGCCTCTATTACAGGTGCACAAAGAAAGTCAGAAATGAAGTTTGTTGTGGAAAAACAAAGAACAACTACTCAGTCTTCAGCGGTGAAAAAGAACACTAGAAACTCAACCTTTATAAGTGTTTTTATTTCTTGCAAGAAAGGTTTGGATTCCTCAGAATGCAGGGCAGTCTGACAGAATGGAACACAGATCAAAATGAATTTGCTGCACTTATATATTAAGAAATGGGAGTAGGCTGTAGTGGGAGAAGTGGGTGCAAGGCTCGGTCATGATCCAGTTAAAACTGGTAAGAGTTGTT
The DNA here is from genome assembly GCA_037576975.1 of Alestes dentex. Taxonomy (NCBI): domain Eukaryota; kingdom Metazoa; phylum Chordata; class Actinopteri; order Characiformes; family Alestidae; genus Alestes; species Alestes dentex. The sequence continues at coordinate 10,524 of JBBIGA010000820.1, read as the reverse complement.
GATCATCTTAGCAACTTGTGATAAGCAGGATGAGCTCTGAGGACTATGCTTTCAAGATCCCAATAATTGTCTACCCTGTACATTCCATGCTCAAAACTATATGTTACACAAGCACTTTGATATGCAATCTGCAGAACATAATAAAGAAATAAAAATCTCTCACAAAGACCAATGTTCGCCTCCTGGGCTTGATTATTGGATTGGACGGCCAAATGTCCTTTCATGTCAGGGTGTGGAGTGTGCAAGTTGTCTCCATATCTGTGTGGGTTTCCAATAGGTTTTCCTGATGGACTGATGACCTGTCCAGGGTGTTTTTCTGCATTTCACCACTGGGACAGGCTTCCAAACCCCCTGCATCCCTGGTTAGGGTAATAAATACTGTTACAAACATAAATATTTTGCAAACATTAATATTTTATTTGTCTGTAAATAAGTCAATTATTTATAAGTCAATCGGGTTTGCTTTAAATTGCTAAATGAAAAAAAATCCTATTGAGCTCAGATTTGCCTCTATTTTACCAGCAACAATATTCCATATAAACACTCAGAGACACATGGAGCTTCACTGGGAGTTGATAGTGAATAGAATGGCTGGATTTGTGTCTTGGTCTGGTCACCTCCACTGTAAAGAAATTCGAGCTGGTACGTATTTCTTTAACCATTTCACAACAAAATCCTCTAATTGACAGTTTTTTTGGAAAATAAATGTAATTCTCCTTTAATAGCACTAAAGTGTTACAAGTGCTATTCCTAGCATGTGCTCTCCATGTTTACAGCATTTTGCAGACCTCCTTACCAGTGTCCATGTCTGTGGAATATGGACAAAAGTTTATGTATTAACACATTTTCATTTAAAATTAATAAACAGTTTACACCTTAGATTCACATTCTACATGCCAAATTGTCACTATGAGAGGGTAAAATACCCCTTTATGCAGTGTGTCCTTCATTAAGCTAGCATTAGCTAGAGTTGCTAAGTTACAACACTCTTTTCGGTTCACCACAGTAGTAAAATATGTTTTATTTTGAAGTTTTCTTTTATTCTTCATTACTGGATATAAAGCATTAACTATTAGAACTGTTGGCTCACAAAAACTGAAATGTGTCTGAAAATTGCTGAAAATGTGTTATCTTAATGCCAACATTCAGAATGCAGTCTTGGACAAAACCAGTACAAACTATTAAATCAGTGTCCAGAAGCTGTGGACAAGGTGGAGGTTCCCATTGGAAGATTTTGCTTTTTCTTTGTCTCATCAGTAATAAATCATCTTCTTATTTAGAAATTATTTCAGTCTGACTTGTAGGAGACCCCTATAGGAGAAATAAGGAGCAAAAGAAAAAAATCAACTTAAAACAGAAGTTTTGCTGTTCTCACTGGCTTCTCAGTTTTCTTCTTATTAACAACCTTATGGATCCCAAAACTGACAAAGTTCAGACTAATTTATAAACCAAGCTTCCTTTTGGATTTGATGATCAGAGACAAATAAAGATGAGAGCATCATTTTGAGATTTTAAGATTGGCATAACAAGAAGGCTCTTTCTCAGAAACTGAATTTAATAAATGTATGTCTAAGTTATGTCTAAGAGAAACAGACTATAGAAAGAAGAGTCTTGTTTGAATGTTCCTCAAAGTCACTGACAGCAGCACAACACATCACAACAACAAGAGCCCTGCTGTCCAACTGCTTGTGACCATCCTCACACTCCTGGTGAACGCAGGGTAAACATGGAAGAAAACAGGCTTGCTTTGCGTGCAGGAGATGATGAAAGCCTGAAGCCACGCTGACTCGGTGTGACTCATAAATCCTGCTGAAATCTCACTCAGGCTAAAGGGCTCATTAAGGCCGGTGCACACCGGCGCCATCTCTCAGACCAGCCCCGGCCCCCTGTGCGCTGTACATCTTTCTGCTGAGCTGCCTGGACCTGAATTATTACTCAGGCCATCAGTTCAGAGGCCTGGTGGCTCACATCTAGGGGCTTGAAGGCTGGAATAATCTCGTATTGTGGTTTGGTTTAACCCATAGGGACACACCGCCTCATCAAAAGCACACCAAACATTATCACCTACAAAAATATACCCTTATTTGGAGCTTCCGTGTGTTCGTGTAAACAGCGGCGCTTCAGACATGATTGTGTGGAATCAGAAATCTCAAATACAAGAAATTTGTGTTTTTTTGTAATGGGAAGCATTTGCACATAGTTATATTTGATATTTTTTCAACACTTCTTATCATAGTACTAATGTGTGTGAGCTGAAGATTTCCAAAAAAAAAAGAGAAAATGGATTTAAAAAGAATCTTTTTTATCATGTTGATATTGGGGGGAAAATAATAACCATTAAATTATAATATTATTTGAATTTGAGGACTTATCAGTTATGTTTACATTTCATTTACAAGTCTGTATTTATAAGTCCACATAACAAGCCTTTCATGAGGGCATAAGTCTACACAAACTTTTATATACAGACTGTTTTTAGGGGGGTTAAATGGAAAAAGTCTTCTTAACAGCTCATGTACGCTGATGTCAGTTGTTTTAAAAGGCTTATGTAGGCACCTTGTCTGCCCTTCAGTAAAGTAAAGCTCTTTAATCTTCAATCTATTGTTTTGCTTCAATCTTCTTTTTGCTGTAACAATGCAAAACTAATAAAGGTTTATCTTATCCTTAAATACATTAAAAATAAAAACTTTTTAAATATATTTAAATTACAATTAAAAACTCTCTCACTTTTTCAATCTCCCTCTCAGACACGTGTTCAGAGTTGGTTCTCCATGTAAAAGTGTTTACAGTCATTTCTCATTTAAATGTCAATCAGCATCGCCTGCAGCAACTGCAGCCATTTCTTTCCAAGCACAGCAACTGATAAGCCAATAATAACAGGAAAGGACACAATCATAAACCTACAGCCAAGAATCTGTGAAAGTTCAACCAAATTTTTATTTTTAACATGGAAGTTAAAGAAAATTTCTTGTAAAGTGTAAAATGACATCATGGGATTCAAATTAAATTTCTTGTAAAATGTAAAATGACAAATATAAATACTAGAGAAAATCTGAAGTAAAAAAAAGTAAAGTGCCCTAAAAAACCTAAAAATAGTAATTTTTTTTAATTAAAAACAAATATTTATTAAGAATATGTTACAATAAATGATAAAACAGAAAAAAGTAATTGCTTGAAAAATGTAAAATGATATAAACATAAAAACCATAGAAAAGCTGAAATAAAACGTTTTTTGGCAATGTTTTAAGTACGGAGTTAGCACAATGCTAACTTGGGTACAAGTTTCTTCTGCTGGTTAGCTACATTAGCATCGCAACACAAGAGCTAAAACCAAACAAATGTAATACATTAGAATCATTGTTTTAAATCCTCTGTGATGGACTGAAACTAAAATTAAAGCGGTGCTTCTGAAAAGTGGGCTAAAGCAGGTTTACGTAAGGACCATTCACGCTGGAGTGGAGCGGAGATGTTAGCCACGTGGCGACCTGTTAGCGACCAGCACCACGTGACTCAAGTTAAGAGCCCTCATCCTCCGGGCCTCAAACCTACACGTTTGCAGGGGGCATTCGGCTCACATTAAATATGGATGTGGATGAGGTGCACACATATGTCAGCACGATTATGTTGCTGGGCCGTCACGAGGCAGTGGCCGTGATCAAGATCAGACCGACAAACACACTAAGAGTCCAATACTGTCAACCCCATCCTACTCAGCGGCTCATCCATTCAGAGGATTCTTCCTGTACTTAGGTATGCATGCCCACGCTTCTCACAATAAAATGGATCAGTGTGTGGAATCGGAGCTTACTGTCTGCTACTGTGTTCTCTAGGACTCTATGGGGGCAGCTGGTGGCCTAGTAGTTAGGACATTGCTCCTGTGACCAGAAGGTTCTGGGTTTGAATCCCAGGACTGCTAGTGCCATCACTGAGGTACCCTTGAGCAAAGTACCAGCCCCACACACTGTTCCCTGTGTGCCCCTTGCCGGTGGCAGCCCATGGTTTAATGGGTTAAATGCAGAGAAAGAATTTCACACTGTGTTGTGTGACTATAAGGGGCCATTTTACTGTAGCTGCATGCTGCCCTCATTGTTGGATGTGTTGCATTTGTGACAGAGTGAGCATCACTCAGAAATAGATGTCCTTTACATACAGTGGTAGGTAATTTAATTTTATGTTAATATTTAATATATTAGAAAAAAATGTGTAAGATGTGGCTTGTCCCAAAGGTATGGCACATTTTAGATATACAGTAACCCCCCGCTTAATCGCGGTTAAGCAGTCAAGACTTCAGTCTTTCACGGATTTTTTTTCTCAGAACCGAACTCATAATTGTTCGTGGAAACCCCCGCATCTGGAAACCGCAGATATCCTCCACATTGTTTTGGTTTTGTGACGTCTGGGTTAGGGATGGGAATCAATAAGAAATAGTTGATGTCAATGTCATTATCGATTCTTCTTATCGATCTGATTCCTTATCGATTCCATTATCAATTCCTAAATAGTGTTACAGGATGAGCCTGTTGCCTAAAGAAACTTTGCATTCTGGGAGATGTAGTCTTTCAGGGAGTGTTTGGAGTTTTACGTGGCCGCTCTGTTTGTGAGTGATTCTCGCCACTCTAATGTTCTTTTTGGAGACAGTAAATAAATGCTCCCATTCTGAGGCAGGAAAGAACAGACTCTGCTCCCCGTAATTGTCTCATTTTTGGACCCGCTCTGTGGCCGAGAGAAATGAGCCAAAGACGCCTGGCTAGCCGCTAAAGCTGAGGCTGAGAAGGTAACAACAGTATAAAATAAATATTTTTTGATCATAATTTTGTGGAAAGGTAATAGGACCTGGTTAGCTACATATTTACATTAAAAAAACGTAGTCATAGGCCATTTTTTAGCTTCGAAAGCAGCTGTTTTATTAGATGTCAGAACTCTTGTCCTTTACATGGTATCTATGAACACTTGACAATAAATTATGCACTTATAACAATAAATAATATGGTCCAAATATGAAAATATAATTATAAAAATAATTTAGTATTGATCATTTGTGGCATTGTAGTCAAAGTTACCCTCGTCTATTGAAACCACGGAGCTTGCACTCGAGTGTTAAGAATCGAACACATGGCATTCTTGAATTTTAATGCTGTGTTAAGACCTCAAATGTTTTAACATGTTGGTAGTGTTACCACCTTTGCAAGTTAAAGCGGCACAACACTGGTTACAAACGCAACTGCCGTTTTTTTTTTTTTTGGTAAAATGCAACCACGCCGCGGACCAATTTCTCTGCTGCATGATAATTCGAGTCGCGGAGTGTGACGTCATTGCGCGCGATGCAGGAAAAAATCCGAAAGAATCGTTAGAGGATCCGATAATGCCGGAGTCCGGTGCTTCGCAAAATTAGAACCGGTTCTAAATTGGAACCAGGTTTTGATTCCCACCCCTAGTCTGGTCCTGTCACGCTCCCTTGTCCTCGTCCTTGTTCTTCATATTTGGGAGTGGTTTTGTTCTTCATAAAGCCCTGTATTTTAATTACTATGAATTGAATTAATTTATTACTGTGTTTCCCCTGCTTATACCAAAGAAAACGAGGGTGGGTTGACCATCCAAAAATAAACACAAACACATTAAGAAATGTCATTAAAGCAGACGAGTGGATTAAAAAGTAAAAATAGCAACATGAATAGTTTCCATACACGGACTGGGGAGTAGCATGATATGGAATCTTCTGTCTACTACCAAGTCACGGCCAACACATTTTCATTTAAAGAAGCTTAAAGGATTAAAAGAAGGCCACGAATGTTCCATGGCCTTCTTTTGGAAACCTACAAGCCCTCACTGTATCTTGGCTATGGACAAGAGGTTAAAGGGCTCATGTCATGAACATATGATATTTCTTCCTTTTAATTAAATAAATAATGATTTCATTCACTGTGTGAAAAGGTTAAACACCGACCACTCCTTCTTCAGCTCATACGCAGAGACCAATCTGCAAAGCAGCCCGTTTTGAATTCAGCATGGCTATGACAGAACAACCACGGACATTTTTACATTTGACCAGCCTACAAAAGGCATGGACAAAAGTTCAGACTATGGGAAACTAAATTGTCCACCCTGTTTTCAAATAAGAGTTTAATTCACCCAGCAAAAAATGTTTTGTAAATATCATGGCTGTGATGTCACAATTATGAGCAAGATTTGTGCAGATTTCTGTGCCAAAACTATCGAACGGGGAGTCATATTTAAATGTGCTCATGGCTGTGATGTCAGAGCCCATTTTGAATACCTCATGGCTATGATGTCACAGTCATGAGCACATTTACATATAACCAAATGCTAATTTTGCATATACTGGAATCTCGATCTCAAGAGATTCCTTTATATTTGTTTACATTAAAGCGGAATATGGTTTGATGAAAGGCCCTTTAAGCTTTAGTGCATGATCATCATATGAAATAAAGACATATGAAAGTGAAATGGAAATGTGAGACTCTGCAACTGCATTACGTTATAAAGGCTAACCTTATGTAATAAACAAATGTAGAAAAAATATATGTAAACATGTGTAAAAAAAAAGTGTTTATAAGGTCCTCTGGTTGCTCTCTGATTTGATTTTTTACACCATTGGATGTGTTTATTACATGCAAAGGGATTTTTTTGGGGCAAAGAGGGGGCGGAGTGTCATGGGATGTGCATTGTGAACATTTATTGGAGTGGAAGAAATGAGTGTGATTGGCCTGGAGATAATTAAGCCGGCAGCAGTTCTTTGTAAACACGAGAAAACACCGACGGTGCTGTGGAGACTCACTAAATGCTGAATGACACATCCCTGAGAAAAATAATTTAACGCACTCATTCATGTACATCAACCATATTAAACATAATGAGGAAAAAACACAGATCATATTGTGACCGATTTAAAGTGATTCCATGTCATGTCTTGTGGTGTGTGTGTGGGGGGGTTAAGCCTCATCAGGACAGTGGCTGCTAATTAACAGGCTGATCACCATTTTATCAAGCAGCAATTAGACAGAATTACGCATTTTAGCACTTTCATTTGTGTATTATACTTCATAACCCATGGCACATTATTTATTGAGGTCGTCATGATGCTTTAAAAAAAAAAGGAGAAGCGTCACCAAAAACCGGGTGTAATAATAATAATAATAATAATAATAATAATAATAATAATAAGAAGAAGAAGAAGAATTTAAGAAGAACATTAGTGTGGTCATTCATGACAGAGACATTTGCTGGGAGGAATGTTAGCTTTGCTTCACACTTAGCTTCACACTTTGCATGAATGTGGTTGCGGAGTCAGGAGGAACTTACAGAACCTGAAAGTTCTGAAAGTTCAGGAGAAACCCACTGTGAGGTGGATCAAATGTTTCCTCCAGCGCAGTGTTGAATATTTTATTTAATTTAGAAATGTGTTTGGTTCCATTCATCTTAAATTACTCTGATGCTGACCAGCTTCTTTATGTTTTTAAAATCAGGGCATTTTTTAAATCTCCTACCACGACCATCCTTCTATTTCTGCACTGCAGAGACCAAAGCCAGGCTCCTGATGCTAATAAACTCTTTTTGACCTCCCCATGTCCAGCACTCTGCACTCACAGTACTGACATTCAACATGCATCACAATCATTACAGCACAGATGAGTCACATGGTTCTGCCTGTTCTAATCTACAGTATCCAGTTGCTAAACTAAACTGTCAGCATTGGATACCCAGTGCAATTTAAGTCCACCTGCTGTGTAGATGTGAAACATAGCAATTTCTAAAGTTAATTAAGGGGCCAAGCAGTGGACTGAACTGAGCTCAGTGGGCACAGCTGATGAATTTATACATTTTTTTTATACATGTTATTTCTCCCCTCTGAATAGTCCATAATTAAACATAGTTATTTGATTATATAACTATCTTATATAATGTGTGTTTTATGCACCATAATTCATAACTATTTTATGACCATTTTCTGACTTCTCTTTCTCCCTTAGAATGAAGGCTGTTTCTGTTACTGAACTCTGCTCTGATTGGCTGCCCTGTACTGCATCTCATTTAAAAAGTAGTGCAGTCTGAAATATTATTTACTATAGTTTGAGTGGACAGGGCTAAACTCCTGTAGGCTGAATAAGTGGACATATGTATATGTAGTGTCTTTTGTGACATCACAAAAAGTAAGACTTTTCAACCTAATTTTGGCATGTTTTGACTCTTTAACAGTGTTTGCACACTACACACTTATTATAACATTTATTTTACATTTTATTATAAGTAGGTGAGGTTTTCCATTATGTGTGCCCTTTAATCTAAATGTAAAGGCTGTTAAAAGCTGTTAGATCACACTGAGGTCCAGTTTTTTCCATGCAGTGCAGCATAAATGAATGGATCAGCAAAAGCGCCGGAACACACCTCTAAATTACTGAATTTATGAAGCTCCTTACTTCCAGTGCAGGGCAGTCTTAATGCTTCAGCAGACCAAGACATTTTGGACAACGCCATGTCTCCAACTTTGTGGACACAGTTTGGGGAAGAACCTTTTCTACTCCTGCATGATTGTGCCCCAGTGCACAAAGTGAGCTCCATAAAGACATGGTTGGATGAGTTCGATGTAGAAGAACTTGACTGGCCTACACAACCCTGACCTCAACCCCATCCAGCACCTTTGGGATGAACTGAAATGGAGATTGTGAGCCAGGCCTTTTCGTCCAACATCAGTGTCTGACCTCATAAATGCTCTACAGAATGAATGGTCACAAATTCCCACAGAAACTCCAAAACCATGTGGAATTCCTTCCAAAAAGAGTGGAAACTGTTATAGAAAGTTAGCATAACATTACAGTACTAACAATACTAATGTGTTTAGCATTTAATGAAAGCCAGTGCTGCTGGGTAGCATTCAACTGTATGTAATAGTTTAAGAAAGTTATAACACTACAATGTCAAACTGTGCTAATGTGGCTAACAGTGAAAGCTCATGTTGTTGGCATTGCATAGCTAATATTGACAATTGATGTTTAACAAGTTGAAAATAAATTAATAAATAAACAACTGCCCAGGCTTAGTTTTTTTTTTGCTTTGTTCAGACAAATTAACTGTAATTGAAAGATGCATTTTACAAAATTTATTTATTTTTTTGCACTACTCCCTACATAAAGATTTTAGCACTATCCTGAAACTTGAGTGTTTCATTGTATTGTAAGTTGCTTTGGATAAAAGAGTCTGCCAAATGAATGTAATGTAATGTAGAAGGAGGTGTGTAATGTGCAACCTTGCCCCACTTTCAGACATAATTATTACAATAATTCAAAAAACTGAAACTGAAACTGCAACTAAACAGAAAACCATTTCACTTTAAACAGAATTAATATGAATGCATTTAAAAAATAGAATTAAAGTGAAACAGAAAAAATATCATATGAAATAAGATACTAAAAAAAAAAGTAAATCCATACATAATGATTATGATTGTTCCTGAATGGGACTGTTCAAGGTTCACTTTGCTGTCAGCTGTGTACTGTGCACAAAAATACATAATGAAATGAAACAGCGTTACTCCATTATCACAATGGAGATAACTACACAACTAATAAGATAAACCTTTATTAGTCCCGCAAATAACAATAATAATAAATTCACAATAACAGTACCTGTCTTAAGTGCACATAGTGGACATTGAGTAGTGGACAAGTGGTCCCTTATAGTCACGCATGAACACATCACAGCACAGCACAGCACACAATGTGAACAATGTGAAGTTCTTTCTCTGTGTGGGGACAGTATCTTACTCAAGGGTACCTCAGTGTTGCCACTAGCCATCCTGGGATTCAAACCCATGGCCTTCTGATTGCATGGGCAACACCTTAATCACTAGGCGACCAGCTGCCGCATGACAATATAACAGCCCAACTACACTTAATGTGTAAATAGAAGTAATACAAAAAAGTTTACTTGCATATATATAAACATTTGGTGAGCCAGACCACAATGAGCAGAAAAGTGCACATAACAGTATGAACAGACTTAAATAGTGTTTTGCATGTAAGGAAACTGCACATAGAAAACAGCCATTTCAACACATGGAAACTGAAGAGATTGAGGATTGGGGCTCTGCCGTTTGGAGACTATAATACACAATATTGCACAAAAACATTTAGCATCATCAGTGCGTTCCTCTGGGATGTAGCACCTGTGCAGTCAGTAACTGAAGTGTCACAAGGCAGTGACCATAAGTGACCCTGCAGGACTTCACCAGCTACAGCATTTTGCAACTTTATCTTCCACTGTTTACTCTGTAAGAAGAGAGTTTTCTGCTTAAGCGAGTTCCAGATGGCACACTGCACTCTCCAGAGAGAGAGAGAGGGAGAGAGAGAGAGAAAGAGAGATGAGACAACAGATTTCTGCCTTAAAACCTTCTCATTTTTGGAGGAATCCATTTTCATCAGACATGACTCCACACAGCACCTTTGAGAAAACCTCGAAGAAACTATATATATGTATATGTATATCTATCTATCTATCGACATATATATA
>JBBIGA010000792.1:0-15975 GCA_037576975.1 Alestes dentex | reverse complement strand
TAACATTTAACATTTAGATTTAACATTTAACATTTAGATTTAACATTTAGATTTAGATTTAACATTTAACATTTAGATTTAACATTTAACAATAACACAGCAAGAAAATTTACCAAAAAATTGTGTGAAGATTTGTGCTAAATTATGAAAAATGGCATCTCTAAATTTGTGAAGCTGTTTTTACAAGCAGCACCCCATACTTTAGTGCAGACTGAACCTCATCCCATACCCTTGAAACCACTGCTGTATCAAGCAGTGGTGTTTTTTTGCTTTTGCCTGGTCACTTCCAGCCGTGGCTCTGAAGCAATAACATTTTTTCTCTTTTCTTCCTTTGTGCTTCATGTGTGCAAAGAGAGATACTGGCCTCTTTGTTTACACCATTGATATGCTGGATCAGCTGGATCATCACAGCACATGTCATTTAACTCTTAAAGGCAGTTATTTCAGCCTTTTGATCGACTCCTTTTCAGTAATATTGAAATAACATTTCATAGTGGTGTTATAATTATAGAGTAATAATTATAGTGCATTTAGTATGGATGTGAAAAGAACCTGCATTTTTTGCATCATAAAGTATTACACTGAGCAGGCAAACTCATTAAAAGCAATGAAATGTGTTGACATTTCTGATAACAGAACGCTTCTCAACCAATCAGATTATGATGTCTGAACTAACTGTTGTATAATTTGTGATATCACATGACTTCAAGTTTATATCGTTTTTATATGACATTTTTGCAACATAAAAGTTTGCATTAAGGATTCAGTTCAGCTGAGCTTTTTTGTTCAGAGTTTACCAGATTAACATGAATGTGGTTTTATTCCAGTCAGCCTGTAAAGCATTTAACAGTCCATCTAGTTTGCTGAAATGTATTTTGTTCATCCCTGGCGAGCTTCAGTTTATTCAGTGTCACAAACTCTTCATGTGTGCAAAGAGAGATACTGGCCTCTTTGTTTACACCATTGATATGCTGGATCAGCTGGATCATCACAGCACATGTCATTTAACTCTTAAAGGCAGTTATTTCAGCCTTTTGATCGACTCCTTTTCAGTAATATTGAAATAACATTTCATAGTGGTGTTATAATTATAGAGTAATAATTATAGTGCATTTAGTATGGATGTGAAAAGAACCTGCATTTTTTGCATCATAAAGTATTACACTGAGCAGGCAAACTCATTAAAAGCAATGAAATGTGTTGACATTTCTGATAACAGAACGCTTCTCAACCAATCAGATTATGATGTCTGAACTAACTGTTGTATAATTTGTGATATCACATGACTTCAAGTTTATATCGTTTTTATATGACATTTTTGCAACATAAAAGTTTGCATTAAGGATTCAGTTCAGCTGAGCTTTTTTGTTCAGAGTTTACCAGATTAACATGAATGTGGTTTTATTCCAGTCAGCCTGTAAAGCATTTAACAGTCCATCTAGTTTGCTGAAATGTATTTTGTTCATCCCTGGCGAGCTTCAGTTTATTCAGTGTCACAAACTCTGCTCTTGAAAATTTAACCAGAGACTTCCTATGCAACCCTAACTGATCTGTCTCATTACTTGTTGGTGATCCCTTAGATGTTCCACTATCACATCAGCTGACTGAAAAGCTTGTTTGGAAGAAACGTTGGAATTTAATGTAGGCCTGCTGTCAACATGCTGTAGCTGAAGTGTTGTTAAAAGTTATAAAATATGACATTTAATAAGTAACCTACAGTGTAAAGCTAGTTGATCATTACTTTTTATCTGGGCTCAGTGGAACAACTAAACCAGTGGTCACCACTGGAGGTGTCACTTCCAACCTAAATCTTACACACCTCATTCAGCCAATCAGACTTTTGAAGGCAATAATTAGACAGATGGTCGAGAAAGTCATTTTATCAGAAATGACAATCATTTCTGACTGTACTGTCAGAAATACACTATATGGAGAAAATTATTGTGACATCTGACCATTACACCAATATGTACTTTGAAGACATTGCATTGATGAGGTCAGGGACTGATGTTGGATGAGAAGGCCTGGCTCACAATCTCTGTTCCAGTCAATCCCAAAGGTGTTGGATGGGGTTGAGTTCAGGGCTCTGTGCGGGCCAGTTACGTTCTTCTACACAGAACTCATCCAACCGTGTCTTTGTGAACCTTCCTTTGTGCACTGGGGCACAGTCATGTTGGAATAGAAAAGCTTCTTCCCCAAACTGTGCCCACAAAAAAGGAAGCATGGGTGTTGACCAAAATGTCTCAGTTTGTTGAAGCATTAAGATTGCCCTTCACTGGAAGTAAGGGGTTATGTGAATTCAATCATTAAAAGATGCGTCCCAATACTTGTGTCCATATAGTGTAACTGTCAGACAGAAAAATGTGAAAACAAACAGAAAGCTCCAGATTCACATACTGAGACTTTGGTGTGCAAAAAATGTGAACACCCCTAAACAGCTGACATGCTTTGTTGATGTGTTTAGGAACACATCTTTTATATAGAACCCACTTAAACATAGCATTTTCTTCATATTTTGGTGCGTGTTTGTGCCAGACATGCCAAAACTTTTGCATATGACTTTATATTTTATTTTATTATAGTGGATCTGTATCCATTACAACTATTCTGGGGACAGATTTTAATTAAGTGACGAGGACAAAGAGTCTGAAAATAGCATAGACAATTAAATAAAACACTAAAGGGAGAGTGTTATCAACCTCAACCCGTTGCACATTTTCTTGCCTTTTTTCTGTACATAACCGGTCTTAAGAGCGCATGGCATAAAGGCGGATACCAATGGCTTGTACACACACAATTACACACGTTTACACAACTCTGCCAAAGCTATCTATTTGGACCTGGTCCATTAATCCTGGGGTGTACCCTCTCAAACACACTGCTCATGATTTCGCTGCAGCCAAAGAGTAAAAGCTCATTCTACAGTTCTAAACTGAGGGGTGGGGGCTGGTTGGGTAAGGTCCAGGTGAAAGTTCTCTGCATGTTTGAGCATAGAAGCAGAGAAGAATAGAGACAGGTTATACAAGGGAACCAGTTAAGTTCAATTCAGTTCGGTTCATAGAACGTCATGGAAGTTAACATTACTCATGTGCCTGGAAAAACCAAAGCGCTGGCTATACATTGCTCAGAGGTAGGATTCAAACCCACAACCTCTTGATCCAGAGGCAAGTATCCTATTCACTAGGCCACATAAGCCTCACATCATCCTCTTCACCTCACAGAAATGGCCCCATCCTCATTACAATCATTAAGGATGGGAATAATTACTAGTTACAAGTTTAGTGAACTGGCCCACTGGTGTGAATTAGTGTGAAGGAGGAATGAGTCAATGACAAAAACACCTCTCACTTTGCCAAAATCATGTGACATCCCCGTAAATCTTTTTACATGGTGGTTTCTACTTCATGAATCCTCTCCTTTCAAAGCACTTATTTTTAAAAATTAAGCCACTTCAGATTAAGGCTGTTGTTCATTCAGCCAAATGTCCAGTAATCTTTTGTTGCTCCACACAAGGTTTCACTAAACTTCTGGAGGACTGTGGTAAATAAATTTCTCATAAGTTTATAGAATGGTCCCACTGCCTGAAAACAGAAAAAAAATCTGTCTGTGTATGAAGTCTACATCACCCTGGGAGCAGTGGGAGAGAGGAACAGTGTGAATTAAGTAAATAGCGGAGTTGTGCCTTACTAAGAGGTGTTCTGAACATAGTCTCAGTACATTACTTATTATGTGTATTATGGAATGCATTACAGAACATGTTTCCAACAATGTATTTAGCCATCATTGCTGTCTGCCCAACTCAGAATTTTAAGCTGATATCATAAGGTTTATAGTGTGTGGCATTCAAATTTTGTTGTTAAGGAACTCAAAGACCCATTGTAAGTGATTCCTTCTGGTCTCAACGTAAAGTTACTATTTTTCAAAAACTGAAAGTCCTAAAACTGAAAGTGAAAGACATTTGTTGATTATCCCTGCTCTGCACCTGACCAAGTGACCTATAAGAATTACTAGCAATTCCTGTTATTATTTACAGTTTTTGAAAGATGAATTTGTGAATAATAGTGGAGCTTATGTGGAGCAGTGTCTACAGGCTTTCAAAAGGCTCATAAACACAATACCAGATTATTGAAAATGTCTTACACTGCTCCCTCCTGATAAAACAGTTTAAGCAGTGGAATCTTTAAATGCAACATACTCAGATTTGGTTTCGGTTTTCGGAGGTCCATTTAAAGTATCACAACTTTCACTTCTGGCTGAGAGATCTTAAAATTCCAAAAAAGTAATGATACTTACGAGGGTTGATTTGAAAAATAAATGTAAACATTTCAAACTTTCACTTTGTGAATGTATTCTGCAGTGCAACACAAATATTCACCTGTTAGAATTAGTTTGAAGTGTACAGTAACATAAAGTCAAGTAACTCATTCAGGAGGCAAGTGTTGCAGTTCAGCTGTCAAAGAACTGCTACAAAATTACAACTTTTACAACTCATTACACTCTTCATCATAAGGGCATTATTCACCTCCACATCCCCATGCCAACAAGTCATGTGACCATTAATTCACTGCTAGCGCATTTTATCCAGCTAGAGTGCTTGGCTTAATTCCAACTGGCCAAATTCCCCTCTAAACCTACTTCACAGTAAAATATTCCCTCACATTCCATTATAGCTTTTGCATGACATGTCCCTTTAACTAAAAACAGCATCTGTTGGGCTTTGGACAGTCAGTGGAGCCTCATCTTTCTGGGCCTCGTGTGAGGAGCTGATAGGATCACTTTCTGTGTGTCTGATGGGCTGGAGAAAGGGTCCACTCCTCATTAGAGGCAGAGAAAGGGCTTTATTCATTGCACCCGTGCCCTGCTGAGAGTAAGCCTGGCTGGATCCATTGCTGCGTTTAACTGGGGCTGTGTTCAGGTTTAATGAACTGAAGCCCTCTGGCCCTCACACACACACACACAGCTCAAGGGCAGACTCTGACGTCAGAAATGATGTGCAGGACATGAGGTGACTAGTCTTGTTTTTTATGAGACAGTACTCGGGATTTTGTTCTGACAAACTGAGTTAATTGCAAACATGTTGGAATGATATGATGTCTTTAAGGGAGCTCATAAATATGTCCTGTTCTGCTCTGGACAGGCCTCCAGCTGAGCATCAGAGTCTTCATTTGCACAATAACTATCATAATAACAGAGACAAGGCTCCTTCACCTACTTTTCCAACTGTTTTTAATACAATATGATAACTTCTATGGCAAGATGTCATCATATTAAAGACCTACTAGATTTAATATAATTTATGATATTTATATTTTATAATAATGTATTTATATAGTATGTCTCAAACATATACTTTTTTTATATTATAAAGGGGGTCCTCGGGTTACAACAGTCTCGACATACGTCGTTTTGAGTTTGTGGCACCCACTCGCATAAAAACTTTTTGAAAAATTGGGACGTGAGTGTTTCGGCCTATGCTGTACTTATGGACTACGTGGGCAAACTAGTTTGGTTGTGCATGGCGGACGAATACGCAGTATACGCAGAATATGCAGCGTATGAGTGAGGGAGTTGGCGTCCCCTGGTACGCTTGCCTACGTCGTTTAGGACTGTTAAAAATGCAAAGTGTTTTTACACTCATTTTTTTTGCCATTTTTTCTGTCACTACAGTACAGTGTACAGTACTGTATATTTAGTTTTCCTTTTTATGTGGCTTAGTTGTGTTTTTATGTTCTAGATTATGATTTTACAACTGTGTTAGGATCGGTAAGTGAGTGTTTCCATGTACACCGAAATATGGGTTACATTTCTGTCATAGGAATGGATCTGTGTTGTAACTCCTGGACCCCCTGTACTAAACAGGGGGCACACTCTAAAGTGCGTTTTAACTCACTGTTTCAAAGCAATTAGACAGCATAGTAGATAACAATATAGTATATATTATATTTCCATTAGGGTTATTTGTGATAACATTTTTTTTTTTACAAAAACTACCTCTACAAGATAATACTTGTTACAAGATAATACTTCTTAGGCCTAGATCAAATTCCAAACTAGCTGTAGCCGCTAAGCAAGCTTTTAGCAGCTGTGAGGACAGAAACACTAAACAGGAGTTAGCCAGAAGCAAAAAGAATGCAGTTCAGCAAACAAGGCTGTGAAATGCTTTACAAGTTGAATGTAATAAAACCTCATTTGGTCAATTCTGAAGACGCCAAGCAGAATATCATGTTGCAGCAGTTTTAAGGTTTCACTCAGAATGCAAAAGCCTTGATGGCATACATAACAGATTCCCAATATACTTAACAAATGATTTAGATTGTGCTGAACCCACCTTAAAGGAGTGAGTTCCCTTTGAAAGTACATGGTAGTATAAGGATCCTGGTGTATACAACTGAAATCATTATACTGTCATTCACAATCCATAGCGTGTCAGCTGCCTAAATGTCACTCAGCGCTTGTAGGCCTCAGCACCTTCCTAATCCTTTTCTAACAGTGTTTGCTGTCTCTGTGGAATGAGTGGTATGTCTCCATGGCTCACAGAGAGCGGGACAAAATCCAGAACTAACAGGTGAGGCGTTATCACTCAATGCACGAGAGGCCATGGCCTCTACTCTTCACCACCATACACCCTGCTCCCCACCCCTGTCCACCTGGTGGAATCTCACCATTGCAAAAGTGGAAAAATTTCCATTCCCTGAATGAAGACAGAGCAGAGAGCCACCCCAGATTCCAGTGGAGCTAGAAACATGTCATTCAGTATCAGCGAAGGAAGCAGCTTACATTGGCTTTGTAAAGAGCTTCTCAAATTTGTTGCTGATGAAATGAATAGCGTTGCTCTCGGTCAGATATGTAGAAGTGTACTAGCATGTGTGAAAGGACAATGCGTCTGTCTGAACAGCCAGTTTGTTCAAGCGTCCTGCCGGAACAGAATTTGAAACTGGAGAATGAAAGAGAGAGAGAGAGGGAGAGAGAGGCGCATGAAAAGTATGTCATGGCTTTTCTACCTCCTGCCCTAGTCTCGATACTGATCACATTACCACTTTCAACACACTCACACTTAGTAAAATGAAATGGCACACTGAAACAAATTTTCCCCATCACAAAACATAAGTCATACCATATAGCTATACCAAAGTCCATAATCACCTATTCAGTCTGCTAGATTAATATCCTTTTGTTACCTGCAAGTTTACATTAAGACCACAAAATGTGAAGGTGATTGTATGGTCTGACCAGTCTCCTGACCTCAACCCTGCTGAAAAATTATGGAGGATTTTGAAAATGTGAGTCCAACAGAGAGACCCTTGTACCCTTGCGGAATTAAAGACAGTTTTTCAAGAATAATGACCTAAAACTGAAATGCAAAAAGCTAATTACTTTACCATAGATAGATATTTGCTACCAAAACCAAGCCCAAAAAGACAAAATATATAGTGTCACCTGTTGAAGAAAGTTACATCCAAAAGAAGTCTTTTGACTGGTTTTTCACATGTTCAAAAGGCCTCCTCTTATTTAAGTGTTTATGTGGTCTTTTTTGAACAATATTCGACAGTTTGTACAAAATATTTCAACAGCTCATAATGATAAACAGGAACATGCTGCTACAATAGACAACCATATCACAACTGAGTATGACAACTTTTGCTGATTCAGTTCAAATATATATTGAGATATATTTTTTCTTTTTCTTGGAATGTTAACTGTGTTGAGAATAGCCCCAGAGTTTGAGTAATGAGTCTGAGCAAAATCATGGCTAATAGAAGGTGTGTGTTAAGTGGGGTAAAAAGGTCTTTTACCTTATGTATTACTTTTGTTAGGTATTAAGTATTTCTGCAAGAAGCAGCAGTAGTAGAGGAACTGTGACACAGAGGGGCTAACAGAGGGAGATCAGATGCTGGTTTATTTAATGTACTACTAGCAATTCCACAAAAATACAATGATTATAAAGGCTGAGTAGTACTGAGGTGTAAAATACGAGTTTATTCTGTTTAGATCAGGTTTTGAAGCCTCAGGTCTGGGTCAGATTTTGGCTTTAATTTCACATTCAGGCAGATTTCTAGTAGATGTCTCTAAGCTGTAAGTGGTGAAAGCAGCATTGCAACTAATGTTAATTTGTGGTGTCTATATTTGTGGTGTCTAAATCTACAGTGATATTAAACAATGTTTCTCTAGGACCATGATGCAACAGAAAGAACAAAAACAGAACACCACAAGACTGTGGACAGGACAGGACTAAAGAGAGAGTGTAAACAAGAGCAACATTACAATTATCTACAGGACAAGAAAACATACAGACAAAAGGAGCAATAACAGTACTAGTGTGAGTGAATACATTATTATTACATACAGTATTCTAGCAGCAGAGTTGTTAGATGTGTAAAAATGTGAAGGAATGCAGAAGTAGACAACAATAAATAACTAGAGGTTCTCTAGCAACATGAACACCAAGGAACTCTGGATGATCTTAAGTCAAGTAGGTTTATTGTCATTTCAGCCATTTACACAGTGCACAGTGAAACGAAACAACATTCTTCAAGGTCCATGGAGAACAAAGAACAAAAACAGAAAAACCACAAGACTGCGTAAGTGCAGAAAGGAGAAAAGACAGATTGCAAAGAGAGCAGGAGAGAGAATGCCAGAAAAACACAAAATCAACAAAACAACAGGACAAGATAACATTTAGTGAAGTCTATGTTTGAATGAATACAACATTATGGCAGATATTGAATTCTAGCAGTGGAGGCATTAAGTGTGTGAAAAAACAGAATAGAGGCAGACAGCAATAAATAATATCTCTGCAGCAGGACAGACAATATGCAGTAGATAATAAATAGTATTGTGCCAGTTGTGGTGTAAGTTGTTTGTTCAGTGTATATATTGATTGTGTTCAGAGAGGAAGAAGTTCAGTTAAGGGGTGTGTTTGTGTGTGTGTGTGTGTGTACGGTTTATGATTCAGTTCTGATTGAGGTGCTCAATTGCCTGAGGGAATAAACTGTTACCTGTTCTGGCAGAGGAGGCCAACATGCTATGGAACCTTTTACCAGACAGGAGGAAGCAGAAGAGGGTGTGTGAGAGGTGAGTGGGGTCGTCCACAATGATGATGGCTTGGTAGATGCAGTGTGTGACGTAAATGTCCATGACAGAGGGGAGAGAGACCCTAATGATCTTCTCAGCTGTTCTCACTGTCCTCTGCTGGGTCTTGCAATTAAAAAAGGAACAATTCCCATACCAGGCTGTGATGCAGCAACAGAGAATGTTCTCTATAATCCCTCTGTAGAACATGCAAGCCGTTGATGTACAGCAGAAAGTGTTGTCCTGAAGTGAACAACCATCTGTTTTGTTTTGTCCACATTCAGAGAAGGGCTGTTTACTCTGTACCAGTTAGTTAGCCATCGCACCTCCTCTCTAAATGACACCATGTCGTTCTCACTGATCAAACTCACCAGTCGTGTCATCAGCGAACTTGATGATGTGGTTTGAACTATGCCCCGTTGTGTTTCAGCAGCGTGAACCATTTGCAGCAGCCTCAATTTTCCTAGTAGATGCTGAAGAATGATGAACTGAGGTCTATGAACAGCATTCTAATGTAAGTATCCTTTTGTCCAGATGGGTAAAACCCAGGTGAAGTGTGGTGGAGATGGCATAGAGCAGCTGGGACAATATGCAGACAGCAGGAGGCCCAGTCTGGGGCCAGCTGTGTCTCAATGGCATTTCTCTCAAAGCACTTCATGATGATTAAATTAAAGTGGATATTTTACTGAAATTTGGAAAAAATGGAAATGGTGTCTGAAAAGTGTTTGAATATTTGTTTCCCCATTACTGTACACATGTGGCAAGTCACACAGTTAGGGTAGACGAGAAGCAGGTAGTGTTGCCTTGTAAAGGTGGCTAAGGTTGGTATGTTGTTTTTCTTGTTGTCTAGCTGCCTATTATTGATTAACTACAAAAAATAGTGAAGCATTTGAAACTGGACACCAAGTATACTGTAACGATGGGATATGGCTAGTTCGCATTTAAGACAAAAAACTTTTGTTCAAAAACTTGATTAACTAGTCGGTCACCAGTCCTTTGCAGACCCTCACAACAATGGCTGCAAAATAGCACATTTGTGGCCGTATCACAGATAAGTCAGGTTTTTATCACTGGCAAATTTGTTAAAAAAGTAAAAAGGAAACACAGTTCTGCATAAGAAATGGATTATAGATAAAAATTAAACATTTGAACAAATTACCTCCTGGTCTTTTCAGTTACAAACTGATTAATTATTTACTGGTACAGTCTTAAGCTGTCAGTTAATGTGTGACTGCACAAAACATTACAGATGTGTTTTTTCTCAAAAATTAGGAATCATCCTATCACTGTAGACCTTCGGATTTTTTTCCAATACATTAAACTCAACAAATATACATTCACATTTACACCATATTTAAGCGTTTTTTTAGGGGATGTGTAATTAATTTTACTTAAATCTCAACAAAACATCCAATTTGACCAGCGGTGCCCAAAACTTTTTTGTATGTTTGCACATTGTATGATTGCACATTGAAGGCCAGATGTGGGTGGACATATAATCTCCATTGAGTAGCAGGGATTTAGTGCGTCTGACCACATGAATATGCATTGCAAGGACTAGCATTGCTGTGCCATAAAAATAGAGAGGTAGACTATGCAAACAACTATCTAGGGCAATTTACTAACCTTTGGTAAACTGAACAGTATATAGTCAACTGACTATATAGTCAACAGAATATGTAGTCAAATGTGTCATGCCATCAACTACTCTGCAGTTTTCACACAATGCATGTTGTAATGAAAATAACTAAAATATTTTATTCTAAGTCATTCTGGAGCATTTCATAGGTTCATTGGTTAACCTTGCACATGGCCCCAAAAATGTCATGTGAAACTTTTATATATAACACATGGGCAGAATGTGCCTAATTTGCATCTGAAATTGCCACATAAGGATTAGCATGGCCCAGAGTTGTCACAGTCTAAGAATTTGTTAGAGGGTACAGGACCAAACACAAGAAATGAGTAAGAATGAGGAATACTCACTCAGAACTGTGAATGATGTGTCAGTATATCAAGAGGTCTTTGTCTGTACGCAGCGTGTGTGTGTGTGTGTGTATGTGTGTGTGTGTGTGTGTGTGTGTGTGTGTGTGTGTGTGTGTGTATGCTGAGTAATGCCTTATCCAGCATTATTCAGTATCTGTATCTGGGTGGTGAGGTTAAAATCTGGCCAGACAGGCACGGGATTATACGTCAGAGGATGAAAAGGAGTTGCTAAATGTGTTTTAATACATCTGATAGAATAGCAAGCTCCTGAAAACCCTATAAGTGGCACAGAATGAGAGAATGAGAAAGGAAGAGCAGGAAGATTGAAATAGAAGCAGCAGAGAAAGGATGAGCAGACGGTTGGGAAGGGCGATGAATCATTGGTGCCTCACCTAGACAGCGGCAGACATGCTGCCCTTCAGACAGAGTCTGGACACACAGACTGGTGCAACAGCCATGTAGGCCGATTGTAAATCTGGGTAAGAGACAGGGAGCTGATGCTTATCTGAGTGTCTGTGCACACACACACACACACACACACACACAAACACACACACACACACACACACACACACACAAACACACACACACAGATGTGGACAGACCCTGGGGGCCATCCAAGTTTTGACTAGACTTTTTTTTGAAGGCCAAAGAACTTCACTGTACCGCATATTTGCTACAAATACATTTTGTCTGTCTGAATTTATTATTCTACCAATCCAGGTGCATGAAAATAGAGAGGTTTAAAGGGATGTTGGGGATGGAGGAAAATCAAATTTCCTTTTATTTCAAAATAAAAGAGCTTGTTGCACTTGGTATGCCCTCTTTAAGTTTTAGACCATTTGGAGTGTGATCTGCTATTCCACCCTAAATGCTTCTTTAGTAAAAGCAGTGGTTCTGACCACTTGAATGCATAAATGTTTCTTTTCTTTGACAGAAAATATAATCAAACGGTCAGTCCATACAAGGTTTTTGTGAAGTTTGTGTTTAGATGATACTGACAAAAATATGATCATTTGAATCTTATTCAAATGTAACTAGTCAGGTCATAGGGTCCTGGGAAGACTACATTGGGAAGATTATGTAACTAATCATTTGACTTAAATCTAGCTTTCATTTTGAGGTTGTTGTAAGAATATTACTACATGAACATTTCTAGTCATGTTTATTTTAGACTTTAATTGATTTCAAGCTGTCCAGTGAAGTGGATTTGAAACGGGTTCTAAATAGTACCAAAAGGTATTTGACTTGTCATAACTATTTTTGTGTTATGTAGAACCAAATTTTAAAATGTTCTTTGAAGAACCATCCATAACAGGTGTTTCATCATAGAACCAGCCGTATTGCCAGATAATGAACCATTCAATCCATCCCTCTTACCAAAATGGTGCAGAATAGTACCAGAAAAGATTATTTGAATTATAACACAAGTGGAAAACCTTTTGATACTTTTTTTTTTTAGAGAAAAAAAGAACATATAGAACCATTGCCTTTACCAAAGAACAGTTACCTTGATTAATCATTTTTAGGGAGTAGCCATTGCCTTCACTAAAAAAACTACTGAAGAACACCTTGTACGGGTGTACTTATTTGTCAAGCTTATGTCTGGATGATTTCTGAAAAATGGATCCAGTTGAAAATGCATTTTCAAAATCAAGTAAATAAGTTATAACAAGTAAATAAATAACATAAAAATATGTTTTAATATTCTTACACCATCTCAAAATGTGAAACTTGAGATATTTAAGATCAATTTTGAAATAATTTCTCTGATTTATCATGTTGAAGCAATTTTTGCAGTGCACTCTGTTCTCACTCTACATATCAGAAACATGTTCTCAAACAACAAATCAGTGGGCAGTAGGTTTGATGAGGTGGGCCTGAATTGGAAACAGTTCGCCGTCAAAGCTAAAACACATTAAAGCCTTGCATGTTGCAGCATGCTGTAATAGCTTCACCAGGCAGTCAGAAATGAGTAATGCAGCATAACTTCATTCAGCCAGAAGAACAAGACACTTATGGAAAACCAGACAGAAAGAGTCCTGCATAGAGAGCAAAGAGAGAAAGACATGGCTGTGTTCCTGTGCTCAAGTGAGAAATCATGCTTACAACAGAAAACCCTCACTTCTTTTCAAAAGGGAAAGCTATTTTTGAGAAGAGCTGTCTTGGTGGTCCTAGAGTAATCGGGTTTCTCTTTCATCTGTTTGTTTTAGCGCTTTGCCTCTGAAAGTGGGGCATGCAAGCGAGAGCAGGATTCATGTTTGGGGCTATATTTTCAAACACACACACACACCAAAATGGTGCCAGCAAACAGGGTCATTATAGGGCCTACTTTTACCAAGATTAAGCAAGAAACAGTTTTTGCATCTAAAGTCTGCCTGTCACCAAGATAAATAATGCACCATAATTGGTGCTGGCATTACGGCAATTTCTTTTTGCTCCATGCAATCCTAGCATTTGTAAACGTAAAAATGGAATACATGTGGTGTATTTTGTTGACTTTTGCACGGGGACAACTTGTACACATTGTTCAAAAATGACTCATGTCAGCTTGTCTCTCAAGCTCTCCTGTTATGTTTGGTAGAACAAATACCTCTCAGCTCAAAAGCACAGTGTCCATCACTCACTCATTAATTTATGTAAAGAGGAAGCTTAAAAAAGGCATTGTCTTTGTCAGCTAGTAAGTCCTTACATGAGTCTATCTATTCTTATGTTCAAGCTATTTTAGAACATGCCTCCTGAGCCATTTTTCAGTCTCTAAAGAAATAGAAAAAATATATCAACTGTTCATAATGAGTCACACATACTCAGCTAATTTATACCCGAAGCTCCATTCTGAGTCTGAACTATTATATATTACATTTAAATTTGAGTTCTATAATAAATAGAACTGAACTATAAGATTAACTTGCACATGTAGTTTAATGTAGTCGTGTAATTGTTTATTTGCCCCCCCCCACACTTCATGTAACAAAAGCTTAAAACTACCTGGCAAGTTTCAAATTATATAAAACAAAAACAGATACAGGTCTTGTTCTGACAGCTATGATATTTTGGGCTGGAAATGGGGAAATGTCAGGAAATTGCAATCATGGGTTAATGGTAATACAGTTCTCATTTTTATCACTTAACAAATTAGAAACTGAGAAGAAAAAATCCCAACACATCACAAACTTGGAAGATTGCTTAATTTGTGCTGAATACAGACCAAATAGATTTGACAGATAGCATATTATTTTATAAAACTCCAATACAAACAATACTATGTCACAGTGTACAGTATATAAATCGTTTTAGTGTCATTCAGTCCGATGTGGTCATAAATGTAGTACAGTTGTTGCATTTTCTCAGCAAATCTCTGAAGGCTAAACTAGTATGAAGCCAAATACTGTAAAAATGACTAAAATATATACAAATATAAAAACTGTGTTCACCCTGTGTATATCTGTGTGAGCTTCACTTCAAAGAAAACTGAAATCATAGCAGAAGGTAGACTTGTAAAACTTTACCAGTAATTGTTATAATTGTTTATGATTTGTAATATTTATCAACCTAATTTGCCACGTCTCCATGTGCCACATCAGCATTCAGTGGATTACTATAGATAGTAATTTCTCAATACTAAAAAAGCAAAAAATGCATTAACTCAAAATACACATGAGCATCAGGCCACTGGCTTTTATCATAAGTGTGTTTTCACTAAAAAGATGTGGCAGTTAAAGATTATGTTAGAAAACACTGAAACAGTCCTTTAAGCCTTCAACACTGTGCTGAGGATCTACATTTAGTCTTTAATTTAGGGGAGCTAGTCCAACTTGGTCTGACAGTGATGCTCAGCAGCTCTCCAGCTTTGTTTTTGGTGAGTAGATAGTAAATGGAAATAAGAATATCTGTTGACCCACCAACACACACATTTAGCGTTCTTTCACACACCCCTGAACGTGAGCTTGAAGCATGGTGATGCAGATAAACAGGGCTACCCACATCCTTCATGTCTGTGAACTGGGCCAGCTGATGAATTATGGAGGATGAAACATGTACTAGTACTCAAACCCATCGATCTTCCTGTTCAAGGCACTTCATAGACTCACTTTCCCACCATATCCTCAGATCTCACACCTCACTCAAGCTCATTTGGTTTCCTTCCATTAACTCTCCTTCACCCCATCCTTCTTTTTCTCTGCTCTGTAAATGATCTGTTGTGTGCTGTCCAGTGTGCCTGTGAGTGTGAGTGGTTTAGACGGACCTCCCAGGCAGCAGGCCTCCCTCAGAGTTGCTGGACTTTACACTCCCACAGGCTGCAGCACTGTACCTCTTCAGCTGGAACACAGTCCAGACAAACTTTCTTCTCACTTTCTTGCTCTCTAATACTTAAGTCTTTTGCCCACACATGCTCTCTCACTGCCATAATTTCTCTTTCTATCTCAGGAATGTTGTACTGTGAAAGGGTAACTTGGAATATATGTGGGAACACAGGACCTTAAACCACAAAAACTGCTAAAAATGCACAAAAGTTATTTACATCCATTAACCTCTTTATTAGTTTATGTTCTCTGGAGCTGGATTAATGCAAGTTTCTAGCTTATATGTTAGTAGTTACCTTAAAAGTGTTTCAGTGAGTTACACCACACTACATTATGAATCTCAATAGAAAAGCTCTGACAATAGAATGGGACACTCTGGAGTAGCCACATATGAGCCTATGGTCATCATATGACCATACTACTATGGTAGTATTTGAAACAGGGGAAGCTCATATTAGGCCTTCATCATACAATTAATTATGTTATTTGTATGTTAATTCTGCCCTCCATTCCTTTTGCAGTTTCCTCTCAATGGCCAAGAGAGCAAGGTTGCTCAAACGATCTTGGCCCATCGTGTTGCGGGTGTATGACTTGACCCGTTTTAAACAGGAGAAGC
>JBBIGA010000745.1:2500-15980 GCA_037576975.1 Alestes dentex | reverse complement strand
CTCTCTCTCTCTCTCTCTCTCTCTCTCTCTCTCTCTCTCTCTCTCTCTCTCTCTCTCTCTCTCTCTCTCTCTTACTCGCTCTCTCTAGCACTCTTCCTGCCTCAAAACCTCTCTTGTTTCTGTACGTCTTTTTCTGTCATTTGCTCTCTGTCTCACTGTCTTTTTCTGTTTCTCATTCCCCATCCCTCTTTCTTTCTCTTTTTTTCTCGTCCTCTCCTTCTTTTGCTTTCTCTCCCTCTCTCGCTCTCTTTCTTCCTTCCCTCTCTCTATTTCTCCTCCATCTCTTTCTGTTTCCTGCTCTCTCGCCCACTTTTTTTTTCCCTCTCCTTCTTTTTCTTTCCCTCACGCCTCTTTCTCTTCCTCGCCATCTCTTTCCTACTCTCTCTTTCTTTCTCTCTCCCTCTCTCTTTTTTCCCTTGCCTCTCTCTGTCTTTCCTCCTCTTTCTTTTTTCTGTCTCACCTATCTCTCTGTTTCTCTCTCTATCCACCCCCCACCCCTTCAGGAATGAGAGATTTTGGGTATGGGGTCTGACTGGGTGGGGATCAGTCCGGCTCCTGCCATCTGCTGCCCAACATGACAGAGACAGGTGGTGTGTCCTCGTCCTTCGTCCACTCACGCATGCGCGCGCGCACACACACTGGCTCATATAAACACATGACACAGGAAAGTTTGCAAATGCTGTTGCACGACTTCTACGCTCTGCACTGTCGAATCAGATCTGAAAAGAAGGCAGGATCAAGTCGGCAGGATTCCAGTGTCTGAAACATGAACACTCACACTGCCCACCAAGCCATGTTTAAAGACTTTAGATGGAAACAGAAGCTCCTTAGGCCTTGCGAGTTTTATGCAAAACCTGTTTCATGGTAATAGAAACATTATCAGGTTTTTTTTTTTACCCTGAGTGGGTGCTGTGGTTTTGGAGGACAGCAGCTGTGTGCTTGACGCCAGGCTGACATTCTCCTCTTGGCCCCCTCCACCCTCTCATACTTGAATGAGGGCTGCTTGATATTCTCCTGATCTATTACTGAACACACACATCTGTTCTCTGCTGCTGTTTACGAGGAACCGTAAAGAAGCAGCATGAAGTTCTGCCTTAAGAAAGTTCATGTTTTTTTAAGAACAGTAAGAAGTGCTAAGGTGTTTTTATCCTCTGCACAGTGAAGCCATCTGGAGCGTGCAGTAACTCTGTAAAACTGTAACACTAATAATTCAGCTAGTGCTGAAGTGCCATTAATCCTGCACTTCTGTAGTGCTGTAATCTTGTAGCATTGATGCTTTGACTACTGGTAGTGCTACAGTACTGTGCAAAAGTCTTGCGCCACCCCTCATTTCATTACATTTTGCTTTGAATCACCTTGTTAGTGCAATTTCTTTCTGCTAAGACTCTCTAATCTTTGGCATATTTAGTAGACTGAATGGAAAAAACAGGAACAAATGTTTCACTGTGACAGACTGCAAAGTGCCTAAAGTTACAAGGTGTTTAGATAAAGCTGTTCCAACGATGCAGCATTCAGCACCACCAGTATATTGATCACTGCCTGATCATCTGGAATCAAAAAAATATTCTTCTGAGACTGTTCAGGTTCATGGATTGGACTGAAAAAGAGAGTTTTTGAAAGTCCTTCAGGAAGGCTGGAGAACTGTTCCTCAATTTTTAACATTACTCCTTTATACCACTACAGTATTATAACATTACAGCACCACAGCATTAGCATTACTCCACTGTAGCAAGTAGTGTAAGTATTATTAGATCACAGCATGTAGAGCATAAGTGCGTTACATCACTACAGCATTAGCATTACACCATTTTGCAGAGCTATGCAAAAGTCTTGAGCCACCCCTCATTTCTTCATATTTTGCTACCATGTTATAATACTGTTATAATAACGTTAAAAAACGCTAACGTTGCTGTAGTCCTGCAACAGTCCTGGGATGGTGTAATGCTAATACTGTTATATTTTTGTAATGCTCTAATTCTGTTGGGGCGTAATTCTGTAGTTTTTATACTCTAAAGATAATGGTGTAATGCACTTAGTGTTACAGTGGTATACTGCAAATACTGTAGTACTGT
Source organism: Alestes dentex (assembly GCA_037576975.1). Classification (NCBI taxonomy): domain Eukaryota; kingdom Metazoa; phylum Chordata; class Actinopteri; order Characiformes; family Alestidae; genus Alestes; species Alestes dentex. Next base: position 13,908 of record JBBIGA010000745.1, on the reverse strand, counting down.
AATGCTTTAGCATTACTTATGCTCTAAGTGCTGTAATGAAGGAAAGCTAATAATGGTACTATTGCTATATTGGTGTAAAGCTAATACTTTCGTGATGTAATACTATTAGACTGTAGTGGCGTAATACTGTAGAGTAATGCTAATAATGCTAATATTTTCTGTAGTGCTATAATTGTGTTATACCAAAACTGTAGGTCTTTTATGATAGTAATGCTAGTATTGCTGTGGTTCTGTATGATCGTAATGTTAATATTTCTGTAGAGCTGTAATGCTATAATGCTGTATGGGGTGTAGCACTTAGGCCTCTACATGCTGTAGTGATGGAATATTGTAATGCTAATAATGCTAATACTGCTCTAGTGCTACAGTGGAGTGCTGTAGTGCTGCCACGCTATAACTCTAGTGGTGTAAAGGAGAGGAGTGTTTCTAATAATGCAGTAATGCAATCATTGCTGTGCTGGAGAAATACTCATTTTAATGCTGTAGAACTGTACGGTTGCATCATAGGCTTCATGATGCAGTTGGTGGCCTAGTGGTGAGGCAGTTGTCCCTGCAATCAGAAGGTAATGGGTTTGAATCTCAGGACTGCTAGTGGGACCCTTGAGGTACAAAGGTACAATTTCCACACACTGCTCACCAGGCGCTGTGTTCCTGGCTGCTCGCTGCTTCACTTAGTTGAATGGGTTAAATACCATTAAATTCCATGCTGTTCACACTGTGTGCTGTGGTGTGTTCACGCATGGTTTCTTTACTTTTACACTTATTTATGCTGGGGAAACATGCCCCACCATTTTGTCAAGGGCCGTTTCATCCCCACTGCTTATAGGAAGATTGGTACAATGATAACCACTGCCAACACCTTCCCCCCAAGGTCGACAGATATGAGCAGCATAGCTCCCAGCACTTTTCAAACCAATCTGAACCCCTGGGCGTCTGTGATTTAACCTCTGACCTGCAGGACGACGTAGCTAAGAGCATGTGGGCGTGCACATGGAGAGCGTTCTGGAGCCCCATGCCCGGCTGCCATGCGTCACTCATCGTGCAGAGTGGAGTAAAAACAGAGAAAAGACGAAGCGACTGGAGAGCAAAGGGCCCAGCTCCTCTAACCCAAACACCCCTCCTCACATTCAGCATCAAAGAGACCCATTAACACTCAGGGTCACCCAGCATGAAGCCCTCAATTGCCACACACACTGACCTGGGTTTTCCAAATATCGTGATTCAATCAGGAATGTCACGCAGAAACACCTCCTGCGTTTTAACTGCAGTGCTGTTTTCATGTTAGATTATTTTTGCCTTTTGCTCTTTTCCTGCTCTCAGGGGACCTCAGTCAAGCGCCACAGCAAACACAGAGCATCTGCAGATCACGGGGCTGATCTCACAGTGCATGTAAAACGATTTCTACTGCTTTCGTTTGTTTGAGAGAGCGCAGCGTGCACCTGAAGGACATGAATCACGGTAAGGCATGAAGACCCTGCATGACCGTGGCATTCCCAGGATGCATCTGTGCATGTGGGCCACATGAGGACCGCTGTAGGAGTGTGCAGCTGATCTGCATGGGACCGTGACGCTCCAGAACTTTTCAATGACTACTTATTTTCTGGTGTTATGATATTAAGGTCTAGATTAACCAATAGCCCTTTACAAAACGAATACTCCTTTATACAGTCATCTTTTTTTTTTTTAATGGTTATTTTAATTAGGTCATACACATTAATAGTCATTCATATTGTCACGTGTGAACACACCACAGCACAGTACAGCACACAGTGTGAACAATGTGAAATTCTTCCCCTGCATTTAACCTATTCACCAAGTGAAGCAGAGGGCTGCCGCCAACTGGGGGCTCCCAGGGAGCAGTGTGTGGTAGTAGTAAGTACACATTTTTTTAAAAGCTTCTTTCCAAACCATGCATGCACCTTCACCATTTCTGTTTAGGCTGTTTGGGTTTATTGTCTTATTGAAATGTCCATCTTTTCCCAAGATAAACTTTCTTGGCTGATAAGATTAAATTCCCCATTAATATCTTCATTTATGATGTTTGTTGCACCAGTACTGTCTCCAGAGAAGCAGCAGTATTTATTAATGCCTTCATACTTCACTGGGGATGTTGTGATCTTGGGAGCTGGCGGCCTAGCCTAGGGGTTAGGGCATTCGCCCTGAGATCAAGAAGTCGTGGGTTCAATTCCCAAGACTGCTAACTACCTCTGAGGCACCCTGAGCAAGGTACCGTCCCGACACACTGCTCCACGGGCGCTGTGTTCCTGGCTGCCCGCTGCTTCACTTGGATGAATGGGTTAAATGCAGAGGAAGAATTTCATGCTGTTCACTCTGTGTGTTCACATATGACAGAACTTTCATATTTGCATTTTTTTCTCCAAACATAATGATCTGAATTATTTACACCTTACTCTAAAAGAGTTCTGATTGGTCTGAATTCTTGTGTGCAGTTGTAGATGTGCATTCCTACGCTTCTTTTTCACCAGAGGAGTTTTCACATGCCGGATGCAGGAATGGAGATGATTGCAGTGTAATTTGTTTCTTATTGTCAACTGCTGTTCCTGCCGGAACATCCAGCAACTCTTTTAAAGTAACTACTGGCTTCTCTCTTACCTTCCCTATCACTAGTCTGAGAGAAATCTTGCTTGGCGTTCCTGTCTGGGGACAGTTGGGGTTCCATGGACTTTCCATTTGCATATAATGAAACCAGCTGTACTGAGACGGATGGTCTTTAAGGTTTTTACTAGAGCTCTGTTGTTTAATAATGTAATTCCTGAGAACTTTTGGAAGTTCCTTCACCTTTACCACAGTTGCGTGAAATCCTCCCAGACAGTTGTTTTATTGGGACACCAAGGGCAGTTCACAGAAGAACATTGTTATTATTATTATCATGTAGAATGAATCTGTAATATAATAGTGTATTTTTATAATGTATATATATGTGCATTATAATATTCTGTATATTTGTGGCATTTTCGTTCATATTTATAAATACAAAGTCAAAAGATGTTAAATGTAAATGTAAAGTGAATATATAAATGTAAAGTGGGTATATTAAATAACAAAAGCAAATGTGCCTGAATACCTGTTTTCCGCCATATATCTTTCTGAAAGACGCTCGCTTTACATTGTAGTCTTGAATCTATCAGTCCTGATATAAAACTAGCAACAGCATTCAAAAATTCCTATTCTAGAGCACTAATCCTGCTTCATAATTTGCACCACTGTACACTAACCTTTAGATATTCCACTCAAACAGATCAGGATAACAATATGCATTCCACGCAGGCCTCTAATACTGGAGCCATTAACAAAATACAGCTAAAATAGAATGCAGTGACTATAGGGGCAGAGGGTATGTTGTTTATAGTCAGGTGCCCAAAGAACACAAACAGCCTTTGGTGTCTACATTTGATTCCTTCCCAATATACGACAGCTGCTGCTTAGCAGATATCCAGAACTAAGCAACGCTATCACCTGGACATCAAAAATATTCAGCTCCAAGTCTGGCAGAGACTGAGCAGAATACCATAGTTTCACAGAGAAGAAGAGGGCACCCTATTAATGAGGGTAGACATGAACCTTTTATCCAGTGAATTGAGCGGTTAATTGTGAATTATTATGAATTTGTATGCAGAGTAATGTAGGGAAGGACAATCTGAGACACAGGTGCTGGCTGCTAATGAGGCGGTCGGGGACAGAAGGTAGAAAACGGGACCAAGGACAGCTTGCTGAAACCTGACCTTCCACAACTGCACTGCAGCAGCTGCTCTGACCATCAAATTTTTCTTCTCCTTCTTCTTCTGCTTCTTCGTCTTCTTCTTCTTCTTCTTCTTCTTTTTCTTCTTCACCACCTTTTTGTCCATCTACACTTTCTTCATCATTTATGACCACCTTCTTTGCCTTTCTTATTCAAAACCATCTTTCTCTTTTCCTGGTTCTACTTCGGTTTCTTGTTCTTCAGCACCTCCTTTATTGTCTTCTTCTTATTATTATTATGTCCTCTCATCTTTTTCTTCTTCTTCTTTGCCCTCTTCTTTCACCCTCTCCTTTTCCAGTTTCTCCATCGCCATCTGCTTTTCATCGTTGTCACCATCTTCCTTTTGTACCTTCTCAGCGGTTTGCGATACATGAACTTCCAGCGCGATTACTTGTTGCTCTTGAGACCGCTGAAATTGCTCACGTAAGGTTTTCTCCATCTTTCTGTCCTTCTGTGAACAGGGGTTCATGACATGGCCTCTGTTTCCTACCCTAGAAACAGAGGCCAGAGGGGTCTGAGGCCAGAGGGGTGTGTCCAAGCGTGTGGAGCTAAAGGGGATCTAGGATTACAGGCTCTTCAGGCAAGCCCAGCAGCCGCACATGTGCTGTCACTCATCTGCCTTACACACACACAGTCTCCAGAAAGAGGGGGAGAGAGAAACGGAGGGGTTTCAGCAGGGTTCCCTCGTCCTGTTCAGAAAACTGTCTTTGAACAGTGTTACAGTCCAGCTACAGGGGCACGCGGTGGCTGGGGAAGACGGAGGGCCTTAAAGAGAATGGCAGGCAAAGCGCTGGTGGGACTGTGTGTGCTGGTGGCGTCTATGGGTCAGGTAAGAAGAACGACACTTTGCTCACCATAGGAGTGCTGAGGGAACAGTCAAGACTAAATCAGGGTTTAGTCCTGAGCCATAACTTATTTAAGCTGTGCTTAATTGTAATTTCAGCCATACCGCTCAGTTTCAGTTAAGTCAGAATGAACTTTAGATAGATTATTTAAGCTATAACATAGATTGTAGACACGGTTTGGCAGTTTCACATTATTCCATTGGATTTTGTAAGTAAAACTAATAGGAGTAATGATCTGTAAGCTTCCTATAAGGAGTTCAGGGGCTGCTTGTCGCCCATGACCCAGGGCACATCTGCTGAACCCATCTATTCTTGTACATTAAGGCTCGTGTTCTGTAATGGATTGTTAACTTCCTTTGTTTTGAGTTAACTGAGCTGCCGCTGACCATTACTGGGCTTCAGAGGCCCTGGACCGAGGAAGCGGTCCGTCTAAACAGGCAACACTGCTGATGAATTGGACGATGAAAGCTAATCAGCAAATGCACTAGCAGACTGCAGATGGTTTTTGCCCCGTCCTGAAGTTACAGTTTGTTGTCCATCCAACTTGTCGCCGTTGCCATCGTGGGATAATTAATAAATGACGAAAATACAGAAATATTAAACACATGACATGAAACACAATCAGTTACTCAAGTTGTATGTGTTCGCAACCCCTCAATGCTCTCAGAGAGAGGCCCTTCTCATTTCTTGGATAAACAGCAGAGAAACAGGCCTGGCCTGCAGCAATGACTGCATCTTTTATCAGTAGATAATTGGAGGCCAGTTCATGAATTGCCTTTGTGCTCGCTTGTTTATAAAGATGACGTGTTCTGGTTTTTTTTATAGCATAAAGTACATTAACAGTCACAGGGTTGATTTTAATATGGTACTACAATATGATATTTTAACTGATCAGTGGGGTAATGTGTTGTGGGACTGTTAGTGTGTGTCATTTGCTGAGTGGATGTAACATGGATGAAAGACTATGCAATGCACGATGCATCACGAGGCGAGAATACATCAAAGCATTCCGATGGTGGGCATGTCGCTATCTGGTTCCCTAAAGCTTTAAAAACATACGCTGATGACCAGTGACTCAGCTGTTCATTCTGTTTTCCTGATCACTTGTCATTTTGTTTGATATATTTGCTCACAGCAGGTTGGTACCAACGCATTCTGTATGCATTCTTTCATCATGAGGCCCTCTGTGGTTCTGGTCATGGGTGTCAGTCAATTATTTTACCAATGTGTGAAACCTGGGACCGCTTAGATTCCCTGCTCAGATGCCAGAGGCAGTGCTCACTCCATTCCCATGAGTCCAGGCATGAGGTGCCGGGAATTCGGAAAGCTCCTGTCCCAGTAGAAGCCGTTATTTCCATGGGAATATCGCAAGCTGATATGGTCACTGAGTTGTACCGAATGCCTGCAGGGTTGGTCTCTTTGATAGCCAGTGACGACAGCCAACAGCTGTTCCCAGATGCTATTACTTGGTGCCGTTTGTCCAGCACTGTAATCCTGGCTATGGAAACAGCAGGCCAGCACCCAGAGACCGTGAAATTGCGGACAAATCAGTCCATAATGCAGCCAGTGTTGAGTTCATGCTTGTTGGAAACAATCACTCAGGCCAGCTGGAGGGTGTCCGATTTACTGGGTAAAATCTCTCCTCTCTAGGCTTTTTGCAGAAGCTGTGCCAGATATCAGTGGTTCAGTCAACATGTCTCAGGAACTCGTTCCCTACATAGGAAGTTATTTGGAGCTCTGTTTGCTTCTCAGGCGAGGAACTCCTCAGTTGAATAGCACAATTAAGCAAAGTTAATTTCCTGTACAGTACTGCGCAAAAGTCTTGAGCCACCCCTCATTTCTTCATATCTTGCTTCCAAATACGTTAAGAATTTAATGTAGTCTTGAGGAACAGTTCTTCAGGCTTCCTGAGGGACTTTCAAATATTCTCGTTTTCAGTCCAGTCCCTGAACCTGACCAGTTTCAGAGAAATGTTTAAGACACTCAGTGACCTACGCATGAATCGTTCAGGCACAGCAAAGCACATCTATCTTGGCCTGAACCGGTGAAGAAACAGGCGCAGGTGATTCCAGATGATCAGGCGGTGATCAGTATGCTGGTGCTGCTGAATGCTGAGTGGTTGGAACTCCTTTGGGGCAGCTGGATGGCCTAGCGATTAGGGCGTTGGCCCTGCAATCAGAAGGTTGAGGGTTCGAATCCCAACTGCTAGGGTCACCACTGAGGTACCCTTGAGCAAGGTACTGCTCCCTGGTGCCCCTCGTTGCTGGGAGCCCACTGCTTTACTTGGTGAATGGGTTAAATGCAGAGAAAGAGGTTCACGTTGTGCTGTGGTGTGTTCATGCGTGACTATATGGGTTAATAAATGAAATGTATCTAGACACCTTGTAATTTTAGGCACTCACAGTTTAACAAGCAGAAAATAGTATTTTTGCACCAAAAAGGTTACTCAAGGCAAAACATAAAGAAAGAGGGGTGGCTCAAGACTTTTGCACACCACTGTCCGTATGACCATGCTCGGCACTGTGGTGGAGAAGTCTCTCAGGTCATGGGAATTCTGCATGCTGTATCCTCCCAAAGCATTAACTGAAATTCCACGCTGTGGTGACTGTTACTATTTTGCCGTCGAAGCCATTGAACACGGCACTTCCTGTCAGGGATGGTAATAATGAAGATCTGACATCTGTTGTCGTGAAGCATGGACACCCTCTAAATATAGTAGCGCGGCTGCAACAAAAGCACGTCTGCTGGGTTGGGTAGAGAGAGACAGAGAGGAACAGGGGCACTAGGGGTGACCTCCAGTACGACGTGGTGCTGAGTGGGTCTTGGAAGAAGCGACAGAAAAAGGACACGGCCAACTCGGCGACCCCTCCATCACCCACTGCCCACCTGTCGCTCTTACTGACCCCACTGAGATCAACACATAAAGGGATATAACTCAGAATGACCATCAACAGACTGCCAGACAGAGTCTGGATATAAGCAAACATAGCTAATAGAGCCAGAATGGGACATCAGTTGTTTTTCTTAATTATACTATCCATGTGCAGTATCTTATTATTATGTGCAATAGTCTTACCAAGTGAAATATCATGACTTATGTCAATATTACTGATCTACTACTGATCACTATTATGTGCGAAAACATAGACGGTAGAGAGAACAGTTCCAAACCATTATTTGTGCAGCTAGTGAATTACTTTGCGGAAAATGATTTATCTATAGTATTAATACCCCAGTATATTGTGTATATAGCATAGTGTATTCCACATAGAGCACTTTTTCACATAGAGAATTGTTATTAGATTTTATCTTGACCTTTTATCGACTATTTATTTGGACTGTTTTATATTGTTCTTGTCTCTGTGTGACTGTAAAGTCATAACATAGTCAGTTTCCTCCGGGATCAATAACGTTTTCTGATTCGGATGAAAAAGTAGCTAGAATGTTGTGGTATAGAATGGATAGGATGGTGGTTTTATATTCCAGCGAAGAACTAAAACTAAAAAATTTCACAGTTATGCAGGCCTGAGGCCGAGCTGGATGTAAATGCTAGTGCTATCTGTCAAATGGTTTAAATAGTTACCTGCATTAAGGTTTCTGAAATTGTTCTTGGATTTGTTTTGGGTTGGGGAAGCCACAACTGTCACTACTCTAACACGCCTGATCCAGGTAGAGAAGGTCTTCAGGGGCATCTATGTTACAGCCAGGTTTGTTAGATCTAAGCTGTACTGGGTTTTCCAAGACTTGAGATGAGGTCTCCTCCTTTACACTGTGGAGGTTCTTCACATATAATTTGCAAAACTTGTTCTTTGAAGGACCATGCATTGACATTGTCTTTTTTGGAAGCCAAATGTGAAGCATGGCTCCCAAGAACCCTTTTTGCACATTTTGAAAGGTAACGGAGTGTTATATTCAGTTTGATTTATCGGTACAGTGTCGTCATTGGGCGTGCATTTCCAGATTAGACGCAGATAGTACATTCATTTGATCTGCACCCACCCATTCTCACCCCTAAGAATGTAGCATAACACAGTCCATTAGTCGTGCACCCCTGGCAAAGGCACGTTTGGCATGAGCCAGTTGACCCTGCCATATGTGGTTTCTTTGGAATGTCTTGCTGTGGTAAAAGTGGGGCTAAAAGGGGTTAAATGCAAGGCGAGGAGGTGGAGCAGACACTAGGCATTTATATGCACTGGGAAAAATTCCAAAAGCCCAATTAGCCTCACATATGCTTGGGGATTTATGATGGTTCAAGTCACAATTGTCATTTGAGCTGGTTAAGCTGTGATATTTAGACGACGCTATCTTCAAGCATGGAAGCAAGGTGTGGCATGAGCAGTCGGTTGTGTTTTGATCAGTGGTGTTGGTGCACCTTTGTACTGCTTGGTTCTGTGTGTTTTGTTTTTCTTGCTTACTTGGCTTGGCCTAATTATTGAGTCTTTAATGGTCCAACAAATCAGCTACTTAACAAACCCATTCTAAAGTGGATACACTGAAACGGAAAAAAACACAAAAGTGTTAATTTTTTGAAGAAAAACGATCAGATTCACTACGAAACACAATGTACTTAAAATGTGCTTAACCTTACCTTAATTTACCCCTGAAAATACGCCAGCCCCCTTAATTTGAATTAAATGGCCGCTAATATGTGAAACCGACCCCTTTACCTTAAAATTAGAAATAAGGCATGAGTGTGAAACCCCTTAATCTTAAATTTAAGGCGTTAATTCAGGAGGTTTTTTATTATTTATGGGGCAAATTTGAAAACTAAAGGGAACAATTCTGTACTTTTACCCCTTTATTTTCCTTCATTTCCTATTTGGGAAATTAGGGTCAAAATCAAGGTCGTTTTAAGGGGTAAGATTAAGTCGTTTGGTTTCGTAGTGATTGGTATTGGTATCAGAAAAGTGAATGTGGTGTCATGCCACCTTCGTTAATCATCCAGCTGGATTGGGTGTGTTAGAGAACACCTCAGAGCAGAAATAACAGAAATGTGCACAGAAATAGGGTCCCCAGCAATAGGATTTGGAAACCATCAAACTAATGCAGAGCTCCTTCAGTCTGCTGTGGGTGCCCCTCCCAGTGCCAGCGATCATGTCTGGGATTTGAGCCAGTGTGTTCGCTTTGCTGTGCTGTATGATAGGCTTTCATTCACAGGATCCCGTGTCAGAAGGAAGGCGTCTATGAGACTGAAATACTGGCACACACGCATAGTTGGCACTGCCCTCACTGACGCATCAGCAAGTGGGTCAAAGCAAGAAGCCAAGCCAGAGGTCATGTTGGCAGAGATGCTTCCGTTTCCTCTATGAGAAGCCCAGTTGTTTTCAAAAGAACCAAGATTGCAACCACTGCAGCCTCTAACGTTGATCTTGCCCATCATCCAGTGTGAGAAAAACACATTGAGCCGGCTGCAGATCTAGGAAACAGGACTCTGGAGCAGTAGGACTTTCAGCAAAGTTTGATACGGCTCTGAATAATAAGCTTTTCACTACAGAAGATATTTAAATTTAATGCACTTGCACCCCAGAGACTGGAGACTCGCCTCAGACTCAATCCCCAGCGACTCGACCTACACTGGACATGTAACCCAAAGACCTGAGACTCATCTTGGACTCAAACCCCAGGGACACACTTTGGACTTGTACCAGAGAGACTACAAGGCTTGTCTCAAACTCAAACAATTCAAACTCGTTTTGGACTCTAGAGACTCAAAACTGGCTTGGTATTTTCATACCAAGGACTCAAAGCTTAAGACTCAATTCAGACTCAATCCCCAGTGACTCAAGACTCTCTTTTGACTTGTGTACTATAGACCCAACACTCGACTTGGACTCTACTGACTGAAGACTCGACTTGAACTCAAACCCCAGCAACTCTTTGGACTCATACCCCAGAGCCTAAGAGATTCGATGTGGACTCAAAATCCCTGGATACTCAATACTCACATTGCACTTGTAACACAAACACTCAAGACCTCAAACTCTCAGGAAGCGAGTAGTGAATATCTTTGTGTTGTATATACACTCGACAGGTCAAACAGAGGGGGTTATTTTCAGCACTCTGTCGTAATCGCTGATTAGCACTTCGCTGTGTAAATATTCACACTCTCCTCTCACCTACAGACACTATATACAACCTTCTCTTCCCTTTCTCTGTGTTCTGGCCTCGTATCACAGAGGAATTCAGCACTGCTTGATGGTTTATAATAGGGCTGGCAGTCTGTGTAAGTTATTGAAGTCATTCTGAGTGAAATAGTACTTGCTCAGATTCCCGGGATAGCAAGCTTGGCCCGGCGTCTCAGTGTAAGGTAGCCTACCGAACGTTACTCAAACAAACAAGTGACTTTTTGATTCGTTGGTTTAGTTTTTAGATTCAGGTCATGACTACCTTACAGTAAACCAGTTAGTGGTGCTCACACAAGACACCGGCACTGTCCAAATGACATGTCCTCGTGGTGAACTGTGCACCAGCATGGGCCAGCGGAAGCAGAAACAACACGGTAAACCGGCAAACGCAGCTACTGTCACGTGCAAAAGTTTTGGCACCCCAATTAAACTACAGGTTTTTTCCTTATTTTCTCAGGGTAATGAAGTACACGCCTTGTACAGAGAGCACATTTTAACATACAGTTACTGTTTTTTTTTGGTTTTTTTTTGGGATGAACTAAATATTAAGTTCTCCTTTTCACTTAAAAACAATCTGAATATATTACAGAGATTTAAACGTTTGCACAGGACTTTACCTACACTAAACATTAGAGCTTACGTCCACTCTGAAAACTCTAACTCAGCTCCAACTGTTTA
>JBBIGA010000707.1:0-15981 GCA_037576975.1 Alestes dentex | reverse complement strand
ATAAAATATTCAAAAGTAGTGTATTGTGCACTTTTATTTTTAAAGTACAGATATATGAACAAAAGTGCAATAACATTTGGTTTGCAAACTCTTTCAACAAATTAAGAGCTTTATAACAGCAGTGTTCCCTTTAACACAGTTACTGTTCAAATATTTCTGTAAATCTCAACTTAAACATTAATGTAATTAAATCAAATATGAAACCAAAGCTATTTGCCGCTGCAAGGCGTTCATGTTTTATTTAGTTTGTTATAGAAAAACAAGGTACCCTCACAGTCCAGAGCATTATAACAGCTGCAAAGGGGACCAACCCCATAGTAAAATCTGTGTATCTGAATGCAGTGTCATTAAAGTCCCTGTTGGTGCAATGTTTTCTTCTGAAATCGAGAATATCCTGGGGAATCGGTCTCTTTGCTGCTGTACTCTTCTGGGAAGACTTTACACTATGGTTGGAACATTGCTGTGAGGATTTGATCGTGTTCAGCCACAACAGTAGGTACTGATGTTGGATGAATAGTTCTGGAACACACAGGGCGGAACCATTATAGCAGCTGCAAGGGGGGGGGCCCTATGCATCTGCATGCAGTGTCATTAAAGTCCCTGCCCCATGAAAACCAGCCGAGATGTAGAGCTGCGTGCTGAGTGCACCCACGAGCACAAAAACGCAAAAATGCCAAATAATTGGCATTAACTAAATAATGCGTTAACATGATAATAACAGCTTGTAGACTAGTGGTTAGGGCATTCGCCCTGCGATCAGGAAGTCATGGTTTCGATTCCAAGAGTGTTAGTGGCACCACTAAGGTACGCTTGAGTAAGATACCGTGCCCACACACTGCTCCTAGGTGCTGTGTTGCTGGCTGCTCAGTGCTTCACTTGGTGAATGAGTTAAATACAGAGGAAGAATTTCATGCTTTTCACACTGAGTGCTGTGGTGTGTTCACGTATGTCAGAATGGTCACTTTCACTAAATGTTAACGTGTCCAGCCCTAATATATATATTATTAAAATTGTAGTCAAAGCTGTTATTAAAATGGATTCTTCTGTCCTGGTTTTGTTATAAGCGTGTGGACGGAAGCATTAGTGGCCTACAAAGAAGTCTAATTGTCTCATCCCTGGTCCAGGTGGCTTCCAGCTTTGCACACTGAGGTGTTTTCACTGCTCCCATCACACCTGATTTAAGTTCTTAAAGAAGCAAAAGCCCTTAAACGTGCAAGGCAGGGCAGCCTCCAGGACCAAGGTTGGGAAATATTGGATTATCTTAATCTTCTCAGTCTTATTCCTGGAACACTGATACCCTCCAGATTGTGTTGTTTCCTTCTCCAACATGGTTTCCTAATTCTGGTCCTGGATGCCACTGCCCTACGTTTTTAAGGACTTTCCTTTATTTAAGAAACAGACTTAAACACTGTAAGGGCATGCTATGGAGCTGATTAGTTGGATCAGGTGTGTTGGGAGCAGGACTGGAAAACACTTCTAACCAACCCATTTCCCCTCAATAGCTCGTTAACTAGTAATGTGTTGGAAGCAGGTCTGCTTTCTAAGACACAAATGAATCTGCCCAAGCCAATCAAAGTCTTCAGAAGAACAGCTCTAAAAGAGTTCAAGGTTACTTTGTCATCAGCAAAGTCCCTGTTGGGATGTGCTGTAGTGTGTTATTTGAGCAACGTACTAGAACTCAAACTAGCTTATAAATGAGATGTGAGGGTGAAGAACCTTTTCAAGGTTTAAGGAACCTTCACATATGTCATTTACTAGGTTAAGGTTCATTCACAGATCCTTTATGGAGGTTCTTCAAACTTTATTGTTGCTTCTTGTTTACAAAAGTGGTTCTCTAGGACAGTTGTCTGAAAGGTTCTTTAGGGAGGCCAGAAAGTTCTGTGGCTTCAAGTAAAGAGCCCTTTCTGAGAGTTTATGCAATATAAAATGAATTGGTAAAAGGGCAAATGTTCCACTCTTGTAGGTGTTGATTTCAGCCAGGTCTGAAATGAATATGTTTCACAAAAAAAAAAAGGTGGTGCTTAACCATAAGTTCTACACTCATGAAAATGGAACAGCGTGTGTGTACTCGTGAGATTTTGTTGCAAATCAACATTACTTTTGATTCAAACACATGATGCTGTCAGAGAAACAGGTTTACACAAATGGGAGTCGCCAGAACCTCACTGATGATCCACCAGCTGAAACCAAGCTGCTGCAGAAAGTGTTCTAATGAAAGTTACACTGTAATCTTTACCTCATCCGCCACTGATCTTATCCAGAGCTCATAAAGTCGTCGTTCTGTTCAGTCTGTCCAAGTCTTCTTGTTCTGTCAAGCACCAGCCAGAGCACCAAACTTCAAAGAAGCACCACTTATAAACCTGATAACTGCAGATGGTTCAAATCAACAGCCCATAAAAATTTCCTTCAGAATCAAAAAAGATTCTTCTGATTACGATTCTGGGTCACTTACTGCTGATATTGTTCCTCCTACTCTGCTTTAAACCAGGATCACTTAAGAAAAATCTCATAAAGAATGTTTTTGCCCTGGATGGGCTCCGTCCTTTGCTGCAAAGAACTTATCTTAGCATCTTCTACCAAACTTCAAGACGAACCCCCTGAAAAAAGCTTGCCATGTGTGAGACTTGGTGGAGTAGTGGTAGAGTACCTGCCTGTAATACAGGAAGATGGTGTTTCAAATCTTGCCTAAAGAGTCTGCAAGGAATACCCTTTTAAGACAGTTAAACCTAGCAAACACTAGAACCCAACTAGCTAGTTACTACTGTCCCTAAAGTTCGACGCCGTGTTTCGCACAGTAAAACCCCCTTGGGTCTCTTGTTTCAGGCTCTCTAACCCCAGCTTCTCATCACTCAGGAGCCCTTGGGATTTGAACCCCTGACCTCCCAATCTTGGAGGCATCACTCTTACCACTGGATCCCACGGCTTTCTGGAAATTTGACTTTCAGAAGAGGTCTGCTATTCAAGACATAACGCTAAAGGCTCTGATTAGAACCCCCAACTCCCTGGTCCTGGAGGCATCTCACTTACCACTGAGCCACAGGATCCCACAGCTTCCCTTTCTTTTTTTTTTTTCTTTTTTTTTTTTTTTTGAAAATTTGACTTTCAGATGAGGTCTAAAAGACATAAAGCTAAAGGCCCTGATTTGAACCCGCGACCTCTTTGTCTTGGAGGCAGTGCTCTTACCACTGAGCCACAGGATCCTACAGCCAGCATGCCTTTTTTGGACATTTGACTTTCAGATGATGCGTGACATACAAGACATTAAAAGTAAGACACTGATTAGATCCTAAACAGTCCAAGCTTGAGACTACAGCTAAAGCCAGTGAGCTACTGGGCTTGACAAGTTTATTTAAGATAAATGACTTTCAGATGAAGTGTGAAGTGCAAGACATAAAGTTGAAGACTCAGATTTGATCCCACAACCCTTTGTTTTTGAGACAATAGCTTACACTGTGAGCTACAGAGCTGGCCCAGAAGCTCAAGTCATGTTTTGGATATTTGACTGTCAGATGATGCGTGACATACAAGACTTAAAACTAAAGACTTGGTTTTGATCCCATGACCTCATGTTTCTGATGTCACAGCTTAAACAAGTGAGCTACATGGTTTGAGCAACAACACTGCTTTTTTCTATATGTATCTTTCAGATTCTTAAATCATCTCAGCCTAAAGACTGAGTTTGAAATGAACAAATATAAAGAAGTCATTGAAGTGAACCAATGGCCCAATGATAACCTTCCCTTAAGGCAGGAAGACTGCAAGCCCATTACCTTCTGGCTCTCATAAACAATCTGTGGTTCCATCTAAGCCCAAATCCAGGGGTGCCAAACCTGTGAAGAGGATCACACTTCTGCATCGGCATTTTCTCTCCTTTAACCATCTGAGTTCAGCTCACAAAGGCTTTACCAACTTGATGAGTTTAATCAGGTGTGGTTAATGAGTTTCAGATTTACATGGACAAATTAATATTACTGATAAAATCCATAAAACCATTATAGCAGCTGCAAAGAGGAACCAACTCCATATAAAAGTCTACGTAATCTGAATGCAGTGTGAAAGTCCCTGTTGGTGTAATGGTCAGGTGTCCCAATACTGTCCATCTAATTGTCCATCTAATATTGTTTTATACTTTTTTATTTCCAGGGCCTGTTGCAGAAACAGAGAGAGCTGGAAAGCAGCCTAAACCCTTTATTGCAGGGACCAAGCAGAAACCACTCACCAGCTTTCCAGCCAATGTGAAAGAATGCATCTCAGAGAGAATGTCCATATTCAACAAATCAGCACTTTACTTTCCACACCTTTTTACAACGAATCAACTTTAAAATCCATTTTCAGTATCATGTCTTCAACCAGCACTGAAAACCGAAAGATTCAGTGAAGAACGGCTGCAGTTCTCAAAGAGGCACTTCTCCTGTACTTGGTTTTGAACAGTATTGTGGCGTTTGTGTTACTCTTTGCTGTTATTGAATGTAAAGTGAAGTTGTAATTACTGTAGCTAATTGTATCGATCATGGTGTTATTTATTGGGTTGCTTGACTTGAGTTCACTTGAACTGAATCTATGACTTGACAATGTGAACTTTCAACCAGCTACCTTAAAGCTTTAATGTGAATTAAAGAGTTTTTGATTTTCTTAAAATATTGATGTGGTTGGTTTACTCGATGTGGTAAAAAAAACCACTGTGGTGACTGTGTTTCCTCAGCACTTCATAACTATTTTGTTTGGGTGTATTATTCCAGACTAAACTCCAGACATAACTCCGTTATGAATCAAGGCCTTCAAGGTCTGTAAAGTGATCAGTTTTCACTTGAAAAGCTGAGCACCTTCCTGGACTTCCTGATTGCGAGACCTCACTCAGGATAGGGAGCAGCACCTCCAGTACCACCACTCTGAGCACAGGAGCCCCCAGGTTTGTGCTCAGCCTTCTGCTTTCTCAATACATTCTATATAGGGACTAGAGAGAGCATTCTCTATTGCTTCATCATAGCTTGGCACAGAAATTGCTCATCAGATCACAAGACCATAGAGGTGACCCTGAGAGACAGCTGGAAAGATTATGGAGGTCTCACTTCCCTCGGTCATGGACATTTACACCACATACTTACAGATGACATTCTCCTCTCCATCCTCCCATCAGGCAGAAGGTGCCAGGATGAGGAACAGGCCATCAAACTCCTCAGTCAGAACAGAAATACAAACTACACACACTGAACTGCTTCCTTGATCTGACTGACAACTGGAAGCACAATAATTAATTTTGTCAATTTAAGATTATTCATTTTTTTTGTTTAAATATGGATTAAAAATGTAAATTAAAACTTCAGAGGAGCAAATCAGTATTTTCATTAGAAAGTACTTATTTTACCCATCTGATACCAGGTCTGACACCAACAGTCAATATAAGCGAAAAGTACTGGAACAGACATTGGAGGTTAAATACAAATACAAAAAAAAATAATAATATTTGATCTTGTAACAACTCAAACATTTTGTGATTCCCTGTTAGCTGTGAATTTCCTCCTGTGGGGGAGTCGAGTGTTTATCACAAGTAAAAACACTTGTCCTTTTACCACCTTTGATTTGAATATGGCCTGCCACACATTTCCATACTACCACAAATGCAAAACCAGCTCAGAGTTTAAAAAGAACGTACTGTTGCTTGATAATACTAGAAATGCTGTCGAAAACATTTCTGCTAGTTGCAGCTAAAAGAATTCCTGTTTTTCAAAATGACAGAAAGCCATCAAGCAGGAGTGTACAAAGTTAAGAATCAAAACCACACCTTTAAATTAAATGTCATTTTATGTACAGACAAAGTGAAGAAAACTACTTCCAGTTGAGAGACAATTAACAAACTGCATACAACTTTGATTTAAAAAAATAATGTTAACATTAAAACCAGGGCTTTGCTCTTGGTAGTGTTTTACAAAAAAAAAAAAAAAAAACAAAAAAAACCCAAAACAACCAGACAATGTCATTTTCTGACGTTTTCAAATACAAATATGTACAAAAGGTGAAATAATGCAGGACTTTTGTGTCAGTTTTGTACTGAACAAAGTTTTTTTTCCAAACAGATAAAATAAAAAAACAAAACAAAACACAGTCTTAGTCAAACATTTCAAATATTTACAGACGGCTGGTTCACCAGCCACCAAAGCTTCCTCTACGAGGAGGATATGCGTTTCCTTGGAACGCGTGATTGCCGTGCCAGGCGTAGTTCTGGATAAACTGAGCCCGGTGAACTGGTCCTAACCCCACACCCTGCTGAACTCCCCAGACGTTTGAAGCTGCTCCTTGTGTCAAGCTGTTCCAGGCCACCTGCACGTTGCTGTTGGGCAGGAACCCTCTTATGCCGGAATGCGTGACCATGCCCAGGCTGCTTCCCATTGATCTTAGTCCAATAGCACCATTTTGAGAAGAAAGTCCATGACTGTTTAGACCCACAGATCCTTGAGGCCACAACGTACTGCTCTGCAGCAGCATCCTGTCCACACCGACTAAAGGGTTAGTCATGCCATAAGCCACAGTTCTAGGGACCGGAAGTAGACCTGTACTGCTGCTGTGCTTGCCATTGCCCACCACCACAGTTGCAGCACTGTCTTTGGACTGGGAGTTAGAGGAACTAGTAGAGAGCATCGGGATCTTTGAGGTAGTGGTTTCCGATGCATCACTTTCCTGACTACGGTCATTCTCACTCCCAATGGTGTTTGGACTTTTGTGGGCCACAGTAGAGATGTCTCTCTCAGATGTCTGACTCCAGACTGTTTGCAGGTCATCAGAAATATCAATGGTTTTAGGGGAAACTACTAGAGCAGGTGCAGATGGGTCATTCAGGCCACATCTCGTCAGTCGCAGGGAACTGCTTGTTCCGGGGCAAGCCTCAACTTCACCACAACCCTGTGGCAAGGAGGTATGTTCTGAAGAAGAGGACATTTCTGCATAACCAGGTGCAGATTTGTGTGTTAGGGCTGTAGATTTTTCCACCATAAGGTTCTCTGCAGGCCCCTCACCATGACCGAGGAAACTCTGATGAGGGCTGACACTGAAAGATTCTTGCGGTAAATGGCTTTGGGAAGGACTTGTTTGCATTCTGGCTTCTCTGAACTGGGAAATTGCTGCTCTCAAAGCATTAAAGTCTAATTCCTTTGGCACCCCGATAACAGGTGAAGGCAAAGAAACTTCATTTACTTTGTTTCCAACTATATGGTCGGATGCACATAGGTAAGGATCCACTTTAAGACCAGATTCTTGGTGTGGGTCAAAGGGTGCACCGCCCATGAGGTTGGACACAGTGCTGGATGAGGTGTCCATATCAGAACCCAGGCCCATTTTTTCTTCTCCCACTACAAGCAGAGAAAACAGTTGCATTACACTGCTCTAGCATCATTAATGTTATGTAAAAATCTAATTTACAGTTTTCCTCTTAACCCAGACACATTCATTGAGCCAAGACATACTTGGTGTCCAAAGTTTACTTTAGTTTTTCCAGAGCATCTGCAAGGCTATATAGCTAAAAAGTAATAGAAGCTTACAGAGATGCAAACTCCTCACCTTTTGGCAAAATTCACCGTTTTGAGATCAAAATTGGCCACCTACAAGAATGACACTTTTATACACTTGTAATAACCTGGAACAAGCATGTAAAACAAAATATCTATTAACATTTTTTCCCCAAGAGAGCATGCCCCTGGACCCCCGAGTTCATGCTACACACTCACCCTTTTTTACTCCCTTTCTTTTGGCAGCCCTGAGCTTATAGACAAATTTTATGGAAACAGCAAACCAATATGCTATCCATTCAATTGGATAAAATTACAGACCAACCTCATGCTTCAAAATGACTGTCACTTTGTGTAGCTAAAAGCAATGGTAGCAAACAGTGCTTTTGGGTGTCTATAAGCTTCCATTACTCATTACCTACCTTAGCGTTTAAGTGCAAGACTAAATCAAACCGGACACCAAACGTGTCTTGGCTGACTGACTGTATTTGGGGTGAAGCGTAAATGTGATTTTTGGTCAAATAATTGCTATTAGGCCTCGTCCACACGGGCGTCTGAATCGGGCGTTTTTTGGGCGTCCGTGGCGCCAGGTGTGCGCGGACCCTGCATGCAACATTTTCTTGGCATCAAGTTCTGCTGAAACAGATACAAAAACGCCTATGGCGTACAGAGCGCGTTCATTTATCCAAGACTCAAACGTCCGTGTGGACAAAGCCTAAGAATACATTCCACGTATGTGAAAATATACAGGAAAAGCAAAATATAAAACTTTACACTGCAATAAAGACCCAGAAGCAATGTGAAAGGACATGTATGTACCTAAATAAAAGAAAACATACATTTTCAATACATTCAATACATTTTTATTTTCTAGATTTATGGTCACTTACATGTGGGTGATGTAGGACAGGAATGCAGGTTTGAAGATGGGAGTTTGTCACAGGCTTCACCAATCAGGCTGGCCATACTGTACAGTATATCGTCAATGTTTGCAATAACTATGCCACTGCTGGAGTAATGTGGAAACATCTCAAATCGGCGTTCTGTTGAAGCAAACCAAAAGAATGAACGTCTCATTTTTCAGTCACTGTGAACAAATAGAAGTATTCTGCACTAAATTAAGCACATACACTAATGCAAGATCAGAATTTATAAGGAAAATTAGTACACAACCTCTCTTTGTGAACAAGACTGCAGTACTGCATATTTTAGTAGGGGCAACATCATTTGAAAGGTTGCAATACTATGAAATGGACTGAAATTACTGAGACCCATGAGAGAGTTTTCTGAAGTTTCTTCTACTTTCTCTTGAAAATAACGACCATACCACATAAAAGAGCTTCCTACAATGACTGTTACTAAACAGAGAAAACAATGTGGACAGTAGAGCACCTGTGAGAAATATAACATGGCGCTGGCGGATGTTCTGAGCTTGAAGTTTCACCAGACAGTCCAGGTCAGGGGCCTGCCGTGACTGACCATCACACTCATGGTACGACAAGAACTCAACAATTTGTTTCTTGTGATATGTAGTGAGCAGGTTCAGTATGCTCAGCGCCTCACTGTTAGACCTGGGATTACAGAAGATACATAAGTTAACATTGGTGATCTTACACAGAAAACAAGCCCAAACGATATTTTTGATACTGTCAATCCGTTTTGAGACTACAGGCAGAAATGAACCATTTTATCAACAATGGCAAAAACTGTAATTAAAAGTTAGATCATATTACGTTAAATGACAGATTAACATTTAAATGCCATCAAGCCACTGTAAATCCTCCCTCAATGAAGGGTACCTTGTTCTTGCTGATATCTGTGTGCTGTAGCAGTAGTTTAAGTTTAATGCCATATCAACAACAATGGTTATGTCATGGCGAAAAGGTATATAAAACAAAATAAATTAGTTAAAAAAAAGAGAGCGTGAAATAAACAATTAACAAAAAAACAAATCTATCTAAAATTCTTTAAATCGATATTTGATTAAAATGGCAAACCTTTATGTGGTGGTAAATTAAAAATATCTTCCACTGAAACTGTTGCCTTGTGTTACTCAGAGCAGAACACGTTTGAACAAAGGTTTTTACTTCATCTAACACATTCAGGAAAATAAAACAGTCAAAGACTGACATTCACACCGTAACGGTTCTCAGAGACTCGTTCCATTAATAATTCATTAATAATCCATTAATTATTGTTGGGAAGAGGTTATAGGTGTGCATATATTGAATGTATTACAACTGTTTGGTATTTTAGAACCATCAATATCTGTTTTATAAAATAAACAATGGGAGCGAACATTCTACAACGAACTCCCAACAATAACATTTACCTGGCACACTAACCCCACCAGGTTGTATTTGGGGGTAGAGACCACCTCTGAAGTTATATATTGACCTAAACCTTTTGACTGACTCCATGTAATATTAATTCGTCACACAGTGTCAAAACTTCTGTTAGAGTCAAAATAAAAAACAAAAAAAAACATACCTGCTTTGCTCTTTGACCTTTTTGTGAGTTTTACAGTGCACCCACCATCTCCAAGGACTCTCTGGTGTGTTAAGCTCCTCAAGATACTGGAGGAGAGTTTCAAGTCTCTCTGTAATGGATACAGTTTTATTTTAAAAGAATGTTGTCTCAAATTCTTTGCTCCAAAACAGACAAAGAATTACAAAACTAAAGCCGTTTTCTAAGAACAACTCACCCTGTTTGATGAAGTCAGGGTTAAGGACAAATTCATCAGAGACGATGAAACCCCCAGAAACGAACAATTCGTTGTAGGTGTGATTCTTGATGTCATCAAGGCTGTCTACTCCAGCAAAGTTAACTGATGGCAACTTCTTTAAAGAGACCAATGCAGGTATCTGTGGTGCAACAAGGAAAAATTACTTTTTCATTGTGCTCCCTTACATACGAAGATGTTTAACAGAACAATGTGAACTCCTCTGTAATTTAAGTCAATCTTTTTTTCCAGTGGCTAACTCATTTACTTACATTTTATCCATGACAGTATCAGTTATTGTGGCTGTCCTACCTTATGAACGTAGGCGGCGATGTCTATGTTTTGAATGATTATAAGCAGCTTGTCTTGACTGTCTTTCTTCTCCAGGAAGGTCTGAGGATCACACTCTGAATTTCCAAGCCTCTTTAGGTACTCCTATAATGGTTGCAAATAAAGATGCAGAATTTCTTTTAAAACATTTAAATGTCTCAGTAGAAAGTATAAGCACATGTATCAGCGAAATGACCATCAAAGACGAGCCTCTGCTTCTGTCCCCTGAGTGAAAAACCCTTGTTGCTTGAGCTTCTCTTTGTCTGACTGGTGCCATAATTTGTTTAAGCAATGCGTCACATCGCTCAGTATTTACATGCAACACACCATGGATTGTATAGATTTAATCACAGGTAAAGCTGTTATCAGCCACAACATGCAGAGGATAATATGGCAGCATTTAACGCAAAAACATTCGCTTTGTAAATAGTTATTGCTCTTCAAATTACCACCACAGCCAGTTTCTTTTAGAACTACTACACTATGTGTGTATAGAAGCCAGGATCTCATTATTTACACAGCTCACGACATAGACAGCAGGGAGTCAACATGTTGAGACTAATTATGAGGTTTTATCTGGATTTAATGCTACTTCAGGCAGACAGAACTAAAACTCAGAAGTTTAAAGCATCCGAGACATTCAAGTGACATTTTTTAAATTTAACAGTGAGTCATACGGTAAGTACTAGCCTGACAGCTACCTGATCATCAGATTTCTTCAATTTGAACAAAAGTTTTTACTTCATCTAACACATTCAGTAAAGTAAAAACGTTCAAAGATTGACATTCACACCGTAATGGTTTTCAGAGACTCGGTCCATTCATAATTCATTAACAATCCATTAGTTATTGTTGGGAAGAGGTTATAGGTGTGCATATATTGAGTGCGTCACAACTGTTTTGAATTTTAGAGCCATCAATATCTGTTTTATAAAATAAAGAATGGGAGCGAACATTCTACAACGAACTCCCAACAATCACACATTTAAATGGCACACTAACCCCAGTGTTTTGGTTTCGCATTTTACTATGGGCTTGTGACAGAGCAGGGTGTACCTTTATTTCCCAGCACACATCACTCTCCTCATCTGCAGAATGGATGTAGAAGTGGACCATGTTCTTCTGTACACCTTTGATGATCTTCACCAGGTTGCTGATGACCTCAGGCTGCAGCTGGTTTATGAGATTACTATACATATCACTGACGGTCCCTATGGCTGGTTCCTTCGTCGTGTTCTCATTCATCGTTCTTATATTAGCCATGCTTTCGCCTGCCCCCGAGACCAACCGAGACTGGGTTTCCACAATGAGACTGCCAGCTGACATGTCTGAAGTCCCCTGATGGGACTCATGTGTCCTCCCTTCCTGCCTTTCAAGTCTCACCGAGCTTTGTTCTGCGTGCGTTTGTCCATTTGTCCTTTGCAAATCCTGCAAAAGCGGCCGCTGGGCTTCTTTACAGACGTCCAGATGAGGTAGACTTGACTGCTCTTGCTTACTCTGAGCAGAACTAAAAGAAGGAATTACAGTATGAGTGCTAGAGGAGGAGCTGGAGGTCAGATTAGAAGCTAAAGCAGGGTTCACAGAAGGGACTGTAGGAGAATGAAGAAGTAATGAGTTAATGTGTGGAGAAGACGCAATAACAAGGTCGGAAGGAAGAACTTCTGGAACAAAAGAAGATACAGAAGAATGTGCGGGAGAGGGTAAAACTGAGGGTGCGTCCCATGTACTCTGCTGAGGATCGATGAAAG
This sequence comes from Alestes dentex, assembly GCA_037576975.1. Classification (NCBI taxonomy): domain Eukaryota; kingdom Metazoa; phylum Chordata; class Actinopteri; order Characiformes; family Alestidae; genus Alestes; species Alestes dentex. The sequence goes on along the minus strand of JBBIGA010000707.1, from coordinate 3,682 downwards.
ATCTAATGCTATCTCTGAATGAGTTAATGTAGCCATGGACGGGTAAAGGTGTGTTAAAATGCGACACATACTCTGAGAATGGTGTCATGGGAGTCTGTGGTGAGTTTGTGTGGGTTTGAGAGCTAGAATAGGGAATGTAGTACACGCGTTCCTCTCGCAAGAGGTCCTCCACCTCAGCAGAGAAACCTAAGATCTGCTCGTCCACTATGCAGTCAAAACCATTCAATGGAGTCCCTTTCTGTTCCTGACTATGGGAAACCTTCAGCTCGTCAGTGAGATTGGTGTTCTGATCCTCCACAGTCTCCATCTCAGATACAGTCGCTGCAATACTGCTGTCAGGCTGATCAGAACAGGGAAGATCCGTTTTCTCTGGACTGGTGTGGGTTGAAACTGTTGGACTTTGCAGGCAACGAGGATCATCAATATTTTCATCCCTTCTGTGTGAATACCTCTCAGTTTTCAGACCTGCACATTGTAGAAAGACCAGAGCGTTGAGTCTATTTTGTTAAACTTCTTAAAGTCTAAACTTTTTCTATCCTTTCATCACATCTTGACTGCATAATTTAGAGAGAGAAAGTTACAAAAATTGCATCAATGTCCAAATACATATGCACCTAACTATATGATACTCGGGAACACAGTTACTATCAGTACATTCATACCTGTTATGGGAATTAGCACCCATGGGATTGTTTTTTCTCCAAGTAAGTTCACTCCACGCTGCTGTCCATTAGTATCTGAACATGGACTGAATGCCTCCAAGCTACTCAGGCTGCCAGCAGTTTCTTCCTGAAATTAGAACCTTCTCTCAGATTACACTTCTCCAAAAAACCACTGAAAGACATCCATTCAAGTACAACACAGTACTTGGTATTAGAGGTTTATCAAAACTGTGCAAACCATAAACTTTCAGACTAACACATTATCCTATGTTATATGTTTTAACACATTATCCTATATTTAAAAAATGAATTAGAAAGCGATGCTACAATTCATGCCTCCACTGGCCGTGTACATGAACCTCCTATTTCAAGCTTTACTAAGACAAAGAACAAGAACACAACATCTACAGCAGGTGCAAAATCCATATTATAAGAAAACAACTGAGTGAAACAGCACAGTATTCTGTTGCACAGCAAGACGAATTGTGTTATCTTCCTCAAAATAATGGTTTTAATCAGCCAAACACCTGTTTTTTGGTGATACTAAAGGACCATGCTGTTTCACATCATTCATTAATCTAGAGTTAGTTCCCTCCACCAACAGACAACTTTCCTCGCTCAACTACAGATAAAAACCCACCTCAGCAGCCTGCACCTGTGCTCTGTTTGCCCGGACTCTTCCAGGCGTCCTCTGTAAAAAGTAAACACTGCGCTAATGGCTTTCTTCCAAAATTTTGCAGCTGCCTCTATTTTGCTTCATATTGTGTAGGAAATTACAGCAATTGTGCAAATTTTAGCTTGTGCATATGCAATACAAACACATGTCTAGCAACAACCCATCTAACAAAATCCACTGCCCTGAGCTCTTGTCCTTGCATGCAAAAATGTACCTCATATTTACATAATAAATCTCACGCTTGTTACTCTTGACCTTTAAGTCTATGAGACTCACTGCTACACACATTAATTCCCCAGGCTGGACATCCTTAATTTCAAAGAATTACATTATTGTATCCCTCAAGGTTTTGCCTGAAGCAAGTTCAAGTTCATTTACAGTTTACAGATACTTTCTACTTACTTCTATTTGTCCCAGTGTCGTAAGAGTAAAGGCACCTTTTATTTTGCCTGTGACTGAGAACTGAACTGGTGACCTCCCAGTGACCTTATGAAAGAAATGATAGCGGAAACCAGAAAACCAGTCTCAATCATTTCAACCACTGTTTTAAGAAGAGGTCTTGAAACAGTTCAAAATGCATCCACATACTGGATTCAGTTTGGACCAATCAGAATTACATAGTCCTACAATACTATGTTGCACCACTCAGTCACTTTATACTTTCATTGAACAGTATGTGCATGATACTATACTTCATTCTTCTTTGTTACTACTACTTATTTTACTTTTTTTTTTTTTTACATTTTATTGCTATTTCATACAATTATTTTGCACAATCTAGGAGCTGGCCAGATAATCATTTCAGTATATGTTGTCCTGGATAACTATGTATGGATCGCTATGACAAAGCTCTTGAATCTTCTAGCTCCCATACGGTTTTGGAGAAAAAGTCTTAATTTTGTGTATAAATTGATGGCCAATGTTTCACTTTATGACAAAAACAGCTGAATTACGGAAATAAACGAACTAAGCGTCGTAGACTAGATTATTTTTATATATATACACCTAATGTCAGCCTGCGTAGCTTCAGTTTACATATAAAACCCGTACTATTCAGTATGAGTATCACTATTAGACTGTTATTCCACTATCTGGACACTGAAGTATTTCAAAAGGATTACAAAATGCATTCAAATCTAACAAGAGGCGATAAATAGAAATTAAATGCACAAAGCATGCCGAGCAGCCTTGCTCTCAATGCTACATATATTATTTTAAAGTTGTGGGTTTCTGCAGTTCATCTGAGTGTATGACTGAGGTAACTAAGTGAAAGGTGTGCGACAATAATTTCAGTCGATAAAATAGTTTAAAACTATTTAGTGTAACGTTAATATCTGAAATAAACAAAATTATATCAGCAGATATTTGTTTGTCCCTAAAAACTGGTAACGGTCAAAGTTTCATACCGATCAGACACTAATATTCACTTGAGTATTTAGACAATTTTTTAAAACTGTGCAACTTAGTTTTTAGCTACTTACTACAATATTACAAATGTCAGTGTTTAGTATATGGTCATACATGGAACTAAGCACCTGGATGTATCTCCTTCTAACAGCTTTTGTAAAGATCCTTTCAAAATTTTGATTAAAAAAAAAAAAACAGTTCTAGTTTCATGTATAAAAACCATCAGGCCATCTAAATCAGACTATTATAAAACTGATCACCATACCTCAAGGTCATTTTTCCCTTGGGCTTCTTGATGATCATCGTCTGCTACTCGCTTCCGAAGGTCGATGTCACAGTTGGTGGGGAGGCCAAGTTTGGTCATGCTGTCATACAGAGACGCTTCTGTTTCTTCAGCACTCTCCGCATTTTCCACTCCATCACTTCTAGCCAAAGAAGAGCCCGGTAAATCTTCAGTCAGATCCTTCAGCATCTTCATGACCAGGGCACCCTGTCCTTTATCTTTCCTCAAGTCTGTGTCATGAGTGGTTTTGCTGAACTTGCTTAGGAATTTCACCACCTCCAAGGCTCCTTCAGTCTCGTCTTTCCTCAGGTCTGTGTCGTGAAGGCCGACGCTACTCAACACATCAGCCAGAGACTGACAGGGTGGGAGCTCTTCAGCTTCAATAAAAAAACAATTAGAGACAGTAAACTGCATAACCATTGTATTATAATCTTTTCCATATTTAATTAAATACTATACTATGTGATTCCTATTTATTTATATATATGAGAAGTATAGACTTTCAGCTTTATTTTAAGGAGTTTATTGAAGGTTCTGCTTTAAACCTTCTGTGTTTACATCCATGAGAGCATCTAATGCTTGTACAGTTTCACAGTCATATGCCTGCTTCTTCAAGAGTGCTCTAGATGTTGTGAAAGAGTTTTTCACCAAGAA
>JBBIGA010000697.1:0-15981 GCA_037576975.1 Alestes dentex | reverse complement strand
CGTGGTCCTAGGCTGGAGTGGCCACAGTCTCGGAACCACCGCGACCCCTCGCGGCGGTAGACCCGAACTGCAGGGAAGGCTGCGGCCACAATCCCGGCTCCGCCGCGCCTCTCCGGGCGGCCGGCCAGAGCCGTGACACCAATCTACTTTGGGGTTCTCCTACTTCTGGATCTCCAGTACTTTAAATTATTACGTATAGTGTGTAACTTAATAATGAAGACAACAAAAATGTATTTACCCATAAGCCCTCTTAAAATGAGTTGATTGGCAGTTTAGTTGAGTAGTATCCAGGGATATAACACTCGAGTCTGGTCATGCTTCTCTATGACTTGCTGGTAGTTGGACTCGGAAATTGGTCTCGCCAAATATTTTAGAATTTAGTAAATACTGAGTCCAGTGGCTCTTAAAAACATAAAAAACATTCTATGTGGTGGCCGACTATGCCAACATCACTGTTGCCACAATAAATTAAAAATAAAAAAATGTCAGCAAAATGAAAGCACACAAAATGATCAGCAAAACAACCTCCACCCCTTAACAAAACAAAAACAGATGCAATGGTCAACAATAATGTTTAAGTGAAAGTGACTATTCTGTCATACGTGAACACACCACAGTACACAGTGTGAACAGCACGAAATTCTACCTCTGCATTTAACCCATTCACCAAGTGAAGCAGAAGGCAGCCAGGAACACAGAGCCCGGGGCGCAGTGTGTGGGGACGGTACCTTGCTCAGGGTACCTCAGTGGTGCTTAGCAGTCTTGGGAATTGAACCCATGACTTCCTGATTGCAGGGCGAACACCCTAACCAAACTTGTTCAAAAAACGAGCAAATGTTTAAGTATTTTAGAATCCATCTAGAACAAGCATTGTCATTGGCTGTCTGGAGACCAGTCACATGTCTGCCAAAACTCATTTCTACGCGCTCAACGCACAATGAATCTTTGGGCATCATCATCATTTCAGTCACAGATGCCATGCCGACCAATGAAGTCAAATAGCTGTACCTAAAGTAAAAAATGGACAGATCTGACCATACAATGTTGTTACACTACACATGCTTTTTGATCATTACAGATAACAGTGAAAATTGTCATCTTAAAGTAGATGATAAACACTGTCTTCAGCATTACACATACATTATAAACAGCCCAGTAAGTTTTTTGTCTTCTTATTTGGCCTCAATCTTGACTTGGACTCAAACCTCTTTGGACTTGGTCTTGACTTGGATTAAAATATTTCTGGACTTGGACTTGTCTTGGATTCAACAAAGATAGTCTTGACTACAGCTCTGGGAGTACCCTGTCCGATTGTTTGGCATTCCAGCAAAAAAAAAAAATTCTACTGGACGTTTATACCCTACTTCCACACTTGCATTCAAAAATTGAGAATAAATGTTTAAAGCAGTAGGGTAGTGATATTCTATAAAATTAACAAAGTGGTACATATTTGTGTCTATAATGATAAACAAAGCCATCGATGTTTTTTAAATGGCTAGCTGAAGTTACAGATATCTTGACAAAAAATCCTAAAGAAATGGATAAAAAAATTCCTGCACTCCCTCTATTGACCTACATACACGTTTTAGAGCCTGGCTAGGTTAATGCACTACCTGGCTAGACTAATGACCGTAAAGAGCGAAGCTATCGGAATGTTTAATTTTTTCAATATGTCTGCGGTCATGTTTTTTCTTTTAATGGCTACAGCAAGGGAAAGGCGGCCAACAGAGGAAGATTGAACCGCGGGAGGCGTTAGCCCTCCATCCATCATGAAGCTCCACTCCTGATGATCATTTAGGCTTGTTTTGTCCTTATTTTTTCATTGTGTTTTAATAGCTATGGCCTGAACTGAAGGCCTAGTTTAAGGTTTGCCATTGTATTGTTGTAACCTTTCATATGCATACAAGTGAAAATTCATTCATTTAATTTAAAGCATATATGTTTTGAAATAAATCATGCCTTCTTACTGTAGAATGTCATTTTGTCAAAAGAGGTTCTTCAAGCCCACAAAATGTTAACATCATCATTTGTGAGTGGATAGATCAGTGGGGATGGACATGTACATCAGTATATCAGTTGTACATCAGTTTTGGTGTCTTGTTACTTCTTGATAAGAGTGTTTGCTTGCGGCACTGTGTTGTTCCTGCTGTGGAGAGAGTGAGTACCACTTGTATCTTGAATTTTGGTGACTGGAAAAAGCTCGCGACTGAATTGCACCCCAGAATTTTGTTTTTCTGTCTGATGTGTGAGTGCGTCCATTCAAGTAAACTGCTTTAGCACACCCACATCTTACCACACAACATCGCTTGTGTGCTTGTGTTTCTCCCAGCAGTTAGTCTCGTTATCTCTAATTCTGATGGCTGACCACTGAAAAAAGGCCCTAGGTTTCACTTCTGACTCATCTGTTCCATCGGCACCTGCAGAAGCCAGAAACGAAACTTTGACAAAATTGTGTAGATGAAAGAGAAAGATTAGAAGAAGACAAAAAAGAAAAGTAGTTCTGAAATTGGCCCATTTGCATCTTTTCTTAAAAGAAAGGCGATCATTCCTAGTCCAGTTTATTCCTGTGTGCACTGAAGCAATGCCATAAGTGTAGGCCTTAAGCTATTGATGGCCAGACTAAGCAAAATAGTTATCAATGTCTTATGTAAATAAGAACCATGTTTGTCTGTGTGTCCGGCCTGCGGTGAACTTTCTGACTGATCCAGGGTGTTTCTCTGTCCAGTGAGTCCTGGTATAGGCTCCAGCACTGCCCAAAACCTGGTTAGGATGAGCAGCTCAGATAACGAGCTGGATAGTTTGTGGATGGGTGTGTGTCTGTCAGTGGGGGGCCTTTTTTCATAGAAAAGGAGCAAAATTAATGAATAGATATTTTTTTGCCACTATACTGTTATTACTACTACTAAATAAGTTATCAGTTTGAACATGTTTATGCACTTTTTCAATTTGACTCTTTATTCTACGTCAGTCTAGATTACAGTTAAACTTTGTCCCCTCCTCTCCTCCTGGCTAATTTTGACTTCTCTTACAGTTGTTTAATGGATGCCTCGACTTACTCATTCATCCAAAAAGGTGATTCCACACTGCAAACCAACTGAACCATGGTTCAGATTGATCCACAACTTTTTGTCAGACCACATGTGAATAATTTTTTTCAGATCATGGACTGAAGCACCTTCATACCTTCTATCTTCTAGCAAATTGAAAAGTCAGAAGTTCCAGACCAGATGTGGTAGGTGTAAAAGCATCCAAAGTCTCTGGCCTGCTGAGCTCAAAGCTGTGTGGCAATCACATTTACATTACGGCATTTAGCAGACGCTTTTATCCAAAGCAACTTCCATTCCATAACTACTGGGGACAGTCTCCCTGGAGCAATTTGGGATTAAGCTCAGGAACCCAGCGGTGGTATGCCAAAGGTAGGATTCAAACCTCTTGGTCCAGGGGCAAATATCCTACTAGGCCAGCACCACCACCACCACCATGATTCTCCTAATGATGTTTGTGAAGACAGATACTTTTCACCAACATCTCACTATTCTCTTCAGTCTTGGCTCACCCAGAGGAGCTTAACTGTCACTTCCTGCCATTTTGAGTTCACCTTTCACAGGAAATCTTTTGACTTCACTTTTCAAGAGCTAAGAAATTCACTGTTCCTTTTTCACAAACAAGAAACCAAAAGTTTTGCGGAAGTCATTCACTGTAAAACAAAACTGGAAAATGTAACCTTAAAAATAATATTATTTTTTATTTAGCAAAATGTACTTTGTAAGATTTCTTAATAGAGCTCCCCAAATATCACAAAATTAGTAAGATAATAGCCAAAAATGTATGGCTTGAATATTACTAAAATGGATATTGACCAGGAATATTGCCATGAGACTGTCAGTGAGATATAAATAGACTTATACTTAGTCCCTGTACCTTATATGCAGAATCTTACGATGAACCTGGAACAGAATCAGATGTTCAGAGACTGAGGAAAACATATACCAAGCATGACAGTGGACCAACAACTCAAGTTCACCACAAATGAATTTAAATACATAACACAAAACCCCAAAAACCAATCAAGCATAACCTTTTCCCTGAGCATACCAGCCAGCTGAAACACATGGTGTGCTCAGGATTTCACGACAAAAGTTCACAAACAAAACAAAACAGAAAAGGGCGGCCACTAGCGGCCGCTGACAGGACATGGCAGTACCCCCCCCCTCCTAGGGCGCACCACTGGGGCACCAACAGGCCAACCAACCACCCCAAGGGCCGCCTCTCGATAGATTCCATCCTGGCCGGCACTCCGCATGGCCAGGGCGGCCCGAGTGGGTCCCATGGTCCTTTCTTTTGAGGGATCTCCTCCACAGTCCCTTCAGCGTCCTCATGGACTTCCGTGTACTCCGGGACGGAGCCCCCTACGGGGAGCCCCTCCATGTCCTCCAGGACCTAGCTCCTAGCTGTCGGGGTAGCCTTCTCGGAGCTGCTACTGGGAATAGCCTGGGTGCTGCTACTGGGAATAGCCTGGGCACTGCTACTGGGAATAGCCTGGGTGCTGCTACTGGGAACAGCCTGGGTGCTGCTACTGGGAATAGCTGCTCTGCTAATTGGGGTAGCCTTCTTGGTGCTGCTACGGGGGGTAGCCTTCTGGGCACAACTACCAGCTGTAGCTCTCTGGGCACAGATATCAGCTGTAGCCTTCTGGGCGCGGCTATAGGCTGTAGCCTTCAGGGCGCAGCTACTGGCTGTAGCCTTCTGGGCACAGCTACTGGCTGTAGCCTTCTGGGTGAAGTTTTGTGGCTTGGATGTGTAGCTTCGTGGCTCGGGTGTGTAGCTTCGTGGCTTGGGAGCACAGCTGCTTGGCTTGGGAGCACAGCCTTGTGGCTCGGGAGCATGGCTGCTTGGCTTGGGAGCGTGGCCGCGGCTGCTCTCCACGGCGTGCTGGGTCGTATAGGCATGTGGGGCAACGCCTGAAGTACCAACGTGCGCAGAGTCTTTGGGCCCTCAGATGCTGGCATCAGCGGCTGGCCGGACCACTGTCTGAGGGTGCAGAACAGGTTATTCCCAATACTGGGAATAGCCTGGGCGCTACTACTTTCAGAGTGCAGAAGTTGCAGCCCCCGTTCAGAGTGCAGAAGCTGCAGCTCCCGTTCATAGTGCGGAAGCTGCAGCCCCCGTTCCTAGTGCCAAAGCTGCAGCCCCCATTCCTAGTGCAAAAGCTGGAGCCCCTGTTCCTAGTGCAAAAGTTGCAGCCCCAATTCCTAGTGCAAAAGCTGCAGCCCCAGTTCCTAGTGCAGAAGCATAAGTCCCTGTTCAGAGTGTGGAAGCTGGAGCTCTAGTTTGTAGGGAAGCCCCAGTTCATGACGCCGTGGCCACAGCCCCAAATCCAGTTCCTGTTCCAGAGGCCATAGCTCCAGTTCCTGTTCCAGAGGCCTTAGCTCCAGTTCCTGTTCCAGAGGCCTTAGCTCCAGTTCCTGTTCCAGAGGCCATAGCTCCAGTTCCTGTTCCAGATGCCATAGCTCCAGTTCCTGTTCCAGAGGCCTTAGCTCCAGTTCCTGTTCCAGCGGCCACAGCTCCAGTTCCTGTTCCAGAGGCCATAGCTCCAGTTCCTGTTCCAGAGGCCTTAGCTCCAGTTCCTGTTCCAGAAGCCATAGCTCCAGTTCCTGTTCCAGAGGCCATAGCTCCAGTTCCTGTTCCAGAGGCCTTAGCTCCAGTTCCTGTTCGTGATACCACGGCAACGACCCTGTTTCCTGTGACTCCCTGAACTCTAGTCCTGACACAGGGGTGATATTTGCCTCTGCCTCTTCAGCAGCCACCCTGGAGGGGACTTGGACCCCCCAGGCATTCAGGGATTGTGCCAATAAGGGGGGGTAGAGACAATAGGTGGGCCCCCGAGGTCCATACGAGTGGCATCCCGAAGGGTGCAGTACCCCAGAGGACACGGAGGGGTTGGCCGAGGGTGGCTCCACGCCAGGAGAGCGGACACAAGGGACTCACATGGACCAACCCGGACGCATAGCAGGCCAGCGTGAGGAACACGCGTTTGGGGGCAGTCGTGTGGGGCCCTCAGGTTCCGTGAGACATTTTTGTTTGTTTGCCACCGCCTGCCCTGCCTCTGCCTGTTGTTGGGACTTTGGGCGCCTTGGGGTGTGCCTTAGGGAGGGGGGTATTGTCATGTCCCTATATGCGGCTGATAGAGGCATTTTTTGTTATGTGGACTTCTATTATGAAGTGGGTGATTTCCTGTTTTGTATTAGTCACAGCTGGGTTTTGTTAGAGTTAACTGTTTGTGTTTGGTTATTGGTTGTGGGGTTTTGTGTTTCATGTATTTAAAGGGATTGTGTTAAAGTTTGAGTTGTCGGTCCACCGTCTAGCTGGCTGTAAGAATTCAGAGTAAATTCCAGTAGTTTGTATGTTTTGTTCATGTGTGTTTTGAATAAAGTCACTATGGATATCTGCAAAAGCGCCTTGGTTCAACCCGGCCGACGTGACTCAAGTGTTCTCGTGTTTTTTGTTTTGTTCTTCTTAAAGCAAATTAAATTAAATAATTACTGTATTTACCCTGCTTATACCAAAGAAAACAACAGGGCATACCAAAGAAAACAGGCTTGCATGAATTACAGTACAGTATATATAGAGGTAACATCAGTATTTTACATTCCAACACCGCGGGAGACAGCAGTTCAGTGTATACAGTACGCATATATTTGTTTAGCTTTACATTTTCTTTAAGGGTAATGTATAGGGGCATATTTAGGATTTACACTATAAAAATAGGCATTTTTTTAACACATCACAAATTCACGGTTTTTCACTATTCGCAGGTGCTCTTGGAACATAACCCCGTCGAATGTCGGGGGTTCACTGTATATACATATATGTCCAGGATTTCATAAAAAATTAACAATACACTACTATTGCAAATGTTTATTTTTACTACATTTATTACTAGAAATGCTTAAAACAAATGTAACGTATAGGTTTTGAAGTGTAACAATATACACTGTAGATGCAATTTATCGGATGCAAAAGCTTGTGTATTAGTTTCATCTAAATAACCTCCACTTGCATTTATTACAGCAGCACCAATTTAGCTCCCGTTCATCGTGCGGAAGCTGCAGCCCCCGTTCCTAGTGCAAAAGCTGGAGCCCCTGTTCCTAGAGCAAAAGCTGCAGCCCCAGTTCCTAGTGCAGAAGCATACGTCCCTGTTCAGAGTGCGGAAGCTGGAGCTCTAGTTTGTAGGGAAGCCCCAGTTCATGACGCCGTGGCCACAGCCCCAAATCCAGTTCCTGTTCCAGAGGCCATAGCTCCAGGCCATAAAAAAATAGGCATTTTTTTAAACACATCACAAATTCACGGTTTTTCACTATTCGCGGGTGCTCTTGGAACATAACCCCGTCGAATGTCGGGGGTTCACTGTATATACATATATGTCCAGGATTTCATAAAAAATTAACAATACACTACTATTGCAAATGTTTATTTTTACTACATTTATTACTAGAAATGCTTAAAACAAATGTAACGTATAGGTTTTGAAGTGTAACAATATACACTGTAGATGCAATTTATCGGATGCAAAAGCTTGTGTATTAGTTTCATCTAAATAACCTCCACTTGCCTTTATCACAGCAGCACCAATTTACAGCATCCCTTCACAAAACTCTTGGAAAGTACTTGTGTCCAAATCCTGAAAGTACCTTTTCAGGCATGCAGACAGTTCTGGCTCATTTGGTGGATGCTCATTTGTCAGTCCAGCTTGTCTCATACCGGCTCAGTGGGAGAAAGATCCAGAGAGTTGTCACTGTTGACAAGTGAAATTTTATCCAGTGTTGATACTTCTCATTTTTTTTTATGATCCAACACAAAGTAAATATCAATGAACAAATTACAGACCTGACATGTCTTCTTAAAACCAATAGATTGAACATTTATGGCTAAAGAAAGTGTTACTATAGATAATAAATGATTGAAATACAGTTATAAATGCTGTGTATATATGTACTAACAGACTAACAGATGAATAGAAATGACAGAAATGACAGAAACCATAAAGAAATATGTCAGTATGGCAGTTCATTCAAGTCAGTGGTCACCAACCCTGACTCTGGAGATCTTCCCGAGAAGTCTAGTTTGAGCCACATTCCAGGAAGAGGGTTGGTTACCATTAATTTAGGTAATACACATGCATGTCAAGCCATGCAACTAAGCTGCATCTCCATTCGCATGACAGGAAAAAGCACAAAGTTGCATTGTTATTGAAGCTGTGATCTGATAATTCAAGGTGCCTCATTTGAAGTCCTGTTTCAGATAGGCTACGCCTGCTGTATCTGATAAAGCCACATGTGTGTGCCGGACGTAGCTGCCTAGCTACAGCATAGAACCACAAAGCTGCATTTGACTAACCACAGGCTGAGAGCTTTAGGAGTGTAAGCTAGTCTGGTTTGACCTTAGGATAGAAATCATCCAATCTACACAGCTAAGACCAGTAAACAAGACCTAAGCTTGGACTTATTAACCAAGTAAAATACAAACTGGTAAACGGTTCATATTTTTATCTAGTTTGCTGGCTTGTCAAAATTGTTTGTCCATTTTTGTCCTTTTTTTTGCTAAATGAAAATGACAGACTTTGTATGAATTGTGTGACTATTTCATGATGAATGGACCAATAGTTATGTGTTCCTGGCTGCCTGCTGCTTCACTAGGTGAATGGGTTAAATGCCGAGAAAGAAGTTCACACTGTTCATGCTGTGTGTTGTGGTGCATTCACATATGACAAAAATGGACACCTTCAATAAATGTGCTGAATTTAATATATTGTGGTAAAAAATTTAAATACAGCTTTGCAAAAGTTAAAAATACAATTCTCTACCGATGATATACTGTATTTTTGAATTGCTGCTAATGCAATGTCATTGGACAACTCAACACACTCAAATATTAGTAGCCAATTCTGTTATATCAGCTAACCGTTGTCAGTGATGGGCGAGAGGGAGAGCCATCCTAGCCACTCAAAGAGAGCGAAGCCAGTTATTCGCTCTTGGACTCAAAGCAATGGAGGGCTGTGGCATTAATGGGGACTGAACATATCTGACAGTTAAAGGCCCATATCTTACCTTTTTCTTGCCCTCCTGTGGTCTATGTGTGACCTCTGTGATTTATGAACCAAAATAAACAAAGATTTTTTTCATAATCATTTTCCAACCACTTTTCATCTGAAACAGATAGATTTTTTTAACTGTACCTTTATGAGTGATATATGTAAATGACCTCCACTCTGATGGGCTGCCCTGGATTGGAACATACTTTGTAACTGTGAATGGCTGGGCTAAACTGCTGTACAGGTGTAAATGTGTTCTTATTTTCAAAAGGCAAGAAAAAACTGGCTTTCCATGACATGGGCCCTTTAAATTCAGTAGCAATCATGCTAATAATGCTTTAAAAAGCTATTTATTCTCCACAAAAAATCTCATTTGATCAGTCTTTCGCAGTCTTTTAGGTGGTCAGCGCATTATTGCAGTTACATTGCATTCAGAATAACATCTCATAAATGTCAAAGATAAATATGAGACGGGATCTCAAAGTGTGGCCACTTGTAAAGTGTGAGAGCCTGCGTTCACCAGTGTATGAAAGCGACGGCCACATCAAAGGACCTTAAAAAGTATACCTAAGCTCCTCCTAGTTCCTCCACTGACCAGCTGACACATTCGCCACACACACGCGATTGTTCATCACTCTGCTTGTCTTTGGCTCTGGCATAAACAAACTGACTCAAACGTTCCATTTCCTTACCTGTCCAGCACCCACCATGAGCTGGGTTTTTCACTTGATGGCTCTTGGGTTATTTGGTAAGTTATTTGGTGGATCTTTAATTTAATGCTTTATTGTGCTTTTTGGTTACCCTCTTTGGTTTTTTTATTGCATTTATTTGTTATTTCTTTCCATTGGTTCAGTATACTTGAATGTCAATCAGGGAGCACTTTTTAGTTTTTAGAAATGATACAGAAACTTTGAGAATAGGAAATTTTCCTTAGCTTTATGTCAGATTCGCAGAACAAATAGCTTTGAGAGATTGCAAGCTAAATTTGTTACAGATGTGTTATCTAATGCACCACTGGGTCATCACTGGGCTCACACCTCAATGTGCTTTAGTACTTGTGTGTTAACCCTATATTGTGCATTAGTGCTCACTGTTTAGTGTGCTTTAGTGTACTTTCATTTTCACCCTTTAGTGTGCTTGAGTGTAGCTTTATGGGCTTTAGTCTTCACCTTTAAGTGCACTTCAGTGTGCTTTACTGTGCTTTATTATTCACTCATTAGTGCACTTTTGTGATAATCCTTTAGTGTAATTTAATGTGATTTAATATGGATCTGTTAGCGTGCTTCAGTGTCCTTTAGTGTGCCCCAGTGTTAACCTTTTAATGCTCTTAAATGTAATTTAATATTCCCCCAATTGGTGTGCTTTAGTGTTCATCATTTAAAGTACTTATGGAAAATCCTTTAGTGTGCTTTAATGTGATTTAATATTCACCCTTTAGTGAGCTTTAGTGTTAAGCTATCAGTGAGCTTTAGTGTTAAGCTATCAGTGAGCTTTAGTGTTAACCCTTTTGTTACTTTAGTGTACTTTAGTGTTAAGCTATTAGTGTCCTCTGGCGTGCTTTCGTGTACTTTAGTGTATTTTAGTGTTAACCCTCTAGTTTGCTGTAGTGTGCTTTCGTGTACTTTGGTGTTAACACTTTAGTGTACTTGAGTGTTAAGTCTTTTGTGTGCTTTAGTGTACTTTACTGTTAAGCTTTATGTGTGCATTATTGTGATTACTTGTTATTCCTTTAGAGCTTTAGTATTAACCCTTTAGTGTACTTATTTGTTACCCCTCCAGTGTGTTTAAGCATAATTTGCTTTAGCTTCCTTGTCTGTTAACTTCTTTAGTTGGCTTTAGTGTACTTGCATGCAATGAATACAAGTGCACATACAGTATTATTACTGTATTATTTGTGTATACAGTACTCGTGTTATTGCATTATTAACCTATGAAGTCCATAACGTCATTGTGCATATGTTAATGACATTTTAATCTTTTTTTTGATCAGGTTCAGCTGCAGCAACTCAAGGTAGTTGAATTCAAAATAAAACATTTTAAGAATTTCTCTTACCCAAATGTAGTCAATGAGCCAAGACATGTTTGGTGCCCTAAACGTGCTTCTTTAGTTTTGTGCTTCAGCTACTAGGTTAACATAACTTTGACATAAATATGAACAAAAAAGTGTGTATAAGCTTAAACAAAAATATGTATACTATTATCTATATTACGTGTACATTCTTGTGTAACGTAAGTGGAAAAGCTAGAGAGCCCTTGCAAATACCTTAAACATTAACACTATAATTGATAGAACCGCAGCTAATCATGCCTGGCCCGGTGTGCCATTCTAATGATAAATAAGGTAAGAGAGAAGCTAGCAGTCTTTGAAATTAATTCCATTCCCATAAAACAAAACTACAACTCAGCTTATCATGTTCAGAGACAGAACGAAGGGTTGCTTATATGATCCCAAGAATAGCCGGCCCACAGTGAAGCATGGTGCTGGGAACATCGTGATATGGGGCTGCTTCTCTGCAAAAGTTATCAAAGGAAACATGAAAGGAAAATGGGAGATATTAGGGAATTAATTCCTGAATATCTCCCATTTTACAAAAGGCAGGCATTGTAACAAGACGACAAACAACCTCAGCAGACAAAATAAGAATGGTTTCCAAAAGAGGTAAAGGTGTAGATTTGAATCTTATTTACAATATAAACCAGCGTAGTCCTCATGTGATTGAAGATTTACCATGAGAAATGGAACAGAATTGAACCACAAATGCTGCAAAAAGTACATTACTCCTTACTGTAGACATCTTGAACTTGTAACTGCCATGGACAATGTTTTTAATTTGTGGCATCTAAATACCTTTTTAAATGTGTTTATGCTTATGAATATGTTGCTTTTTATTCATATTTACAAGCAAATTCAGATTCTAAATACATTTTTGGGTACATTTGAAGTGGAAATATACATGGATATCAAATAACAAAAACAAAAATGACCAAATGCATTTTTCCCTTACTGTAGGTAACAGTATGTCATACATGCTTAACAACCCAACATGGTTCAAGGCAGTGTTCACCTGGGGACCACATACGGGCTACATTTTTGCTCAATCTATGTAATAATAATAATAATAATAATAATAATAATAATCTTTATTTATATAGCACTTTTCAAAAACAAGGTCACAAAGTGCTGATATATGTGCTATATGTGTCGTGAGTTCGGTTGGAGCAAGAAATTTAGAAGATTTAGTGAACTTTGGACATCATATCTTGGCTGATCAACTACAGTTAAGGAATGTGGACACTTGATTGAATGAGTTGACAATTGAGTGTAAAGTAGACATTTTTACCAAACTATTTCTCTTAATTCCCTGGAAATATGTTCTTATAGTTTTCAGCATCTTACTAATGTAGCTGTCCCTCTTTCAGACTGTGGCTCATGCTACCAGATCAACATGGGGGTTGTGATTGGGATCATTACATGCGACCTAATCGTCACCCTCCTTATTGCTATCTCCATCTACTGTTTCGCCACACGGCAGAGGAGGAAAAGCAGATTACACACACGTGCTAATTCGTGTGACCCAGGTGTGTATTTACGTCAGTGTATGAGTGAGAAAGACTTAGGAGAGATTAATCTTGGAGCTCCAAATCACAAATGTTTTATGTTTCAAGGCAAAGGAAAATTGCGTCAGTCCTCAAGTAGGCCGAAGGAGATTGAAATCACAGAATCACCCTATCAGGTAAATGGTTTTTGCTCTGAAAAGAAAATTGCCTTCTTGAGGAACATTGTGAAAACAAATTTCACGATAGTAGTCATGTTTCTGTTCAGTTAAATTCAAGTGAATAGCTCAACTTTTTCCCAGTTATCTTCCAAATTTAGTTTTGCCCATTCCTACCCAATAGCTGGAACACCACCAAGGCTACCACATGTTCCCATGAAGCACCACCATATCTTTTTTGAACCGATAATGCTATTGGACAGCTCAACTGGGGTGACCAGGCGTCCTCTTTTCCCCGGACATGTCCCCTTTTTGAGACCTGGAAATTGTGTCCGGCCGGGGTTTTAGAATTGTCCGGGATTTTGAGCTGCCTAAACATTCGTCACGTCATGGGCATCTCTCATGAACTAAAAGTCCAGAGCGGCCGTCCGGTGCACGGCTGTCGGCCCGAGATGCGGCCGAGATGCCCATAAAACATATCAACTCCCCCCAGGACCACGGCTGTCGACCCGAGTTGCGCATACCCCCCCCGGAAACACGGCTGAACCACCGTACTTCTCGGCTGAGATGCAAACGCCCCAAACCCCATTTGGCTGATGTACCTATCCAGAGCAACATAAAATTATTAGTTACAGGGACAGTCCCTTTGAGCAAGACACTTAACCCTCAGTTGCTCCAGGGGGACTGTCCCTGTAACTAATAATTGTGGTCATCAGGTTCACAGGCAAGTGTTTTACCCACTAGGCTACTACCACACATCCCCGGGGACTGAACTCAGAATCTGCCAACGATCACTTTTATGTGAATTTTACTTGATATTTGCCGTTTTCATCGAGCTGATATGCCAGAATACGTGGACGGAAACCTGGCTGATGACATTAGGTAATCTGAACTTTGGCAAATTCATATGGCTTGCCAGTTTTTTACCTACAACTACCTACACTTGGCTTTTTTATCAGGTTTACTTACCACACAACTGATGTTGTCCATCAGTCGAAAAGGTCCACCACAGGACCAATGTTACCCAGATATTATAATGATGAACAATTTTCAGAACAGTGATGAAATTGACGTGGTAGTGGCAGGTTAGTGGATGTGGGTTCAGTGTGTATCAGGCACAGCAATGTGGCTGGAGTTTTTGCACACCACTGTCATTATTGACAGTTGTTCACCACCCACTATTGGCCACCCAAAGCTCAGAGCAGCTCTGTGTTTAGAAACTGACCTCTGAAGAACGGGCCTAGACGATAACTAACACAGACCGTCTAACCAGGGGATTTGTGGGTTTTTAAACACTAGAGTGTCCCTGCTGGCTGGGAAATCATTCACCGAACAAAGATCTAGTTATAGGCTGACCCTCACAGGCATCCAAGGTGGATCAAGATGTGCATGTCTAATTAAATGGCCAGTAACATTTAATGCCATTCTAAAAATAAACAATGTCTATTTTGTCACACTTGAAAATGAGAAAATAATTGATGTGAATGAATAATTTATATGAATGAAACAGTGTCACTGTTGTTCATCTCCAATGCCTAAAACTTTCCCTTTGAAAGAAGCCTTGATTTACTCAATTTCCATTATTTCGATAATGCTCATTTGTGCTAGTGCCTCTCTGGGATATCCGGTGCGATTGATTGTTCATTGTCTTATTATAATATTCCTATTAGATGCCATCAGTTAGGAGATCCATATCCTTAAATAACCATGCCCACCATTCCCTTGGTTTGTATCAGATATGTGGGTAACACTGCTACCATATTGGTGTCATTTCTTGTCCCACTTGGTTTCCCATGATGGTCAGTCCCTTTCTCTTTCTAAATGACATACTGTAACTGAACTGGTAAGTATGCTGCTAATAACAGTCATTAGTACTTTTAACCATTCTTTGTGTGTGTGTTGGAACAGGAACTATACGGGGTGCAGTCGGATATATACAATGACCTTTGCCAGTATCGGAAGTAAGGCAGCCGGTGGTGAAAGGGTCCCAAGGCAGTGATTCACTGGTTGTAAAATGCAAGTAGCTCAGCTGAGATGGAGTTCAGTCACCTTGAGTCTTTTTAATTGTCTCAATAATGTATTTGTTTTACTTGCATTACTCAAAAAACCCATCTCCCAAACAATTCTGCTCCAGTTTATTCTGTGATTAGATGCTAATATTACTTGTCAGGGAAGTTTCCCATGCTTGTGCTGCACTGATCAAGTTCACAATGCAGGTAATGTACATGAATAAGTGAATTATCTAAGACACAACAATGATGTAGAAATTGAGTAATTAAGTCATTTTAAATAACCACTACTGCTATATTGAAAGGAATTTGCTATTTTAAAGACATGGTAATACAAACAAAATGGTTTGGCCGAACATCACAATTTTCCAATTACCCCAGGTGTACTGCATAGGTAAAGACATGTTTTGCTTCTTTACTTTAGTATGAAGCTACAAGACTAATGTTGAGTCAGTCGTCACCTAACAATAAAGACTAACAATTGTCAATAATCACCTAAGTCATTTCTGTAAATACTCCTCCAAAACTTCCCTCAGCCCACAATCAGCTGTTCATTAATGTGAGGCAAACTTGTGGATGTGGTGTAGGACACAGTGTGACTGAACAAAATGTCACTGTTGCTGGGGGCTTATTAGACAAACGAGTCATTTTCACAAACCATCCATCACAGACGGATAGAGGAATCTAATCCAATATCAGTCCTCTGCAGTCCTGGTTTTGTCTATAATGATGGCCTCCAGTGGTGAAGTTTGATCTTTGACGTGTTAAACAATTCCTTTTGTATGAACTAGCTAATTTGTGTTTGTAAGAATTTAACCAATCACCAAGGTTCTCGGTAATCGAGCCACAAACATTAATTCAAAGTTGCAGTGGTACACTCTGCAACATCCAATATAAGGAGTATAATATCCATTATGTAATTAAATATCTATTGTACAGTATAATGACATGTTATGGACAAACTCAAGGCATAGAATACTTGATCATTAAGGGCCTTTGATAACAGAATATATATATATATACACACACAGCTCTGGGAAAAATAAGAAACCATTGCAATTTAAGTTTAAATCAGCATCTCTGTGAGTATTACAACCATTCCATGCCAGTGTCTGTTAAATTCCTACACAAGCACCTCATTCTGCTTCATGAGGGACTGATTAGTGAT
>JBBIGA010000686.1:0-15982 GCA_037576975.1 Alestes dentex | reverse complement strand
TACACACACTCACACACACATTTCAGTTCAAAGAGCTTTTTGGCATGACCGTGAGCATGTACAGTATTGCCAAAGCATTGAAACAACAAAAGATTTAACCTTAAAATAAGGTAAAATAGAATGAATACAAATACAGAGACAAGTAATAACAATTACTATGATTACAACTAATAATAATAACAATAATAATAATGAAATAAAATATAGGAATTAGAAGTAGATAGTAGTGTCAGTTGTGTCAACAATAATTAATCTCCAAAAGTAATAGCAGTAATATCACTGACACTCGACAAAGTAATAATAATAATATAATTAATAATAGTGCAAATATAGCAGTATAATAATGAAATGGAACGCAGACAGAGGTAATATAAAAAAAAAATGCAATAGATTCATACACAATAGCACACACAACGGCCCTCTAACATCGCGCTAGACGACGCTTGTTCTCGCGAGATCCGAAGCAGTCTGGGGCTGAATCAGTTCACCGAACCGATTCTTTCGAGCCGCCCGTATCAACGATTCTATCCATTCGAGGCAAGTCATTATTTTCTCATTTCTCATCTCCATTACAAACTGTGAATTACCTACATTTATATGGACAAAAGTATTAGGACATCTGACAATTACACCAGCAGGGACTTTAATGACATTGCATTCAAATACATAGACTTTAATATGGTGTTGGTCCCCACTTTGCAGCTATTACAGCTTCCACTCTTCTTGGAAGGCTTTCCACAAGATGTTGGAGTTTCTGTGGAAATTGGTGCCCATTTATTCTGCAGAGCATTTATGAGGTCAGACACTGGTGTTGGACGAGAAGGCCTGGCTCGCAATCTCCGTTCCAGTTCATCCCAAAGGTGCTGGGTGGGTTTGAGGGCAGGGCTCTGTGTGGGTAGTCAAGTTCTTCCACACCGAACTCATCCAACCACGTCTTTATGGACCTTGCTTTGTGCACTGCAGCAGTCATGCTGGAATAGAAAGGCTGGCATTCTCCTTTGGTCCACAAATTTGGAGGCATGGCATTGTGCAAAATGTCTTGGTATGCTGAAGCATTAAGATTGCCCTTCACTGGAAGTTAAGGGTGCTATCCCAAGCCCTGTAAAACAGGTGTGTCCCAATACTTTTGTCCAGTGTACATTATATGAGGTGTAAAAAGTCAGGAAAAATGAATAAATTATAGGTTATAAACATATGTTGTTGTATAAGTTGTATAAACAGATGTTGTACGTGGTTTTAAGAAGCTGACTAAATAATGGCCGATATGTATTAAATGCCTGTAACAAGAAAAGATAGCTTAAATTGGGTTCAGTTGGACCAATTAATCGAAAAGAATCGGTCCAAAGAAACTATTCGTTCAGATGTTGAACAATTGGGTATACACATGGCTTCAAAATCAGTAGCTTTAATATATTTAATATACTACTGCCGGCACTTTAATCAGAGGGAGACTGTTCTGACAAAACAGCTTCCTTGCAAGGATATGAAACCTTTACACTGGTAACTGCATTCGCAAAGGAACCACAGCATTTTTCATTTTAAACAATTTGTTGAATTTTGTAAATTACTCTAGATTAGAGATTTTTAGAGGTATCTTTTGAGTTTTCCATCACTAATGATTCACTCTAGGATATCTTCAGCTGCGATCCATTTGTACATATATTTAAATGTCCTTCATGGTCTACCATCCTGTCTATTAATCTTAAATGTTTAGTAGCGGTGTTAGACTAAGCTACTGATCCCCACAGGTCAGAACATGGTCCTTAGTCTCGCTTAAAAACGTCTGTTCTTTTACGATAAACTTAGTTAATAGAGTAAAACAAAGAGATTTTTTAAGATAAAAACTGGACATTTGTACTCCATTATCATTCACAATTCCTTTGCATGACCGCATCTTGAATACCCTGTGCATGTTACAGTTAAAAGTATTAATCCCATATTTGGTCCTTCTTTACTTTTAGAACTTTTAGAAGTTCTGATGAAGCAGACTGAAGCAACAATATTACATAATTGGTCCATGAGTATAGTCTGATACAGCAGCTTTGATGACTCCAAGCGTGTTTCCCCCTGGTGGTGAACTAAACACTAGCAAAGCCTATGTGACATATGCTCAGCGACTGATGTGTTTATGCAAAGCATAAATGCTGCAGCAAGTCACAGTAAAAGAACAAGCAAGACATTACATAATCAATGTAGATGGCATTTTAATGAATTTACAACAGATATACAGTGAAACTGACAAAATATATACTTCCCGCTACTGATACACATTTGCTGCAAACAGTGGTGACAAGTGACAAAAACAATGTCAACAGTAGTGGTGATTAAAAGTTTAGATATTTTTCAATACTGCTCAGCCTCATAATTCATCCACAAATGGTGTATTTATAAGATGTCCTCTACTGGACATGGTCTTCTTACCGCTGACAAAAGTCTTTGCAGCCTACAAGAAAAAAACAAGATATAGGAATACATGTGATTATCAGAGAGTAGTTCTTTATTTTTTTTCAATGAAGCAGGAATCTCAGTTATGCATTTACAAACCAATTACTACAAGCTCTTTTCTTGGTTATTTAGCACACTACAAATAGCACAACTAGGTTTATTCTAACAGTTGTAGTGGTATATAGCACTCAAAAATAATCATATAAAAAGAAAACACAGGTACCTTGATAACATCATTGGACGTCACAGAATCAATGCTCTTGGCCACAGCCTCTGGTGAGCTGTATGCTCCGGTGGCCAAAGCCTGAACTCCTATCTCCTCGAGCAATCCCTCTGAACTCTCCAAAACCATGAGATACTCATTCTTCAGTTGGCACCTTCAAACAAACCAATTAGCACAAGACATTTTGTTTAAATGATCTTTCATTCCACAAACAAGAAACTCACCAGTTTATTGCCACTAGGTCATCAACCCAATGTGGAGTTACACAATTTTAACACTGAGGTTTTAGGAAATCTTACACATATGCACAAGATTTACATATATACAAGAGTTAACAGTAATTGAGCTCACTTTGCTCTGATGAGGTCTTCTTCAGAAATGGCTCCCTCAGCCACAGCGTTCACCTGGGCCATGGCAGCGTTGACAACCTGCCGAAGATGAATGGATTTTCAATGCAATACAACCTTGTCTCATTTCGATACATTTTTGAAACAGCAAAAACAGAAAGTGTCTGAAAAGGTAGCTTGCGTTATACGTTTATTTGAGCATTCGACTTTACGAATGTAGAATATTTAAAACAAAGTATCTTTATAGTGTCCCAATTTAAGGCTTTTGCCATAGGCTAATGTGTTACAATTATACAATATATGTTGTATTGTTACTGCCCAGATGGATAGAAAGACAAATTGACTGACAGACAGAAAATAAACCAACTTCCTAAGACTTTTTATTTTTATAAATACTGTTATTCCACTGACAACATGGGCTGTTATTACACATAGGGTATTCTTTGATGAATATGGCAGTTAAAAACACAGAAAAACACACAGCAAAAATATTGGGTTAATTACAGTACTCCACTCACCTCTCTGGTGGTACCAGCTTGTGCAATTGTGTACAGTCCAAAAAGGCCCGAGTCAGAGTACGACACATTGAAAGCTGTGGCCTTTAAAAGAGGAACACCACAATTTATTAGGGACACCTACAGCTCAAATAATTTGTTTTTACAAAAAACGTTCGTATTAGAGGTCACTAACATTGAAGGGCTGCGTGGTTGCCTTGGCGATACCCTGACTGAGTCTGCTGGTGACGTTGGAGCCTCTCTTGACTTGAGGGCCTGCTCCCAAAACTTGCTGAAGCAGGCTAAAGGCATTGACTTCAGCTGTGCCACTCGCAGCCCCTTCACAGGCCACCAGTGTGTGCGTCAGACCATCTCCATTCTGCACACGCAGCTCACCTGCACACACACAGATAGAGTGAACTACCTTGTTAGCTAAATAATTGAATGCTAATTACAATTCGCTCAGCCTAGTGGACAAGTGACCTTGTTTCAATATTTATAATTACTGTTACTTTCACAGTTCAGTTGAAAAAAAAAAAAAAAACTCTCTTCCAGACACAATATTATTGTGATTTATATATATTTTCCTGTTATTTATTCTATATGTTGCTATGTCTTTGTGTTTTCTATTCATTTGTACCAAGGCCTTGGCTACCTTGAGAGACTATACCAAGTAGAATTCAGTTGGTCAAAAATGGACAGTGATGTTTTTTGCACTTTCAGTCCATTAGGAAAAAGACCCTGAATCAATACATACATCCATTCTGTCTAAGAAGATTTAAGAACTAATTCTCTTGTAAGTCTTAACCATCCCCCCACACCCTGAGAGCCATAAACATCAGGAATCATGCTGATTATGCATGATTATGTAACAGTGCCCTTACCTCCATGGTAAATCGCTGTGTCTGCTGGTGCTCCTGCTCCTTTGTGGACGTCGAGGTATTGCTCTGCCACCTGCTTTAAAGCAGAATGGCTCACTCCTATGTAAACAAGGAAAAGAGATTAAATTACATTAGGGAAGCTAACCTTTAGCCTGCATACTATATTGACAGCAATGCTGCACTGCAGCTCCGAAAATACACCAAGCGATGATATTTAATACTGACATCCTGCATTGACAAACAGAACAACTCATCAGAATTAGAAAGCTATTCCAGGGTAAAGCCCATTTCCACAAAAAAAATATAATGCAAACTGATACATTTAGCAGGATTACATATCACAGGAGGCTACAAGTTAAACAGCCTTCATGCAGAGTTGATGACAACAAAAAGCAAAAATAAAACCCACCTAGTCCAACTAAAGCCATTCTTGCACTTTTGTAATTGTTTGCAACAAATTCTTGCAGCTACAAATAAGCAAAGAGAAGAGAAACAGCTTAGATTGCACAGACATTAATATGTTCTTAAAGCAATGGTTCGTCCAAAAATTCAATTTTTATAGCTGTACCAAAATGTAGCCAATTGGACAAGGCATAGTTGATGCCTGAGGTGTGCTCCTTTAGTTTTGCACTGGATCTCTGAGGCTACTGTACCTTATAAGTTATGGAAGCCAGTTTGTCATTGTGCAAAATGCAAGTCTAAATCATCACACAGTCTCAAACAGCTTTGAATATGAAGTTTCTGACACCAAATAACATACTATTGTCTCAAAAAAAAATAAAATAAAATCAACAAAACTACATAGCATGGCTAAATAGTAATAGCAATCTCACAATTTTGTTGGTACCTGTCCATTTTTATGACATACAGTGTCCACATAAGCAAGTCTATCTGAGATTACTTAACAATCCAAATAAGTATGAAGCAAGTATGTGACGTTTCAGTTTACATGATGTTAATTTCGGATTACAATGTGGCCCAACCTTCTCTTTAAATCTGACCTTTCTGGAAGAAACCAAATCCCTTAGACCTTCTTACAAATTGAACAACATGTAAACCAGTCTGATGGACCTCTGGTGATAACCAGAGCCCAATCAGAAGGACTTTAAGACTTACGTTGTCTCCAGTGATCTTTCCGACCCTGTAGTCTGGACAGAAGAGAGAGTTGGCCAGCGCATTTTTATATGCAGCTTGATGCAGCTTCTCAATAACACCTATACAAACACATTGCAACATTATAAGGCTCATTTCTCATCAAATGACCATGCAGTAAAACAATTTAATTTTGTATATAAATAAACACAAAATGAGTGCAGAGGGAGCACTGACTTGTCTGGGCACATTGCTCTGCCACTGCCTTGTCTATCTTAACTCTGGACGTGAGCTCAGACACTTCCCAAGGCCTGAACTCGGGAGCAGTCGTAACATTGATCAGGTATTCAATGACAGCATCACTAGGACGGAGACAGATAGAACACACAGTCATCAGAAAAGAAATCCACAGGCAGGAAAGAGAAACACTGTGGGTTGTGTTCACTGGAGGTCAGTTTCTGACCACAGAATCGCTGTTTGGATATTTTTGTTTGGCAGTCCACCATCAACCCAACAGTGACGGTGTTTAAAGCTATTTTTCAGTCAATAATCCTAATATTATAACCATGTTTCTAGATCTTATAATATGCTCAATGAGAAGGGCCTTGTGATTCAATGTACAGTAAATGCTGTAAAGCAGGACACTATGACCAACGATGAGCAGGTACTTACAAATCATCCCTAAGAAAGTCTAGAGAATAGACCATGTGTTCCCTTGTCGATGATACACTGCAAATCAACAAGAAACAGTAAGAGTAAAACAATAAAACAATAAGAGATGTAATAAGAGAAGTCATTTCATATCGTAATCAGAATGAAAATGTGTCCATGCTTATTTTGTAGTAGGTACCATGACAAAAATGGAAGGATCAACTCACCTCAAAGTGCTCCCTAAAGCCTCTAAGCCTCGGCTGAGCTTGAAGGCAGACACTCCTTTCGTGGTCTGGAAAATACGAGAGAGGGATTTGCTTGGTTTCTTGTTAAGGTTAGATTTTATGACTAGTGGTTGGGTACAGATTAAGAGCCGTTTTGGACCACAATACTCTGTCATTAGAGATTTCCTACTAAATGTCTTTCGCAGCCCAGAAACATTGTTCATCTATGTCTGAAAAACCACAGACATAATTACATAATTTGGGCAAATTCAGGCAGTTGTCTCACTTGGGAGATATTTTTTAGCTCTCAGGGACCACATGGATACTAAAACAACTGAATTACAATAGCGAATACAGTTTACATCATACAAAATAAGATACAAAAAGAAGAGCAATTTAGCAGCAAACCATTCTCTTTGCAAGACCCATTCTGTTCAGTTATCTCCCAAATATGAAGATTAATTGTTGAATCCAAGACTAAATGGTTACTACCTTGTAAAAGTGGCCCCTTCACACGTGAACACAGCACAGCAAACAGCATGAACAATGTGAAATTCTTTCTCTGTATTTATTATCCTTTAATAGCTTCCATCTTACCAGGTTGCTTGCTAAGCGCAGCAGGTGAGTGACTCCTAGGTTTCCTGCAGGTTCATAGCGACTGCCAGCTTTTACAAACACGCCAATTTTGGAGACAGGAGAGTAAGACTCAAGGGAAGCAACAACAAGACCACTGGGAAGCTTAGAAACCTAAAAAATGAAACATGAAAAACATCTTTAAAAAGTAGAACAAAGATGAAATAATACAAGTAAGAGTCAGCTACTGGCAAATCACACCGTATATCACTACTAATACTAATATCACTAGGCTGGCAGCTCTGCTCTCTTTAGTACATATAAAACATACAGGTAAATAATAATATCCAGTCACATAAGAGAAAATGCTCATAAAATACTCAACCTGAGTGACTATTTTAAACACAGTATGACGGATTATAAGTGTATGCTTTTGTCTCACTGTTCCCTTCAGAAATGCTATATTGAAGCATGTTCAAATTACTCAGGTTGTTAACCCTTGTTTTACTGATAAAACAGGAGACTGAAACTGAAAATGAGAGAGCAGTTAGGCTCCATCTTTTCCTGTATTCAGTCTAATCAACTTTGGGGTCTGAAATGATGACAATATTTAAAATCTGCCAAAGTAGTCTTTTGATATCATTGGTACTTAAGTCAAAATTCTGTTACCATGACAACCCTACTCTCAAACCACACCAACTTTCTCCTAAAGTCAAAAACCAAAAAGCTAACTCTCACATCCTCTTCATCTTCCCTATTTTAGAATACCTTCTACCCGAGGGGATCCCAACCCTTTTAACCATGCTGACTGAACCGCAGCACACAGTTTTTGATGGAGGCGAGGGGCAAGGTGCACAGGATTTTGCTGTTGTCAAGCAATGTTTTATTTCCAAATATTCAAGTAATTGGAGGCTTCATAGAATCATTTGCTGGCGTCACCCTGCATAATACACACTATGGTGCAGCTCCCATAAAAACATGTTGCAACCTGATATATTTGTATTGCCTTTGATAAAAATGAAGGTCTAGATTGGCTACAAACCTGAAAAACAAAATAAACAGAATAACAAATAATAGAACAGAATGATCAAACTGGAATGTGTTGCAATTTGCTCCAATTTAAGCCATATTTAAGCATTTAAAGTTTAATCCCAAGCCTCAAAAAAAGCCACCCTTGCTAGGGAGGGACAAAAGGAACTACCAAGTAGCATTTTGCCAGCTAGAAACTTTGGCAACTTCCTTTTAAAAATAAGAAGTGCAATCATTTTAGTGAGACGGCAATCAGTTTGAGCCAAGCTTAGCATGGCTTGTCTCTAACCTGCTAACAGCTGACACCTTAATCAATCTTGGCTGAAAGGCTACCACATAATTTCCAGACAACTGCATGCACTGAACCGTAACGTCTGTATCGTGACAATTTAGCTAAAGTAAAGTTTATAGTCACGTGTGAACACACCACACCACAGCAAATAGTGTGAACAATGTGAAATTCTTTCTCTGTGTTTGACCCATTCGCCAAATGAAGCAGCAGGCAGCCACCAACGAGGGGCGTCCGGGGAGTATTTTAGTGAGACATGAATCAGCGAGGACGGTACCTTGCTCAAGGGTACCTCACTGATGACACTAGCAGTGTTGCCACAACCTTCTGATCACAGGGGCAACACCTTAACCACTAGGCCACCAGCTGCCTAGAAGGTACGAGGGTGAATACTCATACTTTTACACTCCTAGTTATAAGTGAGTAGCAAGGACACCCTGTGTTGGGAATGACTAGTGCAGGGTAACATGATGAGGGTGAAAGTCTATACCTGAACATCTTGTGCAGGGCGGGAGACAGCAGGAGACGGCTTGAGAGAAACTAGTGGCTGAGTCAGAGGGGCAGCCCTTGTGGCTGCATAGCATCTTCTCTGTGGACAAGAAACAATAGCACATCAGACATTACATTACATTCATTTGGCAGATGCTTTTATCCAAAGCGACTTACAATATGAGGAAACGCTCAAGTTTCAGAACAGTGTGAGAACCAGAGGACTAAGTGCTAAAATCTTTATGTACTGCAAGAAGTGCATTAGGAGAGGAGATGCTCTCTGAACAGAAAGGTCTTCAGGAGGAAGACATTTCCTCAAAGCCCCAATCAGTTTTCTAGAATTTCAGAGGTATACATGATCAACCCATGATGAAAAATCTCTCTACAATCGGTTTGAACCTGGGTATTCACTTTAAGATCTATGTTACAGATGACAAAGAAATACACACTGTGAAGCAGGCAAGTCACAGAGTAGTATAAACTGTGCTTTTGAGATTACACTGCACTTACTACCATGCAATACAGACAGATTATGTGGCATTACCAGAATGTTAGTGATGGTTTTAAACTCACCTGCTGGTAAAATCACTATAGATTGTTATAGGTTCCTGCTATAGGTTTTTTTGTATATATAATAGAATGGTTCACTTTATTATTAATGCTTTTTGGACAAGGGCCCAAGCAGTATCACTGAGGTAGACGCCTTTTTCTGTCTTAAATCTCAAAATGCCTGCATAGTTCAATCACTGATAGAGGTCTGATGTGAATGAGGACAAATGTACTGACTGAGAACGCCTTACAGAGATCATAACAGATACCAGGGGTTCAATGTCTTTAACGCACACAAATCCATTTTATTTACTGTCTAAAAGAGAAGTACCTCAGAACTTGACAGTGTCTCAAGCATCAGGCAGCATATTTAGAAGCTTTTCATGTCATGACTGTCTGAAGTAGCTTTAGGAGAACAAGTGGAACAACTCAAAGATGAGTTTCTCGAAAACAAATAATTTCAAACCACATCTTAACCATTTGCAGGAATTTTGAATTTTTGAATAGGCTAGCTGATGGCATTAAATAATACTTCCATTACAAATAAGACATTTTGCATTACGGTTTTTGGCAATATTCATAAAAGAAACGTGAAAATCTGTTCTGAGAGCAGTATTTGTTATTCTCTTCAGCTTTCCACACAGTTTTTTTTTTCTCTACAACTCCTCCCCGTTCTGTAGGTGATCTTTTTCAGTCTTTACCTCATTCTGTTACGAACAGGATTGGTGCATTATCTAAACTATTTAATCTGTGAATTGACTGAATGTTAATTAAGTGTAAGGTGACCATTTGTCGTACGTGACCACACCGCTGTACAAATTGTGAACAGCACAAAATTATTTCTCTACATTTAACCCATTCACCCAAGAGAAGCAGCAGGCAGCCAGGAACACAGCACCCAGGGAGCAGTGTGTGGGGATGGTACCTTGCACAAGTGTATCTTAGTGGTGCCATGGCAGTCCTGGGATTCGAACCTACAACCTTCTGATCGTAGGGCCAACTCCCTATCCACTAGCCCACCAGCTGCTCCTAATCTCATCCCCTCATCATCCACTGCTATTTTATTGCATTCATTTTATTTTTATTGCATTAACACTAAGTAAGTCACTTTCATAAACCATTTTGCACTGCTGATCTGCTGGTACAGCACACTAAATCTTACAAACTGTGTCAGACTTACAGTTATATTGTTACAATGATGTTCTTGTTGCACTATTGCTATCATCTTTTATTATTTCTATTGTCTTGTCATTTATCCTTTCTTTTTGTACTGCTAATGACAAAGGCATGCTAATGACAAAAGAATTTCCCTCTGGATAAACAACGTTATTTCTTATTCTTATCTTTGTACTATTCTGGTTTGGTGCCACTTTGGAGAGGGATGTGACAACTGTCATGTTTCAAATGTTTTCAATAAACCTTCAGACTTTTGACAAAGTTATGAGGACAAACAACTTAACGTGGCACATTCTGGTTAAATTTACAGTCAATATGTAACATAAAAACCAAACCTCTTTACCCTCAGTTAGCTTAGGCTAAGTCACACAGCTGTCGGAAGTGAAGACAAACTCTGTGTTCTAGACCTCCTAAATAACTTTAATGAACTAATGTTAAGCCTAACTTTAAGATTTACAGGCTTGAAATTAACAGTACATTAAGAAAAATAAGATTTAACGCAGCTGTAAGACAAGACAACCTAACTGGTCTTAAAACATTCAATGACCTTCAGAGAACAGAAACTGACATTTTGCTTCAGGCTGAATACATAAATCACAACATTTCTCATATTTAGTGTCTCATAAATATGTTCTTGATAATCCAAACACCTCCCGTGGGCTGCTCTATGTGTTTTAGGTTACAATCTCCTCAAAAACAGACCCCTGTTAGCAGGCGAGTGGCTAGCAAGCTAGCTGTTGTTACTGTAGCCTGCTAGCCTACATTTGAAGAAATAAAACAATGTCATTTATTTTGCATGTAGAAGTATTAGTGCCACAAAGGAGGGAAATGCATGCTACCGAGAATGAAATAAAACGTACAGAGAGATGATTAAGAGTGTGAATTCCTCTCATGGCTCCCTTCTTTCTTCAGCCACCAGGAAAAAAAAGGCAGAGACAGACCAGAGTAGCTCCGTATTGGATACAGCACTTTCACTGTGAGGGACGCAGGTATATGGACGTAAGACCATTACACCAACAGGGACTTTAAACACATTGCATTCAAATACATAGACTTTAATATGGAGTTGGTCCCCCCCTTTGCTGCTATAACAGCTTCAACTCTTCTTGAAATGCTTTCCATGAGATTTTGGAGTGTTTATGTGGGGAAGGTGTGACCATTCATTCTGTAGAGTGTTTATGAGGTCAGGGACTGATGTTGGACGAGAAGGCCTGGCTCAGTTCATCCCAATGATGTTGGATGTGGTTGAGGTCAGGGCTTTGTGCGGGCCCGTCAAGTTTTCGACACCGAACTCATCCAACCATCCTAATACTTTTTACAGGCGTCCCAATACTTTTGTTCAATAAAGTGTTGTCTTTTCTATATTTAAGCACAGAAAAGGCGAGGTAAGGCAAAGCAGAGAGGAAATGACGTTGATTTCACGTACAGACACTTCTGTACTTCACGTACTAGATCACTGAATGCATTTCTAATGATATTGTGCTATTTTTGCACACTTTATTGCAGTAGTTTGCAGTTTGAGACGGATGTACTACTCCCCATTGATGCTCCACACTTAAGTCACTTGGTGGCGGTAATGCACCAAGTTGGATGCCAACCGCCAATTAAAAAAAAAAAATAGAAAAAGAAGAAGAAGAAAAAGACGGGACGGATGCATCCAGTGGGCCATGCGGATGCAATGCCGAGGAGCTCCAATATGGGGCGCCCTTAACAAACTCTGCAGTGAAAACACGCAGAAGAAAAAGAGCACAGAACAGGCTTGGGTGTTACTAAGCAAAGGTGGAAAAACAGTTGGTAAATAAAAGATTTTTAGTTATTTTTCAGGGTCTATTCGGTTATAAATCGAAGCAGTTAACTGTCCTCCGTGAAGCGCACGCCGAGAGGACGACCAGAAAGCCTCTTCACCGAGTTTATAACCTACAGAAGGAAGAATGGTAGGTTATTTTTCACCCACATGTGGAACACACGTTGTGCAGCTACCTGTGATCTCTGTTCAGATATCTTCAGTGTACTTAGTATAAGCAAAACATTGTTCTTCTCTGTTCCAGACACTTAAGGTTTATTGCCAAATACTTGATATGAAATCGGGTTACACTTATTTAAACGACTTCCTTACATTTTTGCCTGTTTGTGGAAAGCTAACGTTAGCCAGCCACAAGAGGTCGGAATGAACCACTCCGATAAAGAAAGTACTGTAATTATTAATTGTATAACAGCGTTTAATGGGAAGAAAAATCAGTTTTCCACAATTTCGCACTTAGTCCATATGTAGGCTCAAGAAGGAAAAATATGAAAGCCGAACGTGTTTCTTGTGGTAGACTACGTTAGAGGTAATTCTGTAAAAGCTGGAAGATTGTGTTCTCTCTCTTTCTCTATATCCATCCATCCATCCAACCCAACCCATCCATCCCATCCAATGTATAGGCCTACATATATATATATATTTAGGCCAAGCCATTCATTTAATAATTCACCTACACTATTGGGGCGGCTGAGTATTACACCACCAGGGACTGTAATTACATTGAATTCAAATACATGGAGGTAAATATGGAGCTGGTCCCACGTTTGTGGCTACAACAGCTTCCACTCTCTTTTGGAGGGCTTTCCACAAGATTTTGAAGTTTCTGTGGGGAGCTTGTGCCCATTCATTCTGTAGAGTATTTATGAGATCAGGCACTGATGTTGGATGAGAAGGATGGAATTGCAATCTCCACCCAAAGGTGCTGGACGGGGTTGAGGTCAGGGCTCTGTGTGGGCAGTCGAGTTCTTCCACACTAATCCAGCCATGTCTTTATGGAGCTTGCTTTGTGCACTGGGGAACAGTCATGCTGGAATATAAAAAATGTTCTTCCCCAAACTGTGTCCACAAAGTTGGAAGCATGGCGTTGTCTGAAATGTCTTGGTATGCTGAAGCATTAAGCTCACCCTTCACTGGAAGGAAAGGGCTTAGCCCAAACCCTGGAAAACAGGTGTGTCCAATACTTTTGTCCATATAGTGTACCACACCCACCCCTCTCTCAGTATAAACTGTATTTCCCAGGCTAAGGTTAACCTTTTATTTCCTCCCCAGACTCTGTTATAGGAATAGGTAGCGTATATGCACGCCAGTTTTTAATATTATTCCCTTACCCACCAGGCCGAACCAGAAGTGAACCCGAAGGCATATCCTCTGGCTGATGCTACTTTGACCAAAACCATCCTGGACTTGGTGCAGCAAGCAGCCAACTACAAACAGCTGAGAAAAGGAGCCAATGAAGGCAAGTGGCTGACCCAGTGTTCCCAGCAAACAATACAGTCTGTGCCTAAATCAGCAGATAATTATTCACACATAGAACTGGGTGATTTATTTATAATGAGGACTCTCTCTTGTGCAGTATTTACTATGTGCAACATGTGCAATATTACTGTCTTTCATATCTGCTGCTACTAGGCACCTGAAGATACTCCACTGTGTACATACTTACATACACACTATAATTTACACAATATTTGGATAGTGTATCATTTATATTATACTGTTGTAATGTATAGTTTTTTTCTATCAGTTATGCTGCTGCTGCTTTCTTCTCTTTGTCTGTCCTCTTCGCTGCTGTAACAATGCAAACTTCCAACCTGTAGGATTAATGAAGGGTTATCTTGTCTCTCTCTTCAGCCACTAAAACCCTGAATCGTGGCATCTCTGAGTTCATAGTGATGGCCGCTGACGCGGAGCCCCTGGAGATCATTCTTCACCTGCCTCTGCTGTGTGAGGATAAGAATGTCCCATATGTGTTTGTGCGCTCCAAACAGGCCTTGGGCCGAGCTTGTGGGGTGTCTCGGCCTGTCATAGCCACTTCGGTCACCATAAAGGAAGGATCCCAGCTGAAGCCTCAGATACAGTCTGTACAGATGGCCATCGAAAGACTACTGGTCTGATTACGGCTCTGGGAGCTCATCAGTCTGTAAATGATTATACAGAGTGTACAGGCTGTTGATGTGGTCATATCTTTTTTTTTCCCCGAACCAAGGAAACCAGCAAAAAAGATGTGTTTAAACTTGTATGCTGTTGTTCTGGATATTTGTGTTCAAAATGGATTTTAAAATGTTTTCTTGGAAGGCTAGCTTGGTTTTGCTAGCTATCTGAAAGCTATGATTATTTTTCTTTTGTAAACCAGTAGTAATTTGACTTGGTGATGCACACAATCCCCTTATAACTTTTCATTTTTGTAATAAACAAAATGCTCGCCTGTGTCATGTCTTTACTGTAGTTAGTGAAACCAGTGGAGAAATTTCTGTTTAGACAGCTGCAAAAGGTTCAGCAATGACTATTTTGTAAATTTATAGGGGCTGCAGAAAATCACTGGGAGGTTTATTCATAAAAATGACACACCTACATTAATATTAGATACTTTTTAATAACACAGTAATCCAGAAAACATCACTGACAGATTTTGAAGACACAACACCATTCTGAATGTTTGGCCTATTTTAATTTACTCAGCAATACTGAAGCATAAGGCCAATTCAATTTGTCATTTGAAAAGCACTTCTGATTACAAAACAAATTCAAAATTTTGACACTTTTTAGTGGCTGTATAGTTATATCTGAATGTGCTATCAAAGTGATTTCAGTCCATGTCTTAGTATTAATAATTAGTGGCTGCTAAACTATATCCAATATATAACCTACAATCATATATCTAAACCTTATAAATACAAAAAACCACCATTCAAAACAGGAGTACAAAAATATTTCACAAATGCGACTGATAAGGGCAAAACCACATCAGTACTACACAATCATGAGGTGCTCAGCGCTAACACATGGAACCCTGTATACCTTTTTTTTTTTTCCTCACAGATTCAGGGTGTGATGTACATGACACTATGCATACACATACACTCTTACACACGACCACGGATTTCTATCCATCCACGACTATGGAATGGACCCAGAGGACAGATTACCACACAACTAGTTTCTTAAGACCGGTCAGTGGGTCGGCGTGTCCTTTTTTTTTTCCACTGCCAAGCAGCAAACTGAAAACTACATCCGGCGAGCACTTCAAGAGCAGCCTCCCTGGCCTTCCCTCGGGCGCACACATATGCAGCGTTTGCTGGGTGTGGTAGGCACACAGAGCATGAGGCTTAAATGCACAAAGGTACCCTGATGCCCTCAGTCCACGGGGAACTCTGTCTCGGAGGCGGCGCCGGGGTGGCTGGCGGTGTGAGTGTCTTTCCGCAGCTGTAGTGAAACACAGCTCAACCAGCTACGACTGGTGGGCATCTCACCCACGATTTCCCAGCTGTCAGTCTCTTCACAGTACCGCTCGATGGTATCATGGTACCTGATGAGTAAAGAATGTACACATAAGCTTAGTATCAGGCTTGTTAAGATTACTTGATTCAAAAAACAATTGCATGATTTAATCATTTAAAATATACAGTGCTTGAAGTGGGCCGGAATGCAGTTCCGGAACTTCTGTATTTTCGTCTTTTGGGTTCCGCCACTTTTTTCTGCGTTCCGGTACTTACTGA
>JBBIGA010000665.1:0-15984 GCA_037576975.1 Alestes dentex | reverse complement strand
TTCAAGCAGAACAAAGAGCATCTAACTGAAGTCCTGAACCAGTGAAGAACCAGGAGCAGATGATTCCAGATGTTCATCAGTATACTGGTGGTGCTGAATGCTGAGTGGCTCCTTGTACCTTTACACACTTTGGCATATTGAGTAGATGAAATGAAAGAAATGTTTTACTGCGACAGACTGCAAAGACAAGACAGTTTGACAGGCATAAAAAAGTATTTTTGCACCAACCCTGATACACAGCCCGCCATGCCAAAATCTTTGCATCATCCATTGATTTTTATTGTCATAGAAGCAAACTCACCCCTTTGATCTAGCAGCAGACAAGGGCCTCCAGCTCCATCCAATTTTTAAACCCAAATGACTAAAAAATTGACTGATTTTACATTTTGGAACGTTGTCAGTATTAACATCCAAATTCAAAAACTTTGACTTCAAAAAGGCAAGGAACATTTTTATTTACCATGGTACAAGCCCTGTAACCCTGTCCAAAACTGGCATTCTAAGTGGTGGAGTCTCTTTAGTCTACACAGTGATTCATTTTCAATGGTGTGTGTGTGTGTGTGTGTACAGTTACAGTGGCGTTGATACAACTTTGCTGCTCTGTACTCAGTTACACTCGGATGCACAAAGACAGCTACGATGCGAGCCGTGTGTAAACATGCCAAGAGTCCGCGAATAATGTCATTGTTTTTTTTTTCTTTCTGAAACTGAAAGCAGGAGGTAAAGAAACACTGAGCGAAAGACTTTGACAGAAAGCAAATAGAGGTGCCCCCTCTGGCGCTGTGGACCACTCCAGCCTTCCTCAAGCAAACGTCTCAATTATAACAAGCTTTGAACTAATGAGCTGCATGGCCACTTTTGGGGGGGGGGGGGGGGTGGTGGTTTGGGTGGTGGTTTTTCTGGGGGAGAACAAACCGGATGAATAGCGGTCGAACAGAAATACTTTGGCCGCGTAGTATGCGTTGCTCCGTTGCCATGAAAACCTTTTCATCTTGTTTACTTTCATCTGAGATCGGCTTTACATAACAAGTCACAGTAACAGGGTGGTCATAGCTAAAAAAGGTCTACTGTGCGTCAGAAGACAAGCATATGCATAAATGCTTTATACTTATATGCAAGTGTCTGTATGTATTAATAGTAGTAATAATACTATTTTCCATATTTGTTATTTCACAAAGTTCTTTCTCTGCATTTAACCCATTCACCGAGTGAAGCAGCAGTCAGCCAGGAATGCAGCACCCGAGGGGGGGGGGTGCCTCAGTGGTGCCTCTGGCAGTCCTGGGATTCAAACCCATGACCTTTCGATTGCAGGATCAGATCCCCTTCAAATCCCCTTGCATATTTATATCAGCCTCACCTGTGTGTTGTTCCTCTTACATTATAGACTAGGTTTGTTTTGTTTTACCTTGTTTTCCTTTACATAATTAGTTACACCCCTCAAATGTTGCTTATCTTTATCATTCCTATTTATAAGCCAGCCTGGAAGTCGTGGTCTGGTCACTGTCTTTGTAACCTGCTTGTGGTTGCAGCGTGAATGCTGACTCACCCCTACAACCGAGCCAGACTCGCTTTCCATTCTTCTCCAGAAATATCCAGATCAGCCTTATAGGATCCCGTTCCTGCTCTTGATGATCTCTCTCTAACTCTGGATTGGGGATTTCCTTTGGGAAGTACTAATCCCGTTTGTACCCTGGGTGGCATTAAAGTTTTATTAGTTTACCCAGCGAGTGAATACCACAAATCTTCAGCTGTTTGATTGGCAGCTAACCTGTGCTAGAGGTACGTGGGTGGTGTTGTGTTTTCTTAGTTGTATTTTGCAGTCATCTCGTCGGATTAGTTTGTTTATCTGTGTTTGTACAGTAGGGCATTTTGGCTTGGACATTATGTCCGTCAATCGATTCCTGCGTTGATTTTCACAAGAGCTCACGCTGATTCAGCTTCACCACCAAGCCAGGCTTGCATTACGTTTCTTTTCCAAAAAGCTTCTAGATCTGCCTCTGAGAGTTCTGTCTCAGCTCGTGACTATAATCTGTCTCCCGCTCTGGTTTGGCGATTTCCTTTGTGAAGGACTGCTCTTGTTTGTACTTTGTTTTGGCGTGAAAGCTATATGATTTCCCCAAGTGACTGTAATATAGTTTGTCATATAGTGAGCCTGTTATTGAGTCTGAGGGAGTGTGTATGCCCTGTGTCTTCAGTTCTGTTTTGAGATTAGTTTGTTGATTCTGTTTGTATAACCGAACCTTGTATATTAAAACCTTATTTATCTGTGCATCGGATTCCTGTTTCCCACACCAGCCCCAATTATAGGTTATGATTTCCAGTAAAAAAAAAAAAAAAAAAACGGTTTTCATAATACATAATTCAGTTGATCATATGTGAGGATATCAAGCAAAAGGGACTGTTTATTTCAGACTCCAGTCCTGGTGAGCTGGACAGCTGTCTACCTCATTGAACACACCATTCACTTCACTTTGATTGCTGTCAAACACAGCTCAGTCAACCACTTTCTAGAAGCTTAAAACATCCAATTCATGTTCTGTGAATCAGAATCAGAAAACATTACTGATCCTGAAAGAAATTGCTTATGTTTCGACTGCACAGACACACAGAGACAACGGCAATATAAAATATAAAGTCAATTCAACTAAAACTCTACACAAGTACTGGGTATTAATACTATTTAATAGTATATATTTTATATATTACATTTTATTTAATATAGATAAATAACTTACAGTTAAGTGAATTACTAGTAACACAAATAGTGGAAGGAGTCTGTTACTGATCTCTATCAGAGCAATAATATTGACAACAGTCATGTTTCACATGGTAAGACTATTGCATATAAATCATTTAATTACGTGCGATATCTTATTATTATCACCCTATAAGAAAGCTGCACATGATGTTGCACGTGCTGGTGCTACAGCAAAAAGACCTGCTTCATATGAAGAATATGTTCATGTTCTGTTTAGTATCATGATTGAATACCTTCAAGGTTGTAGAGGTTTGTAAAAGACAACCATAAAGAGATAGGAATTCACCAGAAGAACCTTGGAGGACTTAGAACATGATGCAAACCACTGGGAAGAATCAGGAACATAAAGGCAAGTTGCAGTTTGATGAAACGCCCATTAAAAAGTCTGTAGAGCTCTGTTTAAAGTACATATGAGATGAAGATGAACCTGTATCAGTGGGAGGGAAAGAGGGAATCATGGCGCAATAAAAGAAACATGGCACACATGGCAGAGATCTCTTTATTGATGATGTGGCTGCAGACGGAAGCAGCGAAGCAAGTGTCCAACCAAATGTCTCAGCAATCAATGGATGGCTCTTCACTTTGCAGTGATATTAAACATACTGCGAAAACAACTGTGGACCTTTTCAGAGCCAAAAAGTTAAATCTTTTTGTTTGGCCGAAGCGCTCCAAGCAGGGTTTCCACTACTGAAGACAAGACTGGAGGGAAAAGTTTCCCAAAACAAGTCCAAGTTTGGTCTTGTTATGTCTGTATTTCAAAGATTTCACCCAACAACTGCAAGAGTTTGCAACCAAGGAGTAAGCAGGATCAGTTCAAGATGCTAATTTATCCAATCTGTCAAAAGGCTTCACAGCCTCACTCCTGGTCAACACTTTTTTCCACAAGCGTTGAGACACTGATAATCTGACCATCTGAGGGGCAAGACCTCCTCAGACCTCAGCGCAGAATAACTCCTGTTGCATGAAGTGCTACAGGCTGCTTCAAAGGATCACAATTTTTGAGAACAGAGTACTGGTGATGCCTCCACTGAACACAGACAGAAAGGACGGA
This sequence comes from Alestes dentex, assembly GCA_037576975.1. Lineage (NCBI taxonomy): Eukaryota > Metazoa > Chordata > Actinopteri > Characiformes > Alestidae > Alestes > Alestes dentex. Next base: position 12,175 of record JBBIGA010000665.1, on the reverse strand, counting down.
CCAGAAACCAATATCAGCCACACCAGCACATTCAGTATTAGCTAAGGATACTGTTGGGCTTAGTAGAGTTTTGTTTGACTCAAATGAGACGACCAGAATCAGAATCAGAATTTTGTATTGATGGTTGAGGAGGTTGTTACGACTGCACAGACAAACATAGACACAAAGACAAGAACAATATAAAACATAAAAGTCAATTACTATTTTCCCCCGGGCGCAGAGGAAGAATTTTGTGCTGTTCACACTGCGGTGTGTTCACGTATGACAGAGTGGTCACTTCACATAAACTATCCAAAAATACAGTAATGCTTAGTACTATTAGATAAATATCAGCACTATAGATAAATTAAGAATATTACTGATGAAGTAGTCTGTTATTGCACATAATAAAGTAAAAGTGGCCCCTTGTAGTCACTCATGAACACACCACCGCACAAACAAATAGACACATATCATTCAACACATTTATCGAATCAGTTTCAGGACTATGCTGTTGACAGATGCCTGGTGGAAATTTGCAGAAGTAGCCATTTAAATTCAGCTGATTACTGAATTGATTAAGAACTACTTCTTGAATAATTTTATCTATGATCTAAAAGTGGCCTAAAATTATTCGGTGTGAAAACATCCAGGTCTCTCTTTTTCAGAAAAGGGTTTCATAACAGCAGTGAACAATGTGACATAGTTCCTCTGCATTTAACCCTTTCACCAACTAGCAGTCCTGGGATTCAAACCCACAACCTTCTGGGGCAACTCCTTAACTACTAAGCCAACCCAGCTGCCCCAAGACTTGTTTCTGGGTGGTTAGTGATATAAGTAGTGATATTGCACATGATATGATCATTGCACATAGTAAACAATTGCCCATAAAAATAAAGATATTGCATGAAATGATTATTATTGTGTGGTTGTGACAGAGGGAGGAGTTATAGAGTCTGACTGGTGGTTTGTGACAGGGGGAGGAGTTATAGAGCCTGATGGGAAGGAAGGACTTTCTGTTGAGTTCAGAGAAGCAGTTTATACTGGTGAGTCTGTGGCTAAAATTGGTGGAATAAGCTGGGGGCTAAACCCAAATGGAACCGTGCAACTGAATTGTGATAACAAGCTCACTACCTCGGGTTGCTAAATCTGCTAACAAAGCCTGCTGGGTGGTCTAACTCAGGCCAAATGAACAGAAGGCCCACAGAACAACAGAACCCGATGGTGGTGGCCAGCATGATAACTGTGGGTAACTCCATCACCTGCCAGTTTGGTGTAAAGTCTATGATAAGAAATTCCATTAAATAATATCAGACCACATGACTGGATGATTGGTCTGTTTGTTGTGCATGTAGAAAAGAAGGACTTGAACAAAGGACAGTCAAAATTCCAAAATTTTACTTACTGTCAGAAAAATACTGATTCCAGTTTTGATTACTGGACCGCTTCCGGTCCAGAGATGTAATATCTCTTCTCTAGCTCTGAACACAAACCAGTAAGGTACATTTAACTAAAACATTGTTGAAAAACATCAGCAGTGCAAAAGTTCCTTTTGAATCAGCCCTCCCAAAACCCTTTTTATTGTCTATATAACTATTTAGATGATACTTGACTTGGGGTTGCTTTATTTGAATCTATCAGTACTGCAATGAAAAGCTCTCCATTAATTTTACTAGCTGTCACCTACTGATCAAAATGCAGCCCTGTCAGTCATTTCTAACTTTTGATATTTTCATCAAGAACACTAATGATGGAATTTTTAAAGAACTTATTGCTTTGATACGTTTGATCTAAAATGGTGTACAACTGGACCAACTCACGTTTTAGGTCCTACAGTGGATCTGGTTATCAGTGAATGTCTCAGTGTTCCCACTGTGAATGCTAAGGATTTAGCTCTCTCTGATCATTTCTGTTTTCTAGATGGATTCAAAAAGAGGTACCTTAATGGAAGGACCAATACTATTTATGGAAGCCAAGTCTCTGATTTTCTTCTGCAGTTCTCAAGGTCTTTGATGCTTTGGTACCTGTCTTGGTTAAAGTGATTGTAAATCAGATGAAAAAATGTAGAAAGGCCTAGCATAAATGGAGAAGAACTTCAGACTGATTTGGACATTTTCAAAGACATGGTTAAACAAGGCTAGTTGATCCTCTAATATCAATAATAAGATATCGCAGAACTCAGAGCAGATCTGTAAAATCTATTTCAATAAATAAAAGCAGTCTAAAACTGGTGTTTGTTCTCCTACATGCTCGCCGTTTGCTGAAAGTTCTCTTGGGTTCAAGGATCTTGTGTTTTTTCTGTTTGTTTCTAAGACGTAAAATAAAAGAAATGTGTTCATTTTTGTTATTTATGTTCATTTGTGTGTAATGCCATTTTTCAAACCCCAGTGGTGTTTTTTATTATTACATGTTTTTTTTTTATTTAACTTACAGTAACTTTGGTTCTATGCGACACTGGAACACCAAACAAAGCTCAGCATGACATTTGATATCTCAAGCATCAACACAAACTGGAGGAACTTTCATTTAAAGCAGCTGTTTTGCTGTTTGACGACAATTTACCATTTTTTATGCGCTGCAGGCACGGATCCGCATTCTAATGGTTAAAAACATTTCTGCTCCTTTTGCCAACCCAGATAGGCTAATAAATCCCACAATGCACCAGTGTTACCTCTAGAGTTCCTATCAGCTATAAGTGTAATGAGTTTGCATCTTTTTCCATCACAGAAGTGAAAACATCAGACAAAACATCAGTCCCATCCAGTCATAAAAAATCTATCAGTTTAGAAAAACAACCTTTATGTCTGAATTTACTGCTATGACGGCACGGCTCTTGGAGAAATACTGCCGCACCTTAAGCCATCTACCTGCTATCTCGATATTCTGGCCACTTTGTTTCCAGCTTTTGAAACTTTGCAAATTGTGAATGCCTCTCTTCTCTCAGGCTTGTTCCCTGCATCACCAAAGACTGCTGTTTTACCAGCTGAAAAAGTGTGGATATTTTCACACTGAAAAATTTAAGGCCCCTTTTAGATCTTCCATTCATAGACACAATTGTTCAAAAAGTAGTTATTAATCAATTCAGTAATTTGCTGAATTTAAATAGCTACTTCAGAAACTTTCCCTCAGGCTTTTGTCAACACCATAGTACTGAAAAATACCAGAAAAATGTGCTGAATGACATTTGTCTGAATACAGACCGAAAAAGAAATATACATCATATATAAAGTAATGAGATTATATATCATATGTATCATCTGCAGTCAATTAGTGTGTAAATCATACATATTTATATGTAAAGCTAATGCTTCAACCTCTCAGTTATTGTAGGCTTTCATTCTCGTTTGTGCATACTTTGTGGGTTCTTGTTCCAGTGGAGCCCCAGAGCTCCACTTTGCTTCTATTTTTGTTAGTTGATTTATCCACAGTTCCTCTGTCAGCATTATCCTGTGTAGTCTGAAGGTACCGAAGGTATCGCTTTAAAACTGTTGAAATATGTATATATATATTAACATGTTTTTCAAAGTCTGAGTCAGAAGGTACAACATGGAGTGTCCTATGAGATCTGTGTTTCCAAGCGCTTGCCCTTGAGTGTCGCCTGTAATTCTTATGTTGTGCCTCCCCGAACATCCCATTCACACTGAGCACACGACTGGCGGCAAATGAGCAGACAGCGCCGCTTTGATCTGCCTGTGATATCTGTTGAAATTTTCATCTCACAACAAAGGACGTCGAGGAGAAGCAGGTAAACCCTCTGGCCTTTTGATCTCCAGACCGGCACACAAGGCTACTTGTGCTCAGAAGTGGCACGGGTCATTAAAACTCCTCCAGCGGAGGGCAGATGAGAGAGCGAGGTTAGAGAAAAGGACTCAGCTGTCACAAGCAAGCAGAAAAGAACCTTTCAGCGCTCAGGGTGCTTCATCCATCTCAGCATGAACCATTTTCTCAAAGACAATGCCCCCCTCTAAGTGGCACACACCGAAAAAAGGGCTTGCTGTACAAGCAGCTTCCTGCAACACCGAGGCAATAATGCTTATGCCGTCTCACGGGTCCAGACATGATGCTGTAATGAGAATATGGAGAGGAGTGGTGAAAATTCTGCTAATGGATGGCAGCAAAATCCACCATTAACAAGGTCCTGCAAACACACTCTCCTCACCAAAATTCCTCTCGACTTCTTAACGTCAAAATTGTAACCAATAGCTTGAGCAAAACATCCGAATTCTTTTTTCTATTTTGTCTGTCTATAGTGTGACAGCTATACATCAAACCCATGCACATTGCATGTCCAGCCTGTTTCTTCTACACATAACTGAACTCTGAGTTTAACATCAATATGAGACTTTGACTATTTTCTCACACTTCTTAATTTCAGCTCCTGAGAAAGAGCCTGGGATTCTCAGCCCAATCCCAGTTTAAGATTTTCTTTCTTTTCTCTCACTGCTCTGTTCTTTATTTGTCTCAGATCTTCAGATCTTCAGATAAACCATAAGATCCAAAAGAAAAATAGGATGTCTTATAAATAAGTCTCTTCATAATCTGAAATTTGTCTTAGTGATACAATTCAAGTCTCAAAACTAGTCGGACTGTTTTGAGATCCCTACGTTTTTTAAAGAGAAGAAAGCTGAGAACCTGATGAGAACAGCAAAATAACTTTCTTTTGCTCCTTATTTTTCCTAAAGGGAGGTTTAGGAGAAACAAGCCAGACTTAAATCTCCAGATAAGATGATTTATTTCTGATCAGACAAAGACTATTGTGAGCAGTAAAATCTTCCTCTGGCCAAATGCCATGAATGCAAATGTAATTGTGGAAGACTGCACTAACCTGGCATTAAATTTTATTACCAGTCCAGTGATGTATTCTAAAGCTAATGTGAATGCTTTACCTTTTAGGAGGTATTTAAGCCTGTAAAGTTTGCATTAACTCAGGATTCCCATGATAGCTATATAAGGCTGATGTTCTAAAAAATAACACTTGAATTTTACATTTTCTGTTATCCCATGTCAAGAGTTTCAACACCCAACCAATATTTCAATTTGTAAAAAAAACAGCCCAAAGCTAAGTAACTGAAGCCTGATGTGACTGGCTGCTATCTGTCTATGATCAGGTCCCTGCTGGACTTATATTTTATTTGGCCAAAAATTAGCATATATCGCAAAATCCTAAAATGTAATGGTAGGGGAAACACTGATAGTAGCTTATGTATTTAGTGAACTGTTACACCTGTAGTAATGTTTTATACACAGGCAACAGACACCTATAGGCTTAACTGGAGTCTATTTTTGGGAACTTCTCAGGTGTGCTAAATTATCACAGTAGACATAACATTATTGCTGCTACATTATGATGCACTGTATTACAAAAGCATCTCTAATAACAGTGTTTCTGTCGCGTTGAAAGGTTTGGCATGGGGACAGTGGAAGGGGGGCCAGTGCTAAGTTTCCCTTTACTGACCATTGTGGCTGTTTTCATTTTGTTGACCTATTTTTATTTATTGCCATGGAGGGTAACCACGAAAAAAAAAAAATCCAGGGGAAATGCTGAATATATTTAAGCTAACACCCATATTTAAGCCAATTTCCCTCATGGCTGTTTACAAGTTTGTATAGCCGTGCAGGACTGGTGTTTGTACTGTGACTGCTCCCCTCCAAAATGTCAGAAATGACAAAGGGTTTTATGTTTAAGTCCCTAAAACACAGTGACATGGTAAAATGCCCCTGAAACATTGCAACATAAAAGTAGTGGATCATTATGCATGAAATGAACAATTTTACATTAACATATGTCGCTAATAACCCACTTTAGGCTTTTATTTCCAGTCTCTGTTCCGTTTTTTTTGTATAAAATGACCTTGAATTTCAGTCAACATGGGCAAAAACCAGCTTAACTGAAATGATTGTTTTCTGCCCTGCACTCATTTCTCAGCAAATGGCATAAACAACAAGACGGTACTCACTTTTCTCTCTGTGTTGTTAAATTACATCCTTTAGGTCTGCATGCAGGTTTGGGTGAAAATGTAAAATGAAATTGCGTGACAAAGGCAATGAGGTCAATATGAAAAATAATTTCGTAAGGTGTAATGGCTCACACATGCATATTTGGAATTTTAAGGTGCAATATGAGCATGAACTGAACTCTGGAGTAGCATGATTGACTCTGCCATCATTCTCTGCTGAAAAAAACCTTATAGCTCAATGTTACAGATGCGATAATGCAAAACAGGGTGATCATTGTTAAAACATAGTCCGCAACACCCCCAGGGCATTATAAAGAATGATGCTGGTGCGTTCCAAGGTTAATGTGCTTTACTGTTTTAACAAGAACAGCAGCTTTAACTCACTGAAAGCAAAAATAAAAAAGAAAGAAAAATCAGTGCGTCAAATAAAACAGTTTCAAAGTTTCAAGGACTGACTTGCAGTTCACTCCATCTTCCTCGGAAAGTGTTTACATCAAAGAAAAAATGTTTAACTTGGGTAAACACATGCAAGGCCCTGAGGACTGGTTTGAGAGCCACTTTTAGGGCACCAGAAGTGGTTCTTCTAAGGTGACGGACCTCAGAGCCCTCCAGATCCACATATATGCTCTATCTTGGCTCTCAAGAAAGCTGAATTAATCCTTCATGAACACTGAGTGCCTGATACACATGTGCTGGACCAAAAACCTGGACTGAGTTGGAGTCCCAGAGGACTGGATTGAGAGCTACTTTTAGGGCACCAGAAGTGGTTCTTCTAAGGCAGAGACTCTCAAACCTAAATACCCTGTAGATCATCCGTATATCTGTTCTATCTCAGCTCTCAACACAGCTGTATCACTCCATTACAAACACTGAGTGCCTGATAAACATATTTTGGAGTGAAAACCTGGACCATTTTGGGTGACTCAAAGCCTGGTTTGCGAGCCATTTTTGGGGCACCAGAAGTGGCTCTTCCAAGGTGGTGGTCCTCAGGGCCCTGCAGATCCATAAATCTCCTCATTCCCAGATCCCCTGCTCAATTAGTCCATTAAGAGTACTGAATGCCTGACAGTGATATGTTGGAAAACCTAGACCAAACTGGAGACCCAGAGGACTGGTTTGAGAACCACTCAGCACAGTTCGATGTCTGACACAGTTTGGTGGTTCACCTCCGTAAACACACTCACTAAACAAATTAGTTGAACCAGATGTGTTTGAGGAGAGAGATCACCAAATGGTGCCGGACACCAATCATCCATGATTAAAGCTCTACACCCCTGGTCTATCTTATTCAGCATCCACCTTTCATGTCCTTCCAACCATCCATCATCTGCAGCTTATTCGGGTCTGGGTCACGGGAGTAGCAACCTCAGCGCAATTGCCCAAACCTCCCTCTCCCCAGCCACCTCCACCAGCTCTTCTGTGGAAACACAGAGGCGTTCTCAGGCCAGCTGAGAATTGTAATGCCTATAGTATGTCCTGGTTCTGCCCAGGGGCCTCCTCCAAGTGGAGCATGCCTGGAAAACCTCTCCCAGGAGGCGCTCGAACCATCTGAACTGGCTCCTTTCACTATAGAGGAGCAGCAACTCTACTCTGAGTCCCGCTCGAATGTCTGCACTTCTCACCTTATCTGTAAGGGAGAGCCCGGCCACCCTGTGAAGAAAATTTTGGCTGCTTTCAACCATGATCTCATTCTTTCAGTTACTACCCAGAGCTCGTGACTATAGGTGGGGATGGTATGTAGATGGATCAGTAAATCAAGAGCTTAGCTTTTTGGCTCAGCTCTCTCTTCACCACAACAGACCGGTTAAGTGTCCACAGAACTGCAAACGCTGCTCCAAGCCATCTGTCCAACTCAACAATCCCCTCTTCCCTAACTTGAGAACAAGATACTTGAACTCCTTCACCTGGGGCAGAAACTCTCCCTTGATCTGAAGTGGGCAATCCACCCGTTTCCGGCTGAGGACCATGGCTTCAGATTTGGAGGTGCTAATCCTCATCCCAGTCGAAAACCACCCCAAATCATGCTGGAAATCGCCGACTGATGAAGCCAACAGGACAATTTCATCCACTAAATGCAGTGACATGATCCTGAGGCCTCCCAACCAGACACCTTCTGCCCCCTGGCTGCGCCTAGTTATTCTGTCCATTAATATTATCAACAGGACCGGTGACAAAGGGCAGTCCTGGCGGAGTACCACATGCACTGGGAACCTGTCTGATTTACTGCCAGCAATGTGAACCAAACTCAGCTCCATTCATACAGGGACCTAATGGCCCTCAATAGCAGGCTCCGAAGCCCTCCCCAGTTTCCTCAGGCTCTGCGCCCTCCTTGGACAATGCAGAGGCAAGATTGAGGAGATCCTTCCAACAATGAATGATGTCCCCAATCAAGGTCAACAGCACCCTGTCTCTCCCATAAACAGTCAAAATGTAGAACTGCTTTCCCCTCCCCTTCCCCTGCCAGAACCTTTTACAAGGCACATTTCAGGACCTCATCGAACTCCTCCCACACCCAAGATTTTGTTTTAGAGACCACTCGAGCCACATTCCGCTCGCCTTGCTGGTACCTGTCAGTTGCCTCCAGGGACCTACAGGCTAGCCATGTCCGGTAGGCCTCCTTCTTCAGCTTGATAGCTCTCCTTACTGCCACAACTGGCACCAACCACCTTGCAGCCACAGCTCTGCACGGCCATCTCTACAAAGGAGATACGGAAAAAGGTCCACTCAGACTCAATGTCCCCCTCCACCCCCGGCATGCAGTTGGCGTTCTGCTGGAGGTGTGAGTTAAAGATCTGACGAACAGCGGCCACTGCCAGACGCTCCCAGCAAACCTGCGGCGTTCACCTTCACTTGTGAAACGTAAATATTCACTTTGGATAAAAATGTCTGCCAAATGATGTAAATGTAACAAAATAATAATCAGTCCATCAGTTGGTGCGTCAGCTATTGGGATGCAGCCCGAGTTTAGTGTGATTTAGTTACTGATGGACTGTCAGATGTATGAAAGTATGAATACTGAAATCCTGAATCTCCATTGACCTGCAGTTGGAAGTGTTGGCATCTTCAGTGTTGAACTTCCAGATTGCACCGGTGTGACGGGATGCAAAGTAAACAGGTGACACAATTGAGTAATGCTACACATTGAAAGGTTTAATCATGCAATTAATCCATAATCTAATCTAAAAATGTAAACATTTTTCCCTGTTGTTTACTGGTCAGATTCTGTCAGTAGCAAAACAAATGGGATAAAATAGCTGGGCCGATATTTGCAGTTTATGATGATGTGCAACACAGCCTCCTATTTGACATTAGCAAGTGCTAATCAATTCATTTTACTGAAATGTTGTTCCAGTGTGCTAAGAGCATATTGGAGGACCACACAGTCCTCTATAAGGCTTGTTTACGCAACAGTTGTGACGGAAACGCTAAGTGTGTGTGGCGTATCAGCTGCAGATGGGAAATAGAGCCTGAAACAGATTGCTTAGCAAAGCCACTGAAAAGCTCCTCCAAAACAGAGAAACAGAGCCTCATTCATCAGCTCTGACACTCTATATCTCAGCACCTGAGAGATGGCCAGGATCATACAGTCCCATTCATTCTCCACACACAAACACACACACACACACACACCGAGCTTTTCTCCAATGTCAGGACATGAGGTCATACAAAAGACCGTACATACATGCCTCATATTTAAGTATTGTATCTATAGATGTAATAATATGCCATATTGTCGCTGTCAGGGCGAAACCTTACATCTTCAGACAAGTAACTTTCCTAAAAAAAGATTGTTGGTGCAATAATATATCATTTTAGAATATTTTTACGGGTCCATTCATCTCAAAAGGTTGATCCACTGGTACTGGACCTTAACTAGCAATGCGAAGTATCACTGAAAGCCAGTGAAAGTCCATCTGTTACATGAGATTCAGAGGTTCTTCTGCTTTAAGGATGGTGACACTCGAACCCCACAGGTTTGTGCAGAGCCTCTGATGATCAGATTAGAGCCACCTGAAGTCATCTGATCACATACTTTCGTGAAAGGGAGGTGATCTTTCTGTCTGAAGGTCTTAATGTGGTCCGAGTCACAGAATCACTTCAGTTTTAACAGGAACAGTTCAGAATCTGGAAGATCTTCATTTTACTGAACACCTTCTCTATGTATGTCTCTTCTTCTTTTTCTTTTATTAGACTAGATATCTTTATTACTTGAATTTTTTAACTGAGAAGCTTTTTTTGTTGTTTGTTTTATTAGAAAATGATAATCCTATTTTCAGGTGAGACTGAGATAATTAACCACTTTTTACCCGTCTTTGCCAAGATGATAATAATTAAGTCTATTTTTCACTGGGCACAGTGGTTGGTTAGTGTAGTCTATAACATCACTGCCTTCCAAGCAGGAAAGTGGGGTTCAAGTCTGATCCTGGGCAAGAAACCACACTACACTGATAAGAGTCCTTGGGCAAGACTCCTAACAGTACATTCACCTTCGTGTGTGATATAGAAATAATTGTAAGACACTCTGGATACAATCCTCTACCGAATGATATAGATCCATAAATCAGTGCTAAGAGGCTCCAGCATCCCCCAATCAAATCCTGGTTTGATTAAGTAGCTCAGAAAATGGATGAATACATATATATATATTTTTTTTTTAAATAATATAGCCATTTTTAGATTCAGCCCACCCTAGGCTAATAAAATATTTCACTTCAAAACTTGTGTTTACTATAATGGTAGCATATTAGTTAATAAAACACAAAATTGAGCTTCACAAGTGATCCATATACAAAACCAGAGCGTAACCTGGATCTCCAGAGTTTTTCTCTGGATTTCTTGCAGTCAGGATGACCAGAAATCTGCTAAATCTCTGTCCTTTCTGACCAGTAATGCACTGGTTCTGTTTGACGACTCAAGACAGCTCAAAAGATCATCACAGCGGAGATAATTTGCCTCCAGACACTTTAGACAATCAATGCGCCTCAGAATCAGAACACAACATGGAACCAAATGTTTAGACAAACAAGAGCTGTGGCTAAAAACTGCCCAAACTAATTACCAGTTTAATTCTTTCTGCCAGCGATGTCATTTGCGCAGACAAACTATTAGCATGTAATTATTGGACAAATGAGTGAAAGGAGAACCTCCAGGCATGTTTAGCAGCATGACCATTAGGCCACAGAGTTTTATATGAACATTTTCAAATTGATTTTTTTTCTAAAAATGATGCTGGATTTAACAGTGTGTTGGTTTTTCCACAGGGAAGTCCAATCGTCCAATTGTGCATAAATTGTTGCTGTTTTTGACTAAAGCCTCAAAGCATCAATTAAAAACACAAAAGATCCAAAAGAACATCTCCCAGCCCTCACAGTGGATCATCCCATCAAGTTCCTCTCAGCTCTGCTGCTTTATTCCGCACACTAAAGCCTTTCTATGGAAATGTAAATACACTTACAGATGATTTGTGGTTCATTAGAGGGGAACAAAGATGACTAATAATAAATACATTTATAAATAAAGCAAAAATGCAGATCATTTTGCTTTTTGTCAAGCTATTTTTAAAACAAACTAAATTAACAGTCAGTAAACAAGAACATTGCACTCAATTACTTAATCCAAAAATTAAAAGTCAGGCCTAGAAATGTGCTGAATAAACTTGCACCATTCTTACAACATTCAAAATTTAAATATTGATTAGATATAAATTGAATCTAATTATTTTAAAAATAGTCCTTCATAATTAAGTGGTTCAGTGTGGGTTTGGTGGAAGTCAGAACAGTTCACAGAGGAGGTGCATAGAATCAGACATCTACCTCTAAAATCTCCTTCACAGTAAGTTATTCCATCAAGGTCATGGTTGCGCTGCCTCAACCCGGTCTCATGACTTTTCGTGAAGCCATCACGATATACAATCTATTCAAACGTGCTGCGTTCACGCTTTAGGCCTTTTTCGTGCTAGAAGGCTTCACTACCCTATGTATTTTAATGCGCACTGCGTAACACCGACAGTATCAGCACTAACTGGTGACTAAGGGACAGTAGGAGAGAAATTTGCGCACTTCGGCTTAAGAGAGTTTTTCCACTGTCTTTGCCTCCAGTTCATGCGAAGTTGTGTTGTAAAATCTACCAGTGGTCTTGTACGCTATTTGTAAACTCTGCAATGGTTTTGGCCTGTTCTAAGCCATTTCTGTACATACTAGATCACAATTAATGTGTCTTTAGTTGTCTTCTGTTGTAGC
>JBBIGA010000605.1:0-13074 GCA_037576975.1 Alestes dentex | reverse complement strand
CGTTTCTAGTCTTTGTTAAGTGCTTTACTTGTTCAGTGCTTGGCTAAGGAGATGATGCACTGTGCCTGAAAAGCAGATTGTAATGAACAATAACTTTGATGCAAACATAGCAGCATATAGAAGCTACTGGGTCTGAAATACAAATCGACAGATAATCTACAAGAAAGAAACAAGCAGCTCTGTAAATAGGGCATCATCATGGTCTCTATCATTAAAATGTGGCCAAACATCTTTGAAATCACAGGATTCACAGAGAGCCTGTGCTAGTCTGTTTGTTTGTCTACAAAGTAAATAGAAACCATGTCACCACACCCCAAACAATGCACTATACACCATTCCAAGCCATTTCAGTTTCAACTACAGCGAATACAGTGTTCTATAGATAGTACACTGCATTATTTGCGTGTAGAAGTCACACTGTTGTGACCTAATTAGTGCCCTAAATAAGGAGCTTTCTCATGATGAAATAATTTATGGGTATACATTAATGTTAGATATTTTTCCCTTTGTAATTTATTCATGACAGTCGAACTACTGAGGTAACATGATTGAAAAGAGATTTAAGGGCTTTATGTGACAGGTTAACATTACTTTGCTGGAAAATGTCACCATGCTGCATAGGTGAAGGGGGTGTTCATCCACATTATTTCTTTGTTACTATTAAACCTGTGCAAATCTCTGAAAATAAATAAGTCTGTTTTAGATTCAAGGTGTTTATTTATCACATGCACAGTTATACTTGTACAACATGCAGAGAAACGTAACTCGCTTCTGCTTAAATTGCTTCTTGTATGTAAATCAGTTCTGAGTGCAATAAATAGAAAATAGAAAATGTATTACAAGCATTACAATGTATTACAGTAAAACATTTGTTTATATATAAACAGATTCATTTACAAATCCTATGTTTCAAGTATTCATAAAAATAGAGATTGAATCTTGGACACTAATTTCATTTGAACGTAGTTTTATTCACAAATAGCACCCTATAATTCTGAACTGAATGGGTAGTTTCAGAATCCAAACATTCTATCTGTGACTGGTCTATTCCAGAAAGAGAGATTGTCAAATATCTGAGGATTTTAACATTCGTCAGTGAAAAGCATCTCAAGGCAATAACATTGGATATAAAAGTTGATTGTACTACACAATAGTTCCTATTTTGAAAGTGAAATCTTTGACCTTCAGTATCTCAAAAGAGCACTGAATGCAGATAGAGCCTCATAGCTCTTAGCATACATGAATCAACAAAATTTGCGAAAAGCTGACATATCTATTCTTTCAGAACGGCTGAGCTGAGGGGAAAAAAACTGCTGGATATCTTCAGTTTCCTTGTTAAAACCAAACTTGCTGGCTGATCTCGGGCCAACGGCCGTGCACCGAACGCATTTCCAGAACGCACAGATTTCAAGTCCGCCCCTACATATGAGCGACTCGCTAGGGGGGGCCTGGCGACTCGCTAGGGGGGGCAATGCCTTCAAATGCCCTCCCTTGATGCCAGCACTGGACAGCACTATCCTCCAAACATGTTAAGTTGCAATTTAAAAAGATGCAGTAATTGTCTTTTTATGTCTAGAGGAAGCACGCGATTGTCTTTACCCTCACACATTCTAGGCAAATTTGATAGGAGTCTTAACTAGCAGGTGATTTGGAACACAACTATTTTTCCCTTCTGTTTTGTGAGCCGCTTATCCTTACCAGTGTCATGGGACATGGTATTTTTTTGTGGGGATGCAGGCTATAGCCTTTCCCACCAATCTTGGGGCACATTCAGAGAAACACTCTTGACAGGTTGATGGTCCATCTAAGGGCAGACATACAGACAAGCACAAAGAGACAAACATACAGTCACTGGACACAACAACATTGCAAAAATGATTAAAAATATTCTGATAGTATAAAGTCTTATGATTTATATCAGATAACGAGATAAAGATAATGTCAGTCAGCACTTAAGAACCACAGATTTAGCAGTAGCACTGAAATCATAACTGAAAAATAAAAAATATCCAGATTTACACTTTAGCTTAGGGATACCTTTGGAACACAATGGAACTGAAAATGTCACAATTAACCTGTTAACAGCAACCAAATTTTCAAAGAATTGTGAGTGGTCTGGATGCTAAGCTAGTTAATACCTAGCAGACTTATATACATGTGAAACTTGGAATATTTCTTTCAAACCGTAGTGCACCTGACCCCAATTAAGGTTGTTAAAATGAATTATTCTCCAGTTAGCAACTGTATTTCAAAAGTGAAAAGTGCACAGACTGGAGGTGGGTGGGTTTTAGAGGGAAATCCTGTGTGAGGAACTGTGTTTGTGGCAAATTGCACAGTTATCTAACATCAACATTTTAAGTACCCACTTTTGTTATGAGATCACTTGTTGATTTGACATAAGAGGTCACATCTGGCCCCACAACACAGCAAGTTAATTACCAGAATAAATAAATTAAAAAAAAACAAAAAGACTCCAGAAATACAAGCTGGCTTCGAAACATTAGTCTAAAAAAACAGCTCAAACAAAAGACCCGAGATGTCACTTCTCTGCCTGAATCTTTTAAATTCCTTCTCTTTCTGAGCTGGATGGGAGCAGATGAGAGGAAAGAGGGAGTGAGGGATGAAGTGAGGGAAGGAGGGATGGACGAAAAGAGGAAACAGGAAAGAAAACAGTAACCCTGTTTAGAATGAGGGTGATGAAAGGTTAAAAAGTCTGATAGATCCCTCTCTGTATGTATGTGTGTGTGTGTGTGTGTGTGTGTGTGTGTGTGTATTTGTGTGTTCCATTGCTAATAACACACCATGCTCTTTTGAAGAGGCACAAAAGCATCCATTCATCCCTACACGGTCTCAGTGCAGAGGAGGTCTGCCAGTGTCATCCATTAAACACAGAGTGAGAATGAGAGAGGTGTGGGGTGCAGAAGATGAAAGAATAAGTAAGGGAGATGTAAGAACTGAAAGAAAAGGAGAAAGATGGAGAGACTTTGAAAAAGGGAAAAGTGAAGGAGGAGTGGAGGAGTAGAAGAAGGAAAATATATAGTGTAAGAAAGAAAGAAAAATAAAGACAGAAATAACAAATGCATGAAACAACTACTGTTAATGCGTTCACTCTTATAGCTGGATTACAGCTTCTTTAAATACATGTGTATCAGGTTCCGTTTTTAACTCATGAAATTATATGTAAATACATTAGAACACTGTGTAATAGCATAAGTGAATACCAAAGTTAAGAAATGTTATGTCAGAAACTAATAAAACAAGCCTGCTTACCAAGCCTTTGTCACCACTCTTCGTGGTCCCACTTTCTATGAACCCAACTGGCATGAATCCATGCTGGCAGCACGACAAATGGTAAATTGTAATCATACAGTAAAACAGCTCCACATATGGAAGTTCTCTTGTGTTGTGTTGAAGTGTGAGGTGCCAGATGTCATGATGAGCTTTGTTTGGTGTTCCTATGTCAATTAGAACCAAAGTTATCATAATTAAAAAATACATGCAATAATGTTTTAAAATGGTGTTGTATGCAATTTCCCATAAAGAACAAAAACATTCAAATTTCTTTTATTTTAGGTCTTTGAAACACATGGAAAAAAACACAAGATCTTTGAACCTGGGAGAACTTTCGGGGAATTTCAAGTGCGTGTGGAAAACCTGCAGAGAGGGGGTGTCCAGAGAGAGGCCAAGCATGTAGGAGAGCAAATACTGGTTTTATTGTTGAAATCAAATAAAATTAAATGTCTGTAATAATATCTGTACTAACATTTTATCATAGTAATTACTGAAGACATATTTTACATGTTTACATGTTGAAACATTACATATGTGCAGTGAATGCATCATTAGTGGTCGCATGTGGTCGCATGTATTGTTAAAATCGTATGACACAGTTTTTTAGCAACACTTAATATTAAATGGAACCCTTTTCTCTTCATATATGCTTCATTACTTTATGTAAGGTACTAACATTTTATTATTTTTAGTCTTGTCTCTTAATAGTAAGCTAAAGATATGTGGTCAGCTGAGAAAAACTTGAACAATAATTAAGATTTTATTTTAACTGAACAGTTTGTAATTATGAAGCAATTCTTGTGCTTTTAGGAATACATTTCTAAATGTAAAAAAACTAAAACAAACAGAAGTTTTAAAAAATGAATAGCTAAATGGAGTCAATGTATTTATATAAAGAATGTTGTGTCAGTTCAACCTAGCATGTGCTGTCATATGCCAGATACAAGAGCAATGTTAGTGCCTAATCCTAAACTGGACCTCAGTTTTGCACTGCAAAATGAACCTATAAATTAATGAAACAGAAACTAGAGATGTCTCATTGTCCTGTGGGCAACCGTTAGTGCATGTATTGATCAGTGTCAACGCGATCTTAAAGGGCGCTCAGGTGCCTGGCAACCAGCACCAGCTGAGCACCAGTTTCAGCACCACAGTCTCAAAAGAAAAACATTCTGTGCCTGTTTGTGTGTACATGAGCGCTTTCTTGTTTTATTGTCCAATTATTATTTTATTGTATTCAGTTTCAGTCTAAATAGCTGTTGTAAACAGACCATTAGAAGGAGACTGTCCTCCAAGCAGTAAAAAAAAGTCACTTTTTCATTCTCTCTTCTTCATGCTAATATGCCAGCCTGTCTGTCAAAGAGTCAATGACTTATTTTCTCAAGCTCAGCACATTGACTCAGACAAACTAATTACCTTGTGTGTGTGTTTCTTTCTCTCTGTGTGTTTCTGTTTCTGTGTGTGTGTGTGTGTGTGTGTGTACAAGAAAGGGAGAGAATGCTGTAAGTGCTAATATGTGTCCCTATTGTAAATACAATTTTGCAATGTACATTGTGTACAAAATCATTAGTTAGGCATAATGAGGCACCTGCATCATACCATATATGACCACTCTGAGGTAGAACAAGTCTATTTTGGGCTTTTATATTGAAGGCAATTGACTGCATGATGGTTTATCTCCAAGACTGTCAAAGGCAAATGACATGACAAAAATAAAACAACCTATAGTCAGTCAGCTTAAATATTCACAGCCCTGCATTCAACCATTCTTTATCTGAGCCACTTGTCTTTAATCAGGGTCATGGGGTGCTGGATCCTGGCAGTCAAAGGGTGAAAGGTGAAGAAACACGCTAGACAGATTGCCAATTCGTCAAAAGGCAAATAAAAACATTCACGCACACATTCACCCCTAGAAGCAATTACACATCTCTAATTTGCCTGACATGCATGTCTTTGGACTGTGGGAGAAAACCTGATGGTAACCCACGCAAATATGGGGAGAACAAACTTCACACAGAAATAACCTGGGAAACGGCCAGGAACGGCCTTTTTATCTGCAAGGCAACAGTATTACTCACTGCACCCCTGTACTGCCATATTCACAGCCAAGGTTTCAGCTTTAGCATTATCATAACCTCTATTACACTACAATTAAAATATAGCATTGAGTTCTTTTTATCACACAGTAAGCACATGAAATGCATTTGGTGAAAACAATATCTAAAGTATTTTAGTTGTAGGAACAATTAAATGGTGTTGATGAGTTCATTCTGAGACCTTTTAAAGTGTTTTGGAAGTTGAGGAGCATTTTGGGGGCATAAACTGCTGGGCCAAGCTAAATATTTTTGCAGATAGATGTGAGAAAACTGAACTTGGTATAGAAAAGATATGTCTTTGGCTATTGTAAAAAAAAGTGTCAAATAATTAAAATGCAAAAGAAATGACAGATCAAACCATTATTTTCAACTTGACTGAGTTTTACACATAATGGAGTACTGCTATAACAAATCCTCTTAACAATTCAAAAATCATTGCCTGGACACGACCGATCTCTCAGCTTGTTGGTTGCCATGCCAGTGCCAGAGGTGACAGTGACTGTTATGAAAGTTTTCAAAAATCGAACATGGGCAGATAAAATAATGTTCATTTTTGCCATCAGAAAAATGGCATTGGATGTGCAGACTATCACCATCATGGATTTCATTTATTGATCACATATAAATCACACAAATAAATTGCTCTCAGTATGTGAAGGCCTTTATGAACATGCTTTGGACTTCATTATTTGCAAGATATGAATACTGGTGAATTTAGTATTGAAATTTGTGTGTAAGGTTTAAAAATAAATGAAGTAGTAAAATAGTTATTATTATTATTATTGTTGTTGCTGTTGTTGTTGTTGTTAAATTCCTAACTAGGCAGCCTTCAAAAAAGTGTTATTACAATCAAAGTCATAAAGAAAAGAAATATTAGAATCAAAGTCATTACTGAATCATTGATGGAAAAAATCCCTTAGTATTAATATCTGAATAACAAAGATTGCAGTCCTTATCCACCTTCTTTCCCATCTTTCCATTCTCTTTTCCTACATTTTATGACTCCTTGGCACTCTCTATCCTTCCATCAGGGTTGCAGTGGCAGGACCATTGTTGCACAGTGACAAGTGGAATTTTTAACTTTGCAGCTGAGAAGAATGAAGTGGCAGTTTTACACCCCCCTTCCATTTTACCCTCCCTTCATACTCTCTCTCACTCTCTCTTTCTTTTTCTTTTTCTTTCTCTCTATCTTGACATATTCAGCCAATGCCTATTCACCTGACACTGCAGAGACACATTCTCTCTCTTTTTTCCTCCAACAGAACTCTATCTTTCACCAGTCCTTTGTCATGATCTCTCTTTCTCACTCTGCCTATATCCATCTCTTTTTCTAACTTTTTCTCAGTCTTCTAATTGAAAGGAGAAAGTTTTTCAGAGTTTGTCTTTTCATACTACTGAAGACGAATTTCCATTGTCACTGCATAGCAGTAATACTATGATGCAGAAAATAAGGTCTGTTGGTCTGGGCCTGTTGCCTTATGTTATACTTCTATTACATGGACGATGACAGATCTACCGCTAATAAAGAGTGACCATTAAAGCAAGGACTTATATGATGATTGTGGTGTCAAACTGGCTCTACAGCTTCTATGGCATACCTCATTTGTGGCAAAAGTACTTTTCCTAGTTGGGTCTTTTTGAGGATGGAGTTGATGTAGGTTTTTGGGAAGTAGTAGCACCTAGAAACTTAAAGGTTCCCACATTTGACACAAGGCTGTTGGATATTGTGAGGGGAAATAGTGCTGAGGGGTGTCTCTTAAAGTCCACTGTCATCTCCACAGCCTACACCAGAACACCAGCTCCCACCAATATGGACACTCCTCACCTTTCTGGACATGTCTTATGATCATAGTGTTGTCAGCAAATTCAGGAGTTTAACCTGCTGGGTAATTGAAAACGCAGTCATTGGTGTAGAGGGAGAAGAGCTGTTGGGAAAGGACACATCCCTGGGGAGCACAAGTGCTGACTGTCCGTATACCAGAAGTGACTTCTCCAGCCTCACCTGCTGTTTCCTGCCTGTCAGGGATACAGTTTGCTGGGAGAATTTGAAGGAGAGGGTTTCTGAGATGTCGGTGTTGAAGAAAGTCATCCACTAACCTGTTTGCCTTATAGACAAACTGCAGGAATGTCCAGCAGGTGTGAAAGAACACCACTCCAAAAGACACAAGGAATACAGATGTCAGAACGATCAACCTGTAGTCATTTAGTCTGGTGATGAAGGTTTTCTTAGGGACCAGGATAATAATGGAGCATTTGAAGCAGGAGGGGATTTTACACTCCAGGGATCTGTTAAAGATCTACAAGAACATTGGAGCTAGTTGTTCAGCATGCACTTTAAGACAGGAGGGGGAGACACCATCTGGACCTGGTGCTTTCTTTGTGAGAGCCAGTTTACATGCTCTCCTCAATCTTGAGTGTTGCCTGAGGTATGATAGGGGCTGTTGTTCTTGAGCTGGAGTGTGTGAGGCATGTGAATTTGTCCCTCACAAACCTGCAGTAGGAGACATTCAGGTCATCACCTAGGTCTTTGTTTGTCTCAGCAGGAGGGGGTGGTCTTCTGTAGTTTGTCATGTCTTGCATGCCTCTTCATGCTGATAAGTTGGCTGAAGCTTTTGAGTGTAGCTTTGTTAGCCACTTTGATCTCCTTTGTCAGTAAAATTTTGGTCTGCTTGTACAGGGCTCTATCCCAACTTCTGTAGGCATCCACCTTGGCCCGAGAAGGCCATGTCAGTCTGGCTGTGAACCATGGTTTGTTATTGTTGTATTTGCGGAATGTCTTGGTTGATGCACACATGTTTTCACAAAAACGGATAAAAGTGATATAACGGTGCAGTCAAAACAGTCATGCAGTTCTTGATCCATTTCTTCACTAACCATAACCTTTACAGATTCTAATTTTAGCTTGTAGTTTGGAAGAAGATGAACCAAGCAGTGGAGAAGAAAGTGTTATGCATCTTTAAGAATTGTGTTGCACTGGACCAGTTTGCTATTATACTTTGGTAGGTCTGTGATGTAATCTAGTTCTGTCAAAGTGCCCAAGGAGTATATTCTTGCTCCAATCTGGTCAGTCAGTGTTTGCAGTGCACCATTCAAGCTGAGCTGTGCTCAGATGTAAATACTGACCAGGATGAAGAAAGAAAATTCCTGCTGTGAATTAAAATGTCTTGCAGTTTATGAAAAATGTCTCCAAGTTAGGCCTGTAGTATTTACTTTGTATTGTGACAACTGTTCACCAACATTTACTGATGTAGAAATGAATCCTACTACGTTTCACTTTCCCTGACAGCTCAGTTACACAATCTGCTCAGTGTGCATTAAGGTCTAGTAGATGTAATCCACTATCAAGAATGGATTCGCAGAGCCAGATTTTAGTGAAATAAAGGGCAGCTGAGCATAAAAGGCCTTCTTTGTCCTGTTTGGGAGAAGCAACTCTTCCAGTCTGTTGGGCAAGAAGTAGAGATCACCAGGTGAATTGTTGTGAGCCAGCTTGTTCAGCCAGGAATCGATCCACCTGGGCTTCCCCCTTTGGCTGCCACTTGATTCACAATGCACCGGACCCTTATGGCTCCCAATGAGGGTGGTTCTGTGTTGCTCATTTGGGCTAAGCCTGGCCGGACCCCACAGACAAAGGCCCGGCCACCAGGCTCTCACGCTCAAGCCCCTCAACCTGGAGCCAGGCCGGTATCCCTAGTCCGGGAGAAGGTAGCAGGAACCTTGTTTCTTCTCTCATCATTAGGATTTTCTAAATGACTCATTTGTCTGATCTCTCTCTTAGGAACTGTTTGCCAGTTCCTGAGACCCGACCAGGGGCAATTGCCCATGACAACATAGCTCCAAGGATCAAATTCAGAGAAGAAACACTACTCCTCCACGTTGAAAGGACCCAATGCCTGTACTGGCTCCATGATTGGACCCTAATGATCATCACTTGCAGTGTTATTTGTAGACGGACACTTAACTCTCATAGCATTTGTGACAGTCTACAAAAAAACTAAATGTTCTGCATCAATGACAGACCAAAGCAAAGTGGTATTTGATGCTCTTAGCTGCACAAAACAACAGTTTTACTCAAAGGAGGAATGTGGAAATGAGGAATGTTTCAGTAGCCTTCTGTTCCATAAGCCTTTCATTTATTAGTAACATTACGATGCCAAATTCTAGTAAGCATAGCTAACTGAAAGTTAACCAGCCTAAACAGAAGTCCTGAAAACTGTGAACTTTTGTAAAATTGTAAAATTCTATTCAATGTGTCTCCGTGATCTGTGGTCTGGAAGGGGAATTTTCAGACTAGCTAGCTAATGTGACTATTCTGTGACTGCGCCAGGAAGGTGTAAAGTCAGTGACTTATGAGGGAAGCAAGGACAGACAACGTTTTACAGTGATCTAAGTGGGCTATGTAATGCAATGTAATGCCACTAACTTTGCAGTTTTTCTTCTGACTAGCTAGCTAACGTGACTGGAGCCTGTAACTGTGTCAGTGGCTCCTGAGGGTAGCAGATAACAGTTTACACTGAACTAAGTAGGCTATGTAATGCAAGCCACATAATCCCTAACGTAAGTCACATTGCCCTTCCTACCAATCAGGACACTTGTCACCAACAGATGATAAAACTTGTGTATATACCACTGGTCCGAGCCCGGTCTCACGAGTTTTCGAGAAGCCATCACAATAGAAAATCTATCCAAAAACGTGCTGCAATCACGCTTTAGGCCTTTTTTTTTGTGCTAGGGCAACGCTTCACTACCCTATGTATTTTAATGCGCAGTGCGTAACACTGCCAGTATCTGTGCTAACTGGTAGCTGAGGGACAGTAGGAGAGAAGTTTGCACATGTCAGCTTAAATGTTTTTCACCGTCTTTGCCTCCAGTTCATGCTAAGTTGTCTTCTGATGTAGCATATGAATGAACGCTTTTATGCAATATTGTGAAAATATACAACACATTTCCCACCAAAAGTGTTTCAATAATGAGTTGATTCCTTACCGTTTTTGTTTGCAAAGCGGTTGAAATAGGCTGAAAGGCCGTGAGACGGGGAAAGTCCCTAACCCTAACCCTAACAGTCACCAGTTAGCGCTGATACTGGCAGATTTTATGTCGTGATGGCTGCGCGAAAAGTGGTGAGATCGGGTTGTAATCCCATCTATTAAAATCCTTCAGAGGGGCAGCTTGGCTCAAGGAGGGCAAATTAACCACTTACTAGGTAGCGATGGCATTAAGGTGTGTACATCCCTCTCAATCTATTTGCTGATACTTTTAAAGTAAGAAGGATTCTTTAGGGATTGCTCTTTGTAAAGTCTCAGAGGAACCTCCTGTTTGTTTGTGTACATGCACACAATTCTGCAAATGTGTCAGTCTGTGTGCATATATGCACCCTGCACGTCAGTCGGGGTTTTGTCTGCTTGATGGCAGTAACTACTGCAAGAACCAAATAAGAGAGAGTCATAGCAGAAGAAGAAAACTTTTGGAAAACCAGCAATAAGATTAGTCAAGTATCTTGAGACCTTAAGTGTCACAGAAAACATAAATAGAGTGCAGTAGTCAAAATGCTCTAGTAATACACAGCAGGTACATAACAAGACAACACTGAGCCCCAATAAGGATCCAACCCATCTCTACATGGAACATGTGGTTTTATACTGTCAATAGTAAAAATAGGTGTATTTTTAAGCATGCAACATTAAAATGGCTAGCAACAGAGAAATGCACTGCACAGTTAACACCACAATTATATAATTGGACCACTAGTAATAGGCAACAGTCTTCCATACATTATAGAAAATGATAGAAAATAGCAAGGCCTATCCAGGAGCCTAATGTATATTATAGATGGCATGCATTATCATTTCTTAGGTTAAATAAGGATATCAAATAAGAATGGGCAACTTGACAAAATTTGGTGATGGCACATTACAACAGATGGAAAATGTTATTGGTGGTGGCACACCATAACACTGACATATAGTATTTCAGTGGCTTTGCACACATAGACATAGGCCTGAAAACACAGAACACAAGTGCAATGGCTGATTATTCAAATGATTCACTCAGACTGTTACTATGATCGCTGCAATTTTCCAGGCTTTTTGCTTTGCATAACTAGCCATAAATCTTAAGGTCCATCCAGTGTGCACAGGCATTCTTGACAAACAGTATGGCAACTCAGGAGATGGTGCTCTGTTTGCTATCTCCTGCTTTTTCTTTTTGGAAAAATAATTAGTTTTGGAAGCTTTGCTTTTTTGGGCTGCTTCTATTAATTTTCATTTTTGAAACACATTTTTATGTTTTTACTTGTACTCCATTGCTTCTTGATGTAGGAATTTGTCACGTCTGTGCCACCTCTGCCATGCCCCCAAACTCACTGGAGTTCTGAGCTGGGGAGTTCCCTGTCACATCACATGTGAGGCATATGTGTTTCTGGGCAATGCACCTGCTTCCCGTCACCACTCATGTTTCCTCAGTTGAGTACCTAATCAGTTTCCCTCATGTTTCCAAGTGTCTTGTGAAAAGCCCATGATCAAGGCTAAGTGTTTGTCGCACGGCATTGGTCCTTGTGTTCATGTCTCTTCAGTTAAAAGATCCAGCCGGTCCAGAAGACAGAGTGTGGTCACAGGCATGCAGTCCCTAGCATCCGGTCTTGTGTCACCAAGCTCCATAAGGCCAGGTGTGAGAGGAGCAACGGTCGCATCTCACATAATGCATTCTCAAAGTATCTGGTGGAGGTATTGACTTGGCTGTGTGTGTATGTCCTTTTCCTAGATTAACCAGTGAGGCTGAAGCGCCTGTAGGCTGGATCCATCCCTAGAGGCTCAGCAGGAAGCATAGCCTCCAACCCTAGTGCTCCTCGTGGCTCCTGTAGTGGAGCGATTCAAGTATTGGGACCATGTCAGTAGACGGAAGCTGCTGAACGGGTCCATTCATGTCATTCTGAGAGAAAGAATCTTCGTGTGTTTTGTGTTGCCAATTTCCTCACGATTTAGTGACTGTGTACCTGCCTATCTGTCATTAAAGTCTGTCTGAGTTTTGTTAACTCCAGAATTTGTGTCCTCTTTACCTGAACCGACATGACAGAATTTAGCTAGCTCAAGTATGTAGTACACATATTCATAATTACCATGTTTATAGTTCATCATGTTCCAGAATTATCAATTATCACTATATATCATATAAAGTCCATTAATCTTCCATTAAAATTTATTATAACAATATGTTATGTTATTTATTCAGTCAGTGACATTAACAATGACACACCATAAAACAGATGACTCATGGGCCTCCAACTGTCATGGACCCCAGTGCAACTGCATTACCTGCTTACCACTAATTACGCCTCTAACAAATTTGCCTAATCGTGTGCACTATTCCAGAAACACCTCATGGATGCACTGGGACGCATCATCAGTGATGTTGACCTGGGGTCATCGGGTGTTTCGGGTCTCGCAACATCATACACCCTCACCCAGTCAACCCAGCCGGGGGTGATCAGGCCCCAACTTGCGTCCCAGTAGCAACCCACGGATCTGTCCTTTTCATCCAAAGCCACCGGGTGGCCTTCTCAGCGGCTTCGCTTGCCGACTTGATGGCCCTCTTCTTTGCTGCTCCTATGATGCCCAGGTGGCTCAGGACCTTGCACAGAGATCTTCCTGCAAATCCCCTGCAGCCTACCTCTATGGGCTCGTAGAAGGTCCTCCAG
>JBBIGA010000594.1:0-15988 GCA_037576975.1 Alestes dentex | reverse complement strand
GGGACTGGACTGAAAATGAGAGTCTTTGAAAGTCCTTCAGGAAGCCTGGAGAACTGTTCCTCAAGACCGCATTAAAATACAAGAAAGTCTGGATCTCTGGAAGTGAAATATGAATAAATGAGGGATCGCTCAAGACTAGCACAGTACTGTATATTTTACAAATGAAACACACACCTCCAAATGTTGTGGAATCACATTAATGGATATTTTGGATTACAATCGATACGCTGTCATCTTTATGCTTGGTGTCTAAACTAATACTTATTTACATCTGATACTCAGTTTATAACTAAATCACACTAAACACGGGTAAATTCAGTTTGCCTGTCCTGATCTCTCCTGATCCTAAATATATCAGATCTGACCAGCACGTGGATCCACTGGACCTCCAGATCAGTCAGAATCTGAGGACATGGACTGTGAAGGACATTTTATTCTATTTGGACGCTCCCATGGTGGATAGAGTGAGCACCATGCAGGACACTCAAGAGCACAACAGACACAATGTAGAAAACACTCACTTCAGCAACTCATCCACAGAAGAGTTAAAAAATAAAATTCATTCATTCATTTTTTAAAAAATATTATTTTGGTTCCCAAGCATCATTAGACCTTCTCAAAAGGCCTAGATGGTTACAGTTCAGTGCGTCTCGGGTTAAGGAGCCTTTAAGAATCGCTCATTAGGCGGTGACACTAAACATTACTGATGCTTTTCGAACGTACAGGCCTGATGTGGGTGGCAGTCACAGTTCAGTAGAGAGGGGGCTTTTCGCTGCATACAGTAAAAAACATTATAAAAATAAATGGAGCGGCGGAGCGGAGTGCGCTGAGGTCTTCTCCGCGTCTGTGGGCCGAGGGGGGAACAGGGGGCTCTGAAAGGTCAGAGTGACTCAGCCTGGATTTATAAGGTTATTCATCACAATCATTTCTGTCCCACTCAATAACAGGAGCTGCTTAGAAACCCAAGAGAGCTACAAAGTATTTCACTGAGCAGAGATTCACTACTGTGAACACGCTGACAGCACTGCCATCTGGAGAAACCACACACACACACACGCATACACACATACAACACATACACATGAAAACAGTCTCTCATACACATACACACACAGTCTCAAACAGTCACATGCATACACCCACACACACACAAACACACACACATATATAGATACACATGCACACACACATACACACACACACAGTCTCTCGCACACACTCTCACAGTCACACACATGCACACCCACACACACAAACACTCAGAAAGTGTAGTATGAAGAACAGATCATCAGAAACCTTTTCATGTTCATTATCTGACTCTCACAGTAAAAGGTTCTAAAGGCATTCTCACAGTACAGGGTTCTATAGACAGGGTTCTGAAACACTGCCTCTTGAAATGCTCACAATAAAGTGTTCTATGCATGTTCACATGATAAAGCGTTCTGTATACACTCTCAGAATAAAGGGTTCTGTATTACCCTCTCAGAATAAAGGGTTCTGTTTACACTCTCAGAATAAAGGGTTCTGTATACACTCTCAGAATAAAGGGTTCTATATAGACTCTCAGAACAAGGGGTTCTGTATACACTCTCAGAAAAAGATTTCTGTACACACTCTCAGAATAAAGGCTTCTGTATCCATTTTAACTCCAATTCCTGCAGTGGCATCCAAGGATGTGCTAAAGTTTGCACACCCTTGGTCAAATGGCTTGTGTTGTTGACATTCAAAGTGTAAATAACAATACACAGCCTCTACAGACACACAGTTCTGTGCACATTATTGCACACTTACTGTTTATTAAATAAATTTAACAAACGGAAATAAAAATATACACTAAATTTAATGAGTTAACTTTAAAAATCATGCAAGCTCACTGCCTTCAATGACTTCATTAAATTAAACTTATTTAATGCTTTAATGATTAATTCAAGACAATTCGTTTTTAAAAACACAAATAAACACAAATAAATATAAATAATTGTGTTGTATCATATTGTACTATAAATAAATAATTAAATCAAATAGTTATAGAAACACCTGACTGGTGCAGCTTGGACACATCATCAGTATTGAAAGTTATGGCACCTTCTGTATGTTTGTATATCTTTTGGGGTTTTTTTCCAGTGTGTTAAACTCACAAAAACTACAAACAGAAAAATCCTGTATTTACGTGTGTCTCTGTAAATGGTGTGCAACTTATTTATAATCTTTTTATTCTACGGTGTGAAAACTTTTGCACACGATTGTATTCAGAACAGCACACGTGAAAAGAATCTTTAAAGCATGAAAAGATCATAATTTTATTTAGGATGCCTTTAATAAAGAGAGAAGCAAATGGCAAATCAGCAAGGTGTAGGATGGCACACACACACACACACACACACACACACTTATGAAAATATGAGATACTGAGTAATGGGAAAGGATTAAGTAAGTCATCCTTCGGTCCAGCAGAAAAATAATCAACATCTGCACGTTTTTTAATGGCGTGGAGGGTTCCAGATTTCTGGTCTGGAACAGATAGGCTGTTTAGGAACCGCAGGGAAAGTTCCGTGCAAGCAGAAACACACGGAGCCATATGGACCCCTAGCCTGCGCTCTGTTCCGGAAGGTTACCTTCATTCCAGTTAGAGATGGGCGCTGGAGCCTCTTCCTGAAATAAATGCCCAGTGTTCCCAGTGCCCAGCTGAGGGTCCTGCTGGGCAGATTTATGTGTATGTGCTGTGCTCTGGTGGGCTGTGGGACCGCCGTGATCTTGGCTAATGTGGGGCGTGTTAATGATTACACTATTTAACAGGGAGACGGGCCCAGAGGACCCGCTCAGCCAGACGGGGTCAGTCGGTGTCATCTGGAGTCTGGTGGCCCCATGCAGCAGAAACAATGTATAGTTTGACAGGTGTACACGTTTTACACTGTTTTACACAGTTTCAGATTCTGCTCTCAGCTTTATGCAGATTTACAGTTTTACGCAGATTTACAGTTTTACGCAGTTTTACAGTTTTAAATAGCTGTACGCAGTTTTATAGATTTACATATTTTTACACTATTTTACAGTTTTACTCTGTAGTACTGTGTCGCACAATTTTTCACAAACAAAAAGGAATACATCAACAAATGAAATTACCCCACCTCCCCATGACCAACAGTGAATGGGAAACCCTGAATGGGAAAATCAAATTAGGTCGAAATACCAGCAAGTCTAAACCAATTCCAACTACAAAGCCAGTGAGTCCAAGACAAGTCAGAGTCCAAACACCGGTGAGTCCAAGACAAATCCAAGTCCAAACACCAGAGAGTCCAGGACAAAGTCCAAGTCCAAGACAAGTCCACAGAGAAAACATCTCAAGTCCAGACTCCAATCCTACAGCCTTGGTTTGTAGACACACCATTTTCACTGTTTTGTCAAATTTCAGTAGTACAGAATGGAAACTGACTTTTTCACACAGAAGCTTCCTTTAGGCTCGTCTTCTTGTTGTGGACCAAACTGTAAGGAGATGTTTGACTGAGCTTTGATCTTTGACTGAGCTCACATCCTGGAGATGCAGGACCTGCTGAATTTTCTGCATTGTTTTGACTTTCCGAGAAAAGCTAACTATCAGGACGGTGCCAAGATACAAAAGGTAAAAGGTTGTGGACCCGTCCCTCCATCTCTTTGGGGTACATTTCTGTGGCTCTGGTTCTGTTTCTCCTGGTCTCTCTGTTCTTTCCCCTAAAACAACAAAACCTGACAAAAACACCCCCCACACCTCACTATGAGTCTAATGACATGGACTTCAGATGATGACATTACTGGCTCACAGGTTCAAAAAATTTCCAAGAAAAACTTTTGCCCATAATAACCTTTTGTCCTTAAAAACTTCTGCAGAAAAACTTTTGTCCATAATGTTTGTGTGCGTGGCAGGCGAGGGGTTCAGTGTGTCCGAGTGTTTCTGGTTGGTTGTTTGTGGTGTTTGGTGAGTGTAAACAGCACTGAAGTCTGCAGTGCTTTGAAGGGTTGTTTACTTTCTCACTGGTTTAGGAATGGTGGAGTCGGGACTCTGTGCTCCGGTCTGGAGCCGTTCGGATGGCAGCTGAAGATAACGGGCCATTCCAGAACTCCAGAACTCCAGAACCACAGAACGGCAGAAGTTCAGAACTCCAGAACTCCAGAACCACAGAATTTCATAACTCCAAAACCACAGAACTGCAGAACTCCAGACCCACAGAACTGCAGATCGAGAGAACTACATAACTGCAGCACTCCAGAACCATGGAACTCCAGAACCACAGAACTCCAGAAATGCAGAACTGCAAAAGTCCAGAGCTCCGGAACCACAAAACTGTAGAACTCCAGACTTGCAAAACTCCGGTCCATTTCACTTCTCTCCTCAGTCCTGACTTGATTTGATATGAGTCTATTTGACTTGATCTATTCTATCTATTGATCTTTATTTGATTCATCTGGTTTTCTGGTAGATTGGTTGTGTTTTTATGGTCAGTTTTGATTGCCTTGATTGATCAGAATTGGTTTGTGAGTCGGGGCTCATCACGCGCAGCTGGAGCGTCTTGACTGGGGTTTTTTGGTTGTTTGTTTTTGTTTGTAAATCTTTTTCTGTCTCTCTCCAAGCAGATTTACTTGGAAATGTTGTTTCACTGTTTATGGGAGTGTGTGTGTGTGTGTGTGTGTGTGTGTGTGTGTGTGTGTGTGTGTGTGAGTGGATGCCGTGGTAACGGGCCGTGTTTACAGCTGATAGTCTGTGCCCTTTAATCGAGGGAAATGGTCTTCAGATGTGCAGCCGGCTGATCTCTCACCTCTTTCTGAAACCACTTCAGTGAACAAACTGGACGCCTCACACTCCTCTGCATCTCCCTGAAAAACACCAGCCAAATTTTTAACATTTAAAAAAATAATTACACTCCTTTAGCCATCAAAACAAACACTGGGTTTTTTTCTGTCTTCAGTAGCTCCACAT
Source organism: Alestes dentex (assembly GCA_037576975.1). Lineage (NCBI taxonomy): Eukaryota > Metazoa > Chordata > Actinopteri > Characiformes > Alestidae > Alestes > Alestes dentex. The sequence goes on along the minus strand of JBBIGA010000594.1, from coordinate 11,037 downwards.
GAACTATCACTGCTGAAGAACGGGAGGAGGAAAAAGAAGAAGAAGGAGAGGAAGAAAAAGAAGAAAAAAAAAAAGAAGAAGAAGAAGAAGAAGAAGAAGAAGAAGAAGAAGAAGAAGAAGACGAAGACGAAGAAGAAGAAGGAAAAAAACATGAGCAACATGAGTCTCTGTAGATACTGGATAATTCATAGTAGATACTGAATAATTTATAGTGGATAATGAATAATTTGTAGTAGTTCAAACCAAAAACTGAATCTTAGGCTTGCAGGTTAAACAGGTAACCTTCTCCATATCTCCATTTATCCATTTCTCAAATGTATTCAATACTTTTCCTCTTAGACACAATCTAAGAACAGGTGCTATTTGTAACATTTTATGGAAATTTTACAGGAGATTGAATGAGCTTGAATGAGCTCATTCAGTCTGAATGAGCTTTAGCTTCTTAATCAATAATTAATGTGACACAGCAGTCGATTAATAAGGCTGTGGATAGCAGTTGTGAGAAGTGGATTATAATAGATGTAGCCACTTATCCAGATTTTTTCTTGATTGTATTCTTGTTAAACTGGAAAGTTGTGGAGTGAACAACTATAAATGAAAATATGTGAAATAAACCCAGTTTCCTTTCTAAAATGAAATAATCGGTTACAGTGCAGGTCTGACTCCTATTAACTGAATGTGTGGTGATGCAGAGTCAAAGTCTAGACTGTCCTTTAACTTAAATGCACTCGTTAACTGAGCACTTAATAGCTCTTTAAATATGTTGAATAAAAATTACATTGGCTTATAAAGGAACTCAAACGGTGATTATACTGTAAAGAATATTGAATGTATTATTAAGAAATATAATATGAGTAACATGCAAATGTAGAAATACTTTTGACTGGTGGTGTATAAGACCCTTTTAGGTTTTGTATTACATTTATTATTGTCATTATTACCATTTCAGTGTTTGTTATGGTTTTTTTTAATACAGAAAGAGAGCATGTTATGCTGCAGCTTTGTGGCCGGGACATCATGCTAATTGGTGCCATAAGCTATCATTCATCATTAGCCATGTTAGTACTGAGCTGCTCCTTTAAGAGCCTTTTTTTCTTTGGGAAGCTTTAGTGAATCCAAACACCTGGTCCAAGATCAACAGCACATGCTGAAAAGCGCTGATGTCACTCTCTCCCGGCGGGGCAACACCACGACATGTCAAATTAAAGAGAAAAAGCCGCAGAGGGGCAGAGTTTTCCTTCTGGGAAAACGGAGTTGTCCACCTGCTGCCAAGCCTTAACGTCCCACTGAGCTGAGAGAATCATTAGAGTGCAATAAAACGGAGCTGTGGCTTCACAGAGCAGAACATGATGAACTGTCCCGTTAGACACAAACACTGACAGAACTGCCTTTTATAGACAGGGAGGAAAACACACCTGCCCCAGACTCACACTGAACCCAGCTGCCCGAGGACGATCCCCCTACTCCCCCTGCTGGCCTGCGCTTACATTGCACATAACATCCCGGACCCGAATGCACTTAACTTCTTCTCATCCCTCACTGCTTCATCCTTTTGTTCCAGTGAGCTACAGATTTACGGAGCGTCCTGGACCTTCAGATCCTGAACTTGCAGTGTTTTAGATCCTCTCCACGTACCTCAGTTCCTAAACTCACAGTGTTTTCAGATCATCACCACGTCCTTCAGTGGCTCTTTGTTCCACGAGCGTGAAAACAGTCACACATTTTATCAGATATCTCCGTTCTTGTGCGTTTGGATCAGTTGGTCCTGTTTTCTCTCGTCTGAACAAATTCCCTGCTCTTCTGTAGACCAGAGTCTCCCGTAGTCTCCCAAACTGGACAGTCACGTTCCATGCTCTGGCACGGTTAGAGATCACACTAGATTAGGCCAATTAACCCAGGTCCTACTGAACCACCAGAGTGTGAAGAGAACTGTGTCCGAGTCCACCTGAAGTGGCCCAAGTCCAACAGAACAGTGTCCAAGTCCAAATGAACCAAGTCTGAGTCCAGCTGAACCATCCAAGTCTAGCTAAAATGTACCTTAATCTAACTAAACTATGCCCAAGTCCACAACAAATCCAAGCCAAAGGCAAACTAGAACTTAACTAGAGTCCAGATAAACAGTGCTCGAGTCCAGGTCAACTGTGCCCAAGTCCAAACGCACAAGACTCCAACAGAATAATTCAAGAATCCAAGCCTGAGTTCAGTTGAACAAAGTCTGCTTCAGCTGAACCCTAGCCCAAGTCGAACTGAATCATGCCCAAGTCTGGCTAAGCCATCCTTGACTACGACCGAGCCATGCCGAGGTTATTTGAACCAAGTCCAGGAGTCCAACTGAACCAAGCCCAAGTCCATCTCCTCAAGCGGGCTTTTTCAAATGAACTGGATAAAATGTGGCACAGGGCAGATCACCTAGTGTGAGTCTACTGTTGGAGTGAACAAAAGATTGTCATTTACTTTCAGCCTTCATGTAATCAGGTCTTTAGTCAGATGTTTCGAGCAGCAATTTCACATTACAATCCAATTATTACTGAAATGGAAAAAAATCTGCAGATGGAAAAACAGCCATAACACACTTCAGGGTTAGCTTTAACACCAAGAAAACTCCTGAAACTGTTCTGCTTCCAGAACCAGAGTCCCCAAAAGCAGCACAAATGCAAAAGGCAGTACATAAAAGGGCTTTTGTCATGTTACTCCGCTGTGAAAACTGTTTTGATCTAATATATTTAGGTGGATTTTTAAAGGTAATCTGTTGCTCGTTGTTTTCTTGCGCCAGAAATTAATTTTAAATTTAGATTTTTAAAGGACCTATTTGGTGTTAGCCCAGCACTGTTGTGCTCAGACCTTTTCTTAGACCATCTGGCATTATGAATTCGGTAGCTGGGAGATAAGCGCTAAACTCTTCCTTCTCTCACGCACCACCACCCGCCAGCTCTTCTCCCAAGGTTAGCCGAGCCCTTGACAGTCAAGGTCACAGTCACTCACCTTCAGAAAGACAGAGAGACAGAAACACATCTCATGGGGCTGGACAGGTCCAGCATGTTTATTTTCACACAGCCAGCATTTAGCCTGGTTGAACTTCAGCCATTCTCACATCAGATTAACCCTTAACCTTAGGATCACCTTTAAGAGAGGAGCCTGTTTATCAAGAGGGTTTTCATAGGTTATCATGGGCACTGCACATTCATACTGGATTAAAATCACTCTACAATTCTTACTGTAAAAATTACACCCATGCATATTGGATTAAATCACTGCTCAATTATTACTGTAAAAACTACACACTGCAGATTCATACTGGATTAAAATCATTCCACAGTTATTACTGTCAGACTGTAAACACTACACACAATGTAGATTCATACTGGATTATAATCAATTATTATTTTACACTGTAAAACTGCTTAATATTCCTATTCTGACACACTTTTAAGGATTGTATGAAGGCACTGAATGGTTTCTGCTCTGTTTCATGGAGAAATTTCAGTTATTTTACCTTTTCCAATATTAGGGTATTACTTAAGAGTGGAAAGTTTTTGATGAGACATATGAAGTTGTGCAGTGACCAAAGGTGTTTAGCAAATCCAAACTATGTTTTAGATTCTTGAAGGTAATATTTATTTATCTCAGAAGAGAAACTGAAATATTTAAGCCTTAATATCAAGCTGTCTTGAAAGAAAAGGTCAGTTGAGTCCAGCGGGTTCATGTAGGTTAAAGGGAAGACCTGCAGCTATTAAACAAAGACTTGGGACTTCAAACGTGCAGAAGTAAAATCCCCCCGGAGTGGAGGAATCTGCCCTCTGCATCGTCCCTCACTTTGTCTTTCACTGGTGTCATGAAAAACCACAGGACACCAGGGATGACCGAACAAATGTTTTTATATTTGTTCCCTGAAATGAAGCACCCAGTGTTCCTCTGCCGAGCGGTTTGTTTACGGAGGCCAATGAGGGGCGCTCCATCAAAACACAAAGAATTATGGGTAATGGATTTATCGGAAGGGTCAGACCTTGTTTCTTAAAGCGACAGTTTATTTCCTCCCCTTAAACCCAGCCGAAACACATTCAGTGTCCAAACTTCACTTCTATAGTTCTAGTGCTGGAGCTACAACGCTAATGTAGCTGACAAGCAATGGGAGATTATACCCAGCCAATTAGCCTGACACTAACTGCCGGCCATTTGTCATCCATAAAAATAAGCAAGAGTCTTAAAAAGTATATTGAAATATCCTCGCGCCTGTAGACCCCCAGATAGGCTCTGGGTACCCGCAACCCAATAAAGGATTAAGCGGTTACAAGAAATGAACGAATGAATATTGAAACATTTCCAACCACTCTACATTCATTAGCTGTTGTTGTGTTTTTAAGGGTGCTATAGGTAAATTCTTCAACAACTCCAGGCATGTGATGGTTTAGACATACAGACTGCAAAAAAGCTAACTGGTTGGGTTTAAACTTATGCAGCACCAACTGGTGGGGTATAAACTTGCACAGTGTTAAATGATGAGGTATAAAGTTGCACAGTGTTAATTGGTGGGGTATTAGCTTGGATAGTGTGGGTTGGTAGGATATAAGCTGTTACAGTTGTAGTTGGTGAAATGTAAGCTTGCACAGTGTTGATTAGTGGAGTATAAACTTATGCAAGGCTAATTGGTGAGGCATAAATGTGCGCAGTTCTGATTAGTAGAATGTAAGCTTGCACAGTGGTAACTGGTGGGGTATACTGCAAACCTGCACAGTGCTGATTGGTGGGGAGTGAACATGAGCGTATCAGTCTTACAACTTTCTTACTCTGTTTACACACCAGCCATAAAAAATACATTAATAAAGAAACACGAGATAAATAAATAATAGTAACAGTAACGGTCATTTTGTGTTCGTTTATGCAATAAATGTAAACATTAAGAGTTTTAATATTATTTCCATTTAAAATTTCTAAAGTATTTTGTGAAATTATTTCTGAATTATTATTTATAATTATTTGCACAATTACATTTATTGCTGTTCTGTATTGCTGCTAAAATCATATTTATTGCCCTATTTGCACATGCAGAACTTCCATTCTGCAACTTTGCACATCTCTGCTGCTAAAATACAGAACCGGTCAAACACTGTATTTATCCTCACTGTAGCTGTTGTTAATTGTACTTAACATTGCGTCATCTCATCTAGTTGTTATTGTTGCTCTTGTGTTCTATTTTACAGACTTACATTTCCCATCATATTTGTGTTTCTAAGAGTCACAGATGGCTCCTTGTCCTCAGGAATACTGAGCTTGGCCAGTTTCCCCCCTCCTGCTATCTTCTCTTTGGTTCCTTCTTTATTTATCTATTTCGTTCACCTGTGTCTTGTTTCACCTCTCTATTTAAACCCTGATCGACCCTGTTTTAGCGTGAAGTGGCCACAAGAACTTTCCTCACTTGTGGTACCACATGGCAGAAGTAATCCAGCTCTTGACCAGCGTCTATGGTTCAGCCTGTGGATTCAACTCTCCAGTCGATCATGGACTAGTATTTGCACTTGTGAAAGTTCTGGTGGTTTTCCTGATTTTATTTAATTGTTTGTATGAGCCAGAGTCAAACTATTCCATTGTTTACATGTGCTGCCATTGTTCTGATTCAAACAGATCAAGTATTCCTGCAGGTGTGTCTGTGTGTATGAGTCAGCTGAGGAACATGACAGATGAATGGACCTTCCCTAACGCAGCAGGGGTACCTCTTCCATCAGACGACACCCCAGAACTCCAAAACCAGCTGAGACACCAAGCTGTTGATCTGAACTGATCTGCTGATCCAGGTGGTGGCGGAACTGATGAGCCTCGTCTGTCCGTCAAATCTTATGCCATTGCAAGTGCACACAGTCCCTCAACCCATAGCACCTGCGCCTCCAAGGATGGATTATGCCCATCCCTCTCTACCTGAGCGCTACACAGGAGACCCAGCCTGCTGCCATACCTTCCTGCTGGGCTTCAAGCTCTACTTTGCTGAGTATTCAGAACTTGCACAAGATATTTGTCTTCATTCAGAGACTCACTGGATGGGCCATGGACATCTGGAGGAGAGGCGACCCAGTTATGGAGAACTTAAAGTTTGTTCACTGCTTCCAGGCAGTCTTTAACCATCCAGCCCAGTGGCAGTTCAACAGCAACCCGCTTCTCCCCCTGCGCCAAGGAGGCAAAACCTTCACAATTATTTCCATCTTGTTCTGCATCCTCATGGTGGAGAATGGGTGGAACGAGATTCTGGATGGAACTGGCCTGCCAGGATGCCAGTTTGGATCCTGACACTGTCTAAACCAGCATCTTGGGACTAGAAGGAATCAACCCAGCCATCATGCTGGATGCCCCATGCTTGGTGCCCTCTATTGGAGAAGTAGCTTCGGAGCCCATACATCTAGGAGCTTCCCAGCTGTCCAATGTGGAGCACAGACTTAAACAGGCGAGAGAGCTGTGTACATACTGCAGAGCTGAGGGACATCGGAGAGTCCATCCAGAAGACGAGGGAAATGTGTACAGATGGAGTATACTCTGAACTTTTTGTCCACAAAAAGCTTATGTGATCTGTTTGCATTTCAGTGCCTGATTATTCTGTCTTTGTGTCTGCTCTTTTAGACTCCCGGTCACCTGAGAGCTTTATGTTATCTTTAGTTTCATCCCTTTCCATTCCCACGGTTGCTCTAACCCATCCTGTCATGATTAATGCCCTGGAAAGCAACCTGGGCGGCAACATAGCGGTTACTGCACTTATAATACTGTCCATATTGCCATGTCATTCTGAAAAGACCTAGTTTTTGGTTCTCCCTATATTCCAGCATCAATTAATATTAGGTCTCCCAGGACTGAGAAGACAAAGTCTGGAAGTGTAAAGTGACCGTTTTGTCACACGTGAACACATCACAACACACAGTAGCATGTAGCCAGGAACACAGCGGAGTAGTGTGTTGGGGTGTGGTACCTTAATGAAGGGTACCTCAGTGGTGCCACTAGCAGTCTTGGCATTCAAACCCACGACTTTCTGACCACAAACTCAGTGTCCTGGTATCCTCACAGTAAGAACACTTTCCTGAATCACACACCACCTCCAGGGAAATCCCTCACAGCCCCTCTCCCTGTTAAAATACCCCAGAATATTCCGTAACGTGTGTAAACTAAAGATTGCGACATAAAGCTGAGGTATTCTGCACCCTCCAGGGCAACCCGTCTTCCCCTTCATTGGCATGGGAGTGCGTTATTGAGCTTTTGCTCTGTCAAATTTAAGCTCAAAACATTTTCATTAACAAAGTTTTTGGAAATGATTTACACCAAATAATTTACACATAACTTAAAAACATACACATAACATTTGCAAAATAAGTACGTAAGGACACACCCTCTAATGAAAGCACACTTCAATAGGGGTAAATATATTTTTTTGGACATTTTAGGGCACATTTTGTGTTTATTTGAGTCTAAAATCACAAATCACATTGGCAGCCAAGGTATCTCACCTGCCAGGCGAGTAAGGTAAGGTACAGTACTGTGTGAATTATTTAAATCCATGTTTCACAGCGTGTGATTGTGTCGTTCTGCCAGCAAAGTGAACATTAGAAGAAATACAAACAGACAAGAAAACAGTAAAAAGCATCAATATTTGCTCTGTTTGTAAAAGTAGTTGATATTTTGTGAGCTGGTGAGAACACAGATTCGTGGCCAGATTTCTCGTCGGTTCCTCCAGCTGTAGTTTAGATTGTGAAACTCCATCAGCAGCTCCTGATTTAATATAATGAAGGACTGATTGAGTCAAACCAGGTTTCTGATGGAAGTAATACTGGACTCCTACAAGGAACACACTGATATACTGAACATAACATCACTGTTTACTGTAGAATGTTATTTGTATTAATTCTTTTTAGGATATTTAGTTATGTTCAAGTGAAAACATTCACCGCTCATCCAAACAGTTTTTAAATAGTTTTGTAGGTGTCAGGGTTCCCCTCTCTCTCCTGGCAAAGATAGCAGGCGCACTCGCAGACTTCCATGTTTTGAGACTTTATTGAAACACCCCAAGTGTAATGGTGGATCACAACTCAGGTCCACCACTAACCAACTTAAACACTCCAAACTCTAAACCAATAACAACAGGACATGACAGTAGGTGCCTAAGAGTACTGAAAGTGAATAATTGTCAGTTCGATTATGCAAATACATATAACTGTATTTATTTATTTTCATTTACTTATTTGTCTTCTTTTTTATTTGTCTTCTTTTGTATATATTTTATGACATTTTGAAAATAAGTTTGGGTATTATATTTAGGCCCAACCCAGTTAAAGGTTGGGGTATATTTTTTTTGCCCTTTACATTTTTTATCTTAATTCAAATTCAGTGTTTTAAAAATTTTTAAGCGAATTGTGTTTTCAGTGTTACAGTAGCTTGTGTGGGTTTGTGTGTGTGTGAGAAACTGTGTGCGTATGTGTGTGTGTGTGTGTGTGTGTGTGTGTGTGTATATATTTGTGTGTGTGTACGTGTGTGTGTGTGTGCGTGTGTGTGTGAGAGAGAGAGAGAGAACAGCGCTGGATGAAGCCCCAGAGTCTCTGATAATCCTGAGAGGCTCTGTAAGTGTGTGGGTTAAATTTAGCCATGCCCCAAAGGTGTTTGATCAGACAGGTGTGTGGCATGTCGGATTTCAGAGTATCTCCGATGTGTCAGCTCAGTGTTTTAAGGCTTTAATCTGACCACTCATCGTTTGATCATTTTTTTTTTGGAGCTTCTGAAGCTGCAGAACTGTGAGCTTCATTACTGCACACCTTAATCAGGGTTCTCCTGTGTGTGTGTGTTGGGGGTGGGTGTTGAAGGTCAGACAGGTTACTATTTTACTAATGAGGCAGAATGAACTAGTTATTTTTGTCGTTGTCATTATTATTACAAAGTGGACAAACAGAATGAGACAGTGCAGAGTCACCAAATGCTTTTCTGCCCAAAACTACCTGAAGTGAACTTAAGGTAAAGGAGGACTTGATTATTTAAGCACAGGTTTAACATTCAGCAATGTTTTAATGTTCTGAGAGAGCGGGAGAAAGCGAATGAGAGAGATGGAGTGAGACAGAGAGAGAGAGAAAAAGAGAGGTTTAACAAATGCCTTTATTCACAATATTCAAGAGATCATTAACAAAAACAAAGCAACCAAACCATAATAATAATAATAATAATTATTATTATTATTATTATTAATAATAATCCTTGGAGCTGATCCACCCCAGCAACTCGGGGGATGGAGTACCAACTCGTCCTCATCGGTTCCTCCCACTGCTGGGTCCAGTGTGCCTCACTCTGTCACTCATCTGCTGTAATAATAATAATAATAATTATTATTATTATTATTAATAATAATCCTTGGAGCTGATCCACCCCAGCAACTCGGGGGATGGAGTACCAACTCGTCCTCATCGGTTCCTCCCACTGCTGGGTTCAGTGTGCCTCACTCTGTCACTCATCTTCTGTCCCCACTAGCCTGTAGAGAAATCCGCTGCATCTCTGTTGAAGGTCAGTCCATCTGTCTCGTAGGGTTAGCGCCAGAGAGGAGTAAGGCCCAACTGCGGATTTCCATTTCTTACAACTTTATTTTACCAAACACAAATAAGGCTCGAGGGCCAAAACATAAACAAATTCCAAAAACACAAACGACTGGTACAACCTAGGGGAAGTGTGAAGGTAAATGTGAGGGTAGGTGTGAGGGTGGACTGACAAACAGACAGGGCACAGGGGAACCTAAATATATCCTTAACACAGACAGGAACCAACCAAAACCGAACTTATTACTTAACTTTTGTTGTTTATTTGTTGTTTTTTGTGTTCCCCTGGCCGGGGAACACACACACACCTGTGTCAAAATAAAAGTCCAACAAGGCGGCCTATACCAGCCGCTGACCAGGACGTAACACTCATCCATCCAGCCAACTTTGCTTGCCCCAGTATAAAGTTCAACAGTTGGCTTCGGGCTTTCTGTTTTTGGGAGTAACAATAACCCAGAATAAAACTTTGTCCTCTAAAACCCAATCTAAAACACTTACTATCTTCTTCAGTAAACAAAATAAAGAAGTCAGCCTACAACATTCCACAAAACAGTGAAAAACAGTTTCTCTCTCACCGCAACATGGGCAGTTCGGACTCACAGCAGGATTTACAACGGAAGCAAAAGCATTAACCGTCACAATACCATGGGCAACTTTCCACTGCCAATCATCATAAGACTCTGCTTGTGGTGGTTTGTAAAAAGATCTCCATGCAGGTCTGACATTATCAGATGCAAATTTGGTTCGCCATGGTGTATCCGTTCTTACTGCTACATTCACTCTATTCAAAACCTTTACACAGCATTAAAAAACTTTTCCCAGTTGTCCCAGCCAAACATAAAAAAACAGAATTGACCATGTGTAATAGTGGCCTTTCACAGTCACCCAGATTGTGTGTGAGGTACAACTTGAGAGTGGGGACATCCCCGTCATCTGAGTCCTGAGCATATCACGGTCCACTGCTGTCAGTGCTGACCTCCACTTCTCCAGCAGCTGAGCTACAAACCGTGTAGACTTGATCTGTAGGTGTCCAGCTACTGCACAGACATTACTTAACCCAGGTCCTGCCAGGTCCACCAGGGCTCCTAGGTGCTCTGTGCATTTTTGTGGCTGGATTTGAAAAAGCTGTAACACTCCGATAAATCCATGAGAGAACGGTAGATTGTCTATTGACAGTTTTTTAGTGTCCATTAAAAACAAAGAGACATCCATATCAAGATTTCCTAACCTCCGGAGCAGCCTAAAGGCCAATGGTCTCCAGACTAAAATGTCTAACTCGAAACAAAAGGCAGCAATGCTGCGGGGAAGATGTACAAGGCCTTGATAGAACACATCAGTTGAAATGACATTGATTCCATATCAGACAAAGAGGATCTTCAGTGTTGATCCAGCATTGATCTTGCTTGTTGAGAAGGCCATCAACATTGAAAAATCAACCATTTGTGGATGGATTCAACAAGGATTCAACATTGTTTCAACGCTTGTTTGGCAAAGG
>JBBIGA010000537.1:0-15995 GCA_037576975.1 Alestes dentex | reverse complement strand
ACATAACGGAAACATTTTAAACTGGTTCTTTGTGTGTTTACAGTTCTATAAATAACCATTACTTATACTAAAGAACCACTGAATTACCCAGTGTAGGGTTGCATTGTATTTATTTTAAGAAATACATCGTCTACTTTGATCACGTCTTTTAATTAAATTGCAGCTCTACTGATGATTTCGTCCTCATTTGCAAACAATCCTTATAGCTCAGAGAACTGATGTGCCAAGAAAAAAACTGGCTCAAAAGAGGTCACTCAGCTTTAATCGGAAACATACATTCCAGTCTGTCTGTTCTTAAGGAATGAAAAGCAAAATGACAGCTGGCAGAGCTTGTGGACCAACCAGTTGAGTCGAGTTTGAATGTATGCGAGCTTCCAAGTGTGTGTCTGGGAAGAGGGTGATAAAATAAAAAGAAGTACTTCGGGTGGGGTGGGGGGGGGACAATTACACAAAGTCAAACCGGTCATCATATTTTGCGGAGGTCGCCCTGGTTACGGATCCTAGGGATGCAGACAAACAGTGTGTTGAGTTCGCGGAGAGGAATGTGGCCGCTGTGTCTGTGGTTTTAGCACTGGAAGCTCTTCTCCTGCGCCAAAGCTAGAGAGGTGTGGTGCATGAGGGGCATTTTTGACTGGAGCAGTGACTGAAATTGAAGGTAGTCTACGAAAGAGAGCTCACAGCAAACCTTTTTTTTTGACATACTGTAAACGGGAATGCGAGACATGCTGGTTTCAGACTATTTGATGGAAGTGTAATTGAGAATGTTTTAGTGGCTTCATAAAAAAAAACTTCTAAAATGATTCTTGGATTAGACATATGGTTCTAGATTTTTTTAAATTGGTTCCTTAAAGTTTTGAAAGTTTCAGTTACATATAAGGTCAGTGAAAGGGCCTACGTTCTGCATTTTATGTGTGCGTGTGTGTTTGTGTTTTTGTTGTCTGTGGTCCACTTATGATGTTGGGGTGTGTGTGTGTGTGTGTGTTTTCTTTTTCGTTAGTTTGTTTTTTTTTATTTTAACATGTATCTTTGATTTTTTTGGTCTTATCCGAAAGCATTCCAGGCTGCAACCCTCAGAATGAATGGGCAGGGTTCATCAAAATCAGAAAACTTTACCGATCTCAGAAGAAACTGCTTATGTGACAACTGTACAGTCACACAGAAACACAAAGACAAGAACAATGTAAATATAAAGTCTAAACAAAAGTCAAATAAAAACTATGCAGAAATACTCTGAAAAGTACTCAAAATCTGCAACATGCTGTGGTCAGTTAGAGAAGAGGATATAAATACTATAGACAAACAAATTACCGCTGAAGTTTACTAGTTAACACAAATAGTGGTTTGGTGTTGTTGTCTATACCGAGTCCGTTATTGCCAGTAATAGAGATAAGGTAAGCAATTTTAGTGGATATGCACCTGTGAAAGACCTCTGAAAGTGTGCTGTGGTGTCCACACCAATACTTTAGCAGATCCTGTACGTTGCAAGGTGGGGTCAAAGTAGTTTGTCAAGCTCATCCCACAGCTGTGTTATCAGATTGTGGGGAATATGGAGGCAAGTCAACACTTAAAACTCTTTGTCATGTTCCTCCTACTATTTTGTTCAGTGTGGCAGGGTACATGCCAAAGGAAATGAAACTGGCATGAAGGGGAATACTTGATCTGGTGTTTTAGATGTGGGTACATGTCAAAGTAACATCCACATGAATGCAGGGCCTGAGGTTTCAGCAGATCATTGCCCAGGGCATCACACTGCCTCCGCTGGCTTTCCTTGTTCCCATAGTGCATCCTGGTGGCATCTCTTCCTCAGGTAAGCAACACACACACACACACACACACACACACACACACCCACACCCAGCCATCATTATCTAAAAGAAAATGTGATCTGATGCTTACATGCCCACTGTAGGCTCTTTTGACAGTAGACAGGGGTCAGCATGAGAGATACCGTAACTTTTCTCTGGCATCGAACCAGACGAGTTTAGTATTTATACCTTGCATGCGGGATGTTCCTGGTTTGCTGGGGTTAGTACCTGCCGTAGTGACCCTGTCTTGCCATTACAATTTGGCCCTTGCCATAAACGCTCAGATTCTTATGTTTGCTTATTTTTCCTGGTTACAATATATTGACTTCAAGAACTGACTGGTCACTAATACACCCCACCTCTTGACAGGTGCCACTGTAATTAGATAAACAGTCTGGTTCGCCTCGCCAGTGATTTTAATGGTGTGGCTGCAGTGGTTTTGTGACATTGCAGAAAAACATTTATTCAAATTGGGATGTTGATTTAGGATGTCGGCGTCATTTCTATATCTTGACTTTCTGGAAAGGGCGGCACGGTGGTGCAGGGGTTAGTGTTGTTGCTGCACAGCAGGAAGGGCCTGGGTTCGACTCCCGGGTTGGGCGCGGGGGCTTTCTGTGTGGAGTTTGCATGTTCTCCCCGTGACTGTGTGGGTTTCCTCCCACCACCAAAAACATGCATGCATTGGGGATAGGTTGATTGAGCAAACTAAATTGCCCCTAGGTGTGAGTGTGAATGGTTGTCTGTCTCTGCAATGTGCAGGTGACTGTCCAGGGTGTACCCCGCCTTCACCCATTGCTGGGATAGGCTCCAGCCCCCTGAGTGCAGAACAAAGGGGTAGATAATGGATAGCTGGACTTTACGGAAAAAGAAGAAGTTGTATGTTTTTTTGACGTCAGCAAGGTTTATAGTTCATGAACATCAAACTTTCAAAAAATGTTGTTTTTTTTTTACACCATTCTAACCCCTCTCCCCTGAGACACACTCACACACACACACACACACATACATACACACACACACACACACATACACAATTACACCCACACACTCAAAAGGTGATCTTCAATGGCCTTACCACAAAGACCAGCAGGAGCCCTGTATGGTCATTCTGCCTTGGCCACAATGACCTTAGCTGACCACACAAGATAAGCAACACCAGTGTTCGAGTGAGAGACTGAAAGAAGGAGGGTCCTCTGTTAAGAAACAGTTTTCATTTCCTTTTGTCTAGTGGCTCATCTCTACCCATAGACCCTTATGACAAAAAAAACCTAAACAACTAAAAAACTTTTACACTGACAAAACTAAAACAAAATGGGGCTTTATCCAACATTTATCTTGTGTTACTTCCACGGATGTTTTTCTATGGCTAACAGAGTAGGTACAGTTAAGAGTCAGTAGAGGTAGATTTTGTTGGAGTCTGAGTAAGGAGTGGTTTGAGAGTAGTCCACGGCAACAAGAACAGCAGTCTCTGTTGGAGCTTTTGGACAGCAGTTGCCCTGGAATGGGGGAGGAGCGTGTGGGCAGTTAAAAGCAGCTCATCCAGTAGAGGACACTTGGGCAAGAGACCCTAGCAATTACAGATATATGTACACTGTATGTAACCAGCCTGTTTTGTACTTAAATGTACATAAATGGATTTGACAGTGTTTATTTATGCGTTTACACATGACTGCACATGTATTTATTACATTAATTTCTTATTTCATGAACGCCTTCAGTCTGTTAAATATCTGAAAGAAGGCAAAAAAGGGGAAATGGAGTGAAAAAGATATTTTTAACGGATGAAATTAGGAAAAACAATCAACAAAAAAAGTAGAAGATCCATCAGAGTATGAGATGTGGGGGGGTGATGGAAGTAGCTGTCACTGGAAAGAGTTTCAGTTAGAAAATGAGAGAAAGAACACGAGAAGATAATGTAAAGAAGGGGGCAGAATGGTCAAGGACCCACCACTGTTCACTTCAACTAATCACAGGTCTTTATGCCTCATTATGATTTGATGGTATTGACAATTAGAAGTGACAAATAGGGAAGACAGCTGATGATAGATTTGCTGTCTACAGTCTACCATTCAGTGTTAAGAGGCAGCAACCGTCTAGAAACATCAAGAACAGCTGTCTGTGTGATGTTTTGCAAATGGGATAATGTAACCCCATCTTCGTCTTGCAGGCTTTTTCGATGTCTTTTATCTATCACTGTGACTAGTATCTGACAAATGTTTTAAACATATTTGAGCGTATATAGACTTAGGTAAGTTGTACATACATACAACTTGCCTAACTGTGCATTTAGTTTCCATTTAGTTTACATATACATATAAGTATATATTTTACAATACAGATGTCCATATTTTATATTCCTAGATTGTATAGTGTACATTGTATACTGTACTGTTGGTATAGTATTTTATTCTATTCTATTGTTTTCTTAATTTTTGCTGCTCTTAACTTTGTACTGTCCACTTTCTGCCGTGACAAAGCATATTTCCCACGTGTGAGACTAATAAATCTTATCTTATCGCACTAAAAAATGTTTATCTTATCTTATAGCACTTTTATAAGAATACAATGCAAACGCTTAAAAGCCTAATATCACAAGTTTTATTTGAAAAGTTACAGTGCAACAGGAAACTAAATTGTGACTGGTTCTTTAGGAATGCAGAACCATGACAAAGAACCATTTGAATGCTTAGATGGTTCATTGTATGGCTCATTGCATTCTCTATGATGGAGAAGCTCTTGTTCTCCATCTGGTGGCCTGGTGATTATGGAGTTGCCCCTGCAATCGGAAGGTTCCGAGGACTGCTAGCGGTACCACTGAGGTACCCTTAAGCAAGGTACCGTCCCCAGGCACCGTGACGGTGGCTGCTCTGGCTGCTCACTGGTTCTCTTGGTGAATGGGTTAAACGCAGAGAAGAATTTCACATTATTCACAATGTGTGCTGTGCTGTGGTGTATTCACGTGTGACTATAAGGGCCACTTTACTTTAGTGAAAAGAGACCATTCTGTCATATGTGAACACACAGCACACAGTGTGAACAGCACAAAATTCGTCCTCTGGGTTTAACCCATTCACCGAGTGAAGCAGCAGGCAGCCAGGAACACAGCACCTGGGGAGCAGTGCATGGGGACGGTACCTTGCTCAGTGGTACCTCAGAGGTGCTTAGCAGACTTGGGAATCAAACCCATGATTTTCTGATTGCAGGACAAACGCCTTAACCACTAAGCTACCACCTACCTGAATTTATTCTATATAGTTCTGAAGCCCTCAGAGCGTATTAGTAAAAATCTGATTTCAACAAATGAAAACAGTCTAAAACTCCTACTTGCTCGTCATTTGCTGCTCTTTCACTCAGCGTGCTGCCGCTCAGCCGCACTCCGGACCCCCTCCCTCTGACGTTTTTTTTCCCATCCACTTGTGGGTGGAGACTATCCTGAAAGAACTTCTGGGTTCAAAGATGTTGTGGGTTTCTGAAACCTAAAATTAAAGAAAGTTGGGCATTTTGGTTCTTGATGGGTGTTTGCGTGTGGCGCCTTTTTTTTAAACCCTAGTAGCAGTTATTATTACATATTTTTTAAAAATTGTTTGGCCATGTGACAATGATTCATCATTCATTGCATTACTGGCATGGATTAAAGGGTTAAAGACACTTGTGGTTCTACATGGCCTTAAAAAAGGGTTCCACTAAGTGCTATATAGAACCCTTTTTGTATTATACTACAGTAACATCAGAGTTGACTATATCGGCAATTTGCTAACGCTAAAGCTCCAACCTCGGCGCTTTTTGGATTCCGTCATTTATTTTTTTGTACATTTTTACAAAAAGAAAAGTGTAGTTAATTATGTAGTTTAAAGCATGGCTTAAGCATTCAAACGTTTAAAGCATTGCTCCAAAATGCCTGTATGGACATACATATAGACCACCAACCTAAAAGCCATGTTTGCCAATTGTTTTTAACCAGCTAAACGCAAATATTACACAATAACACAAATCCAGTACAATCACTCCCTCATAAACACGCCATGCCTGCGGTCAATCACCCTCCAGACAGCAGCAAAGCTATAAAGGCCTCCAGCACCTGCTCTAATGCGCTGCCCTCTCTTTCTTGTTCTCCCTCATTCTCTCGCCAGCCCTCCCTTTTTCCTGACTCGCTCTTAACCGCCGTGTCCTAGCGAGCCCCTTTATGGGACCCATTATTAGTGTTTATATGTTGGCGCTCGCGCGGACGCCTGCCCCGCGTGTCTCCCGCGTGCTAAAGCCCTGTCTCAATGTTATGATCCACTCTTTCTCTCTCATTAACTCCGTGTCTGTTTTATGGAGTATTAATTGAGTCGTAATTTGGATTTAAACGAAAGCACGCGTGAGTTTAATACTGCCAGCACAGTTTGCCTAATTGAAAACAGGCATACAGGGCTTTCGGCTGGTGAACCACATACCAGAACACACACAACTGGATGTTCTTTTTTCCCCCACTCCAGTGTTTTGGATTTCAAATGGGGTCACTGCACCCTGCGTGTGTTTTCACTTTCCTGCGTTTCTAAGTATTGTAATATTTAAAGGTTTGGTCAAAATAACATGCGACATTCCTGAAAGTTTGAATAGTCAATGAGGCCTCTTCATTTGGATAAAAACATAAATGCACATACGAACACAATGAACCTCAGAAATTTTGCCACATTCAATGAAAAAGCTAAAATGTACCTGTTAAATAAACCAAACATTGATATTCCAGGCTTAAAATTGATCAGATGCATATTTTGGGGTGGCTGGTAGTCTAGTGGTTAGGGCATTGCCCCTGCAATCAGTAGGTTGTGGTTTCAAATCTCAATTGCTAGTGTCATCACTGAGGTACCCTAGAGCAAGGTACCATCCCCAAACACTGGTGTGTTCACACGTAACTATAAGGGGCCACTTTACTTTTCATTTTTTTATACTTGTTTTCATGACCAAGCAACTTTTTTATAATATTGGAACACCAAATAACATTTGGCGAAGATGTAATGATCAACAAGTTGGGTCGTGGCTAGTAGACTGCCCTCTTGGGGTCATTACCTTGCTGAAAGGTCTACCTATAGCCTAGTATCAGCCCTCTGGCAGAGGCAGACCGATTTTTGGGATGAAATCTCTTATTATTTAGTGGACGTCATTCTGCCACTGATTTTTACGAGAGCTTCTGGACCTCCAGCAGCAAAACACTCCCAAAAAAACAATGATCCACCATCATATTTGCTTTTCTTTCATCTGACCAGACTGCACAATTCCATTTGTAGTTGCTATAATGAGGTGATATATTTCTATATAAAGAGGGGATAAGATGTCTTATGTATATGTTTAAAATTTTATACATGTCTGACAGATTTAACAAAAAGCTGTGACAAAGTTGTGGCACAAAGCATTTAGTCAGAAACATTTCTTTGTTTTCTGATTTTCAATGTCAGACCCACACACACACACACACAGACACACACAGACACACACACACACACACCCTCCTAGTCTGGAGCAAGTATTCGTGATCACATTACCTCATCCCGTACAAATTTCAGAGGGTAGAAATCTGATATGCATGCAATTGTTATTTTAAGTTGCCGTCTGGGAAAGGCTCTGCAGAGGCATACACCCAGGGGGCGAGTCAGGATGAAAAGAGAGAGAGAGAGAGAGAGAGAGAGAGAGAGAGAGATGGGTGAAGGGCAGGTGGTACTCTAATGCAGGGGAGCGTGAGGAAAGGAATGTGGGAACCTCTGGCCTTGTCCTCCTCTCATTCACCCTGTCCACCCCTCCTCCTTCGGTAATATCATCCCTTTACCACTGCTACCCTCTCTACTCTTTCGGTGTGACTGCTAAATTCAAACGCCCAGGTATATTCTCACGACTTTTTACTATAATTACATTTCCAGTGTTTGTGAGAGTGGATGATATGGCAAAAATGCAACATAAGATACTTGGAGACATTTTCATGATACTGGATATTCAGTGTTTAGATATTTATTTCTTCTTGAGCAGCAACAGACAAAAACGGATAGGAATACCATCCATTAGTAACTTGTAACCACAGAAGTGAACCGTGCCTCTGCTGTCAATAATCATCTTGATAGTATTCATAATGTTAATGATATTGTCATTTTGGAATAGTTGTACTGTACAGACAAGACCAACAAATGGTCAATCATTGGTAGGCCTCACATGTTCACAACAACAAACAAAATAAAAAATTTCATGACTGGGGAGGCTGGTGGCCTGGTTGTTAGGGATTTGCCGCTGCAATTGGAGGGTTGTGGGTTCAAATACCAGGACTCCCAATGGCACCACTGAGGAACCCTTGAGCATGGTGCTGTCCCCAGACACTGCTCCCTGGCCGCTGCATTGTCGGATGGTCACTGCTTCACTTGGTGAATGGGTTAAATGCAGAGAAGAGTTTCACATTGTTCACACTGTGTGGTGTGTTCACGCGTTACTGTAAGGGTCACTTTCTACATAGACACCATGGGTAACATGGTTAAAACAGATGTCTGAACAGTTCGGCAAGTTGTAACATGCCAGCTAACTATGTTTACACAAGAATATTTTCATGCACAGTGCTTATTATCCATTCAAACTAACTCTTCGCTTAATCTTAAACAGCCCCACATAACTCCCTCTGCTTTTGCAGCTTCCAGTTTCTTTCAGTGGGAATGGCAGGCAGAAAGCCCCTCACATAAACACTGAGCTGCAGTTGCCAAGTAGGCTAAAGTCTTGGATTTCACAGATCCATATTATCAGTTATCCAGCACCCCATTACCAGACAACATCGACCAACTAGCTTTCAGGATGATAAAAACAGCTTTGTAACAGGGAGAAATGTGATTCTGTCGATGGAAATGGCTGTATAATTTTATTACATACTGTTATTTAAGGCTCAAAACAGCATTCCTATCCCATTACTTTACTGTTATTTCCAAAAGTGAGCAACACCCGCTTCCCCATGCTGAAGCTGTGGCTTATTTCAGCCCATATTGTTGGTAGATTTCAGTCTTGCCCTGATGACGCTCTTTATTCTGAGAAAAATCCCTTCCTACAATAAAGTTCAGTTATCCAGGGTAAACACATAGCACATCATTAAGTTGAGGAGCACAACAGGTGCACTTCTGCTGTGCTAATCTCTTGCTCCTGTTTGAAATGGAGAAGAACTGGAAGCAACATTCCATGATGGAGTGTTACGGACAAATTCCTAATGGAGTGAAAAGGTCATTCGTGAGCAATTCTGCAAAACTCAAAGCAAATTTTGGGGCGTCATGCTAGTGATCTGAAAGAGCCCGTTGCTGATCACATAAGGCAAACATGATGTAACTGACCTTTTGTATTAACTGATAATGCACCTCTGGCCAAGCAGAAACATCATTCCACGGATATCGGTTCATTCAGCTGTCATCATTAGATTGACGGCAGCTGGTTAGGAACAAGCACCAGCATCTCAGTCCATTAGCTTGCAGTATAATGAAAGTGACTTGATGTTTAAGCAAAGTAAGGTGGGCCTTATAGTCACACCACAGCACACACTGTGATATTCTTTCTTGGCATTTAACCCATTCACCAAGTGAAGCAGTGGGCAACCAGTGACGCAGTGTCCAGGGAGCAGTGTGTGGGGACGGTACCTTGCTCTAGGGTACCTCAGTGGTGCTACTGCTTCTAACCCATGATCCCTTTCCAACATTCTTAATCACCTGAAAGTCTCTTCATGGCCAAAGAACTTTTGTTGGCGCCTTTATTTTCAGGAGTGCTGGGTGGTGCACTTACGAAAAAGACTACAAGGATAGATAAATGAAACCTCAAAAATGGCATTCATATCTGTTCTCTTTCAGGCGCAGAGCTGTAAGGTTAATGAGAGAATACCACATGCTCTGACTCTTAATTCCTTAAGAAATATGTCAGCATTCATGATGGGCCAGGAACACGGTGCCATCCCTCACCTTTGCTGACACATCTTAGCTACAGGTTAATTAAAATTTTCCTCACCGACATTATCAAACACAGTCTGCTATATCAAGTGGACATTAGTCCTTTTTATGATTGACTTTGGCGGAGGGGAGAACAGTATATACTGGATTGTGATTGTCTCGATGACTTAGTGGCTTCTTTGGACTTCATTCAAATCCAGAAACCCATGAAACAGCTGTGATGAGTCTATATTGGGATTAATCTAATTTTCTCTCTTAGAACACTAGTTGGCTGATGACTCAGTGAAACAAAACATTTCTACCCAAAATGTAATGAATCTAAAGGAAGTTGCAAAACACAAAAGGTGAACTGTGTACTAAAATTTACATTTGAGCTTACACAGGCCATGTTCATATTCAAATGTCCTCGACAGGTGCCATTCAATTCTAAAGTGTTATGACCATAACTGAATCAAAAATGTTCCATTAACAATCCCTTAGCAAAAAGTAGTTTATTCAAGTGTACTACGAATATACTTATTTTCTACTAAAACTGAGGCAGTATACTTGAAGTTTACTTTTTACATACTGTATTTTATATACTTAAGAATAGTTTAGTGAAGTGTACTTGATTTATACTGATAAAAAAGTATATAAAGTATACTATTGTAAACTTAAAATGACCTTATAAAGTATACTTAAAGTATACTTTTATAAACTTAAAAATATTCCAATTTAGTCCATAGAAGTATTAAATTAGTATACTTTCTAGCACACTACAAATACACGGTCCGTATACTTGCTATACTTATACTCAAGTATACTTAATAAAATGAACTGCAAGTATACTACTTTTTGCTAAGGTATGGAACGTATTATTAAGAACCCCTCGATAGGATTCCCAAAAGTCAATTAGACAGCTCCAGCTAATTCACAATGCTGCTGCCAGAGTTCTAACCAAAACCAAGAAAAGAGATCACATCACTCCAGTTCTCAGGTCCATGGACTGGCTTTCAGTTCAAAAAACTGATCTCAGAATGGAAGCATTACTCATTGTGTACAAGTCACTCATTGGTTCGGGCCCTAAATGCATCTCTGATATGTTTGATGTTTATGATCCTGCTGGGTCTCTTAGACCTGCAGCAGCTGCTCAGCTAGTGGTAAAAAGTGCTGCCCAACCAATTGCCCATAATATCATGTTTTTGGGAGCAAACAGATGCAGAGAGAACATGCAAACTCCACCCTGAAAGGACCCTGGCCATCCAAGCTTTGAATCAAGCACCACCATATTTGACCCTTTACTATAACATTCAGCTGACATGTGGTGCAAAATAATGGCACTCCCACATGAAAGAAATGACTGAGCGTAGCCCATCTGTAGCGGCACAATTTATCAGCCCCCATCTACCCTGTCCATCGATGGAAAAGAACCACCACAGGGTCACTGCCAACCAGATACAGTGGTATGAGAAATTTTGGGCACCCTGGTCCTAAAACAAGTTTTGAAGAAAAAGAACTTGTGCACAAAACAGACTGACACATCTCTACAAAACAAAACCCACATGACTGCCAAGGACTTAGAGGAAGATTTGGCTGACAAGGGAGTAGTGATTCACAGGCCACTGGTGCAGTGTTGTTGCAAAAATGGTTATTTACATGGAATGCTTATCATAATTTTGGATGGGAGGGCTGCCACCAGAGTTGTTGTGGCATGTTAGTGTGTGTTACTCTGGAGTTCATTAGGCCAAGCAGTGTAGCTGCGTACTTATTAGACACGCTTTCCTGGTTGGTACACTTAGCTGTCGCTCACCCTTTTCCATCCCCATTGTCACTTAGAATGTACAGTAATTACTATATTGTCGTAAGAGTATAATTTTTGGCTAAAAGAGAACTCTGTTTGAAAGTCATAGTTTTGTACATGAAGACATCCTTTTCTCACACCATGAGTGATGTTCTAGCATGCATCTTTCTGATGACTAACGCGAAGAACAAGGTGTGTGTGTATGTATGAATCTACATGTCGTAAACTTATCTTGTTGGAACAGAGTTGTGGACAGCCTAGGAATTGGGAAATGACTTATCAATGAAGCCTCTGCTAACACTTCCTGACATGCCTCTTAGCATAAACGTCCCTGATATGTGTGTGTGTGTGTGTGTGTGTGTGACTAGGTGTGTGTTGACTAAGTGTATTTGTAGCAATACAAGACGAATGCACGTTAACCCTTAGAACCCTCAGAGATGTCACTCCGCTCTAAATTCAGTTTAAATTAAATAATGAATGCATCTTCAGCTTACAACACCTTACTAATGTACAGCAATAGTATCTAGACTATAACCTATTCTATAGCTTACTATTGTACAGCAAAGCATGAGAACATTCCACAGAGATGACTGGTGAAGGTGAAGACCTCAAACAAGCCTCAACCACTTCAGCTCTCACATCTGTTGGGTGTGTGCCTAGGTGTGTGTACATAAACAGGTGAATATACACTGAGTTGTCAGTTTGGCCATTTTAGCAAAAACACATACCATCTAGGCACACTAACTAATCTGCTACTGCAGCTCATTTCTACTGCCCATAAGTGAAAGGGTCCATCACCGGATGTTATCTTTGTAGTGGACCATTTTCAGTGCAGCACAGACACAAATGTGGTAGTAGTGTATTAGTGTGTGTGCTGGTATGAGTTTAGATGGCTACAAAGTGCACCTATATGGTGGGTGTTTCTGGTAAAATGGCCATTGAATGAAACACGTTTATGTTTATAGCATTTAGCAGATGCTCTTATCCAGAGCAACGTACATCAGTGCTTAAGTAGTCTATATCTGTTCTTCATACCTGTAAAGCTATACTAAAATCAACACCTGCATTTTACCAATTTACTGCCAGCTAGCAACACACTGGCAACTCAGTGTAAATTCACCTGTTTACATGTACACACATTAGAACAGACCCCACAGGGGTACCTAATAACCTGGAAACTCAGTATAAGTACTTCTGAAGTGATATTCTAAAATATTTAACAAGACACACAGTAAAAACAAATAAACCCACGTAAGATGAACACCTTTTCTTGCTAGCATAATGAAATACAATGCCATTTGCTCTCTTTGAGCAACGATGGATCGATGTATACAAAATCCCTCAGCGAAAAACAGTCATTTGCCATGTTCGCAGAGACTGTGAAATGAAACACTTGAATGAAAAATATCTTGTTTCATTTCTCTCTGTTCATTCACATGCACAGGCTACCTCGACTGGGCCTATTCCACAGAAACAAATGGTAATGAATCATTGTCTGTGTTTACAGTTAACTAAACATTCTCCTCCATGACATATGGGCGTTGGAGGACAATTTGAATCCTTGGAGCCCTCATGTGTCTTATGCATGCAGAGCAATTACAACATGAGAGGACACCTGGCAAACACAAATGAACAAACAAAATTTACCAACACATCTTAGCCTGTCAAGAACTTTTTGCACATAGAAACTATTTTCGTTATATGAAATATATCAGAATCAGAAGAGAAATCTGTCAGTGTACTTATTATTACTTTCAAGACAGTTAAGGCCTATAATGGACATGCTGGTGAAAGGGAACAGGGGTGATGAGGAGGTGATGGGTAGGCATGGTGTCAAAGAGATGAATGCAGAAGGTCAGATGGTAGTTGATTTTGCAAAGAGAATGTATATGGCTTTGGTGAACATGTGGGAGGAGCACAGGGTGATGTATAAAAGTGGAGAAAGGTGCATACAGGTGGATTATATCCTATGTAGGAGGGCGAGTCTGAAGGAGATTGCAGAGAGTGACTTTAGAGAGTGTAGCTAGACAGCATAGTATGGTGGTCTGTAGAATGACACTGGAGGTCAAAAAGAGGAGGATAGTGAGGGCAGAGCCAAGAATCAAGTGGTGGAGGTTGAAGAAGGTGGACTGTAAGGTGGAGTTCAGGGAGACGTGAAGACAGGCATTGGGTGGCAGTGGAGATTATCACATGACAAACTAGCCACCTTTAAATCCTTTTTCAGCATTAATCTGGAGCCAGATGTTGTGTTTAAAATGTACCAAGCTGCGGACTGCATGTGCTTTCATAAACATGTCAAACGATTGAAATATATTAATGGCTTTGCGCTTTACGCTAGAAACTGAGGCAAAGGGCCTGTTCATTTTATAGAGGTAACATATTGAAGTGGGCATGGGTCCAAGGATAGTCATGACACTAATTTCAGTGAATAATCTAGTCACCTTCAAAGACCGTTAAAGAGGTAAATCATCTTTGGCTTATTTTAGGTCACACAATATGGACCATTTTAAGATTATACTGCTACAAGTTGCGATTGCGACATAAACATGTATTATCCCACAGAATATTAAATAACAGCCTGATGTAATACTGGCCATAATCAGAACCTCAGCTGGAACATCTGCCATTGTTCAGGTCGCTCAATTTTTGTAAGTTATTAAAGGTCACATTTGAATAATGCCCTTTGCCATATCAGTCCGTCAATATTTCTATGTTGAGCAAATAAGATATTGTGTTAGTTTATACACTTTGCATAGAGAATTGCAAGTCATACAAGACGGTGAAAAAGTTTCTTTTGTCTTTGCCCCCAAATTCCTCCAAATTCTCACAAAATTGCTGGCCAGATGTGCGGGAAAGTTCTCTCGCTCTCCTGCCACTTTCATCTCCCTGGTGAGTGAAATTGAAATCCCCTCTAGTCCAGACGATATGTCTAAAGTGTGTATGATCCACCAGATCATATGCCCCATGGAGGTATCTGTTAATTAAATCTCTCCACCACTGATGTCTATCTCCGGTGGGCAACTGTAGCTGGCCGACTGCCTTTCATTTGCTGACGCAGCTCCTCTAACACCTGTACTGAACTTACTCATAATCTCTTCCTGTGTTAAGCTTGACGAATGTCAGCCATCACTGTCAATACAAGCACGTCATCAGCTTCTTGTTACAGTCTTGCCAGTGACTGTAGACATTTGCTTGACCAATAAGCTTTCAAAACTGCGTTTGCAGTATCCTGTGATATGTTCTAATGTGTTTGATGCATTGGGGCAGCTGGTAACATAAGGTAAGGGCGTTCGCCCTACGATCAGGAAGCCGTGGGTTTACATCCTAAGACTTCTAAGCACCTCTGAGGTTCCCTTGAGCAAGGTACTGTCCCCACACACTGCTCCCTGGGTGCTGTGTTCCTGGCTGCCCCCTACTTCACTTGGTGAATGGGTTAAATACAGAGTAGCACTGTGTGCTTTGGTGGGTTCATGTCTGACAGAATGGTCACTTTCACACTTAACCGTTTTATACAGCATCTAATGTTAAGTGCTGGGAAAACATTCACACTATTAGATAGCTTGACAGAACTTATGGTAATATTGGTATACACACATTGTAAAAAAAATACATATTATACAAATAAAACATACGTTTCCATCGTCCTCCCAGCATTTTAATTTGATTATTCCCTTTTTTAATACTAACTAATACTAGCTCACTTTTGGTGGTGGCCTAGTGGGTAGGATACTTTCCTCTGGACCAAGAGGACATGGTTTGAATATTACCTTCCGTATATTGCCACTGGGTCCCTGAGCAAGACCCTTAACTCAAAGTTGCTCCAGGGAGACTGTCCCCTTAAGTTAGGGAATGGAAGTTGCGTTGGATAAAAGCGTTTGGTAAATGCTGTAAATGTAAAGCCATTCCAGCTTCTTTAGTACAACCTGTATCAGTGTTTATTCAGGTGGGTTTTTATTCTTTGCCACATGCCATTATATAGCAGATTTTAATGTAAAACCTTCACTTAAATGTATAGGTTTACCACTGCTACAATGATGTTAACTGAGGCTACCCTGTAAAATTTGTGTCTCTATAGGGATTGCTGTGGCAAGTTTGGGAAGACTGTATATATGCTGACTTTTTAACAGAAACAGCTATTCACTCCAATGTATTTATTGCATGTCAAGCAGGGGGAATTCCAGAGCCAAACACATCCATGTAAGTCCATGAACACTGTGGATTAAGTTCATTACAGTGGTTTTGAAGAACTGGCCCCTTGTTTCCCTTCCCATTTCACTGAAGTAACTTGGAAATCTGTCCGAGCTATTCAGAGAGAGGGAAAAAAGGCAGCTTTGGAATTGAGGTTTGTGTGGACCAGATGTTTGGGTGCAGTTGCAAGGAGGTAACTGGGTAAAGCAGGGGGGTGTGGGTAGGGGGCCTGTTTCCAATTACTGGCTGATCACTTTGGGGGGGGGGGGGGGGAAAAAAGTGAAATGG
>JBBIGA010000519.1:0-15996 GCA_037576975.1 Alestes dentex | reverse complement strand
GAGATAGAGAGAGAGAGAGAGAGAGAGAGAGAGAGAGAGAGAGAGAGAGAGAGAGAGAGAGAGAGAGAGAGAGGGAGGAGCACTAAATTACTCTAACATATGAAACCCTATACACAGATGTATGATTTGTGTGGATTTTTAAATTGGTTCACAGGTCCGTTTTCTGAGTCAAAGACCCAAAACTCCCATACTGCAGCCAGCTGCCATTTGCCTCCATGTTTACAAGCTCTAAATTGTATCAGGCAATTATTTCTGCGGTAGCTGCCACTACAGACAGCACGCACATACAGCACACCCCAGTACTCATCCTTACATCCAGCGTCTCCTCGTTAATCACCAGCAGACCCATGTTCTTGGTAAGCAGCTTGCAGGAGTGTCCTTCAAAAAAGAGAAAACACAAGAACAATGTATTTAGAATTCACCTTGAACTTACAGCAATGTCTACAACGGCTAATACACAAAATCTGAAAGACAAAACTGAAATTGTGAGTGTGACACTGTTAGAGAAAAAAATACATAACTTCGTGATATCCAAATACAAGTCTGTGATGTCCAAATCATCACAAACTAGCCTCAAACCATACCAAGGTTTAAAATATTCTCAAATTGACTTGTTTTCTGACAATATATGACGTTACCTATAAAAGAAGGACAAAAGCTCACAGCATGGCTAAAAAGCTTTTGTACACTACCTTTTATATAATGCTGGGTTTAATTTGATTTATTTACTTGCAGTATTTATTTAGCTACACCATTTATACATACCTCTTACTGACCACAGCATTTTGTTTTCAGAGTACTTTCTGCAGAGCTTTATTTTGACTTATATATTATTCTTGTGCAGTTGTTGCATTACCAATTTCCTCCAGGATCAATAAAGTTTTCTGATTCTGAACAACACAACCTCAACTTTAGACACCAAACATGTCTTGATTGATCAGTTATTAATCAGGCAAGATGGAAAATTAGTAAATATTTGATCTTTGGCCAAACCATCACACAGAATCAGACTACATGGAGCCGTTTCTGTACACATGTGAGACTGGCTGTCCTCATTCTTCAGGCTGTCACATTCCTCTTTATGTCTCAATGAGAATCCCAGACCACAGCAAGAAGTGTTTTCCCCCTAAAAAAGCACAACCAGTGCTGAGCATCTATCAGGGTATGCATGAAGAGCCTAATGAGCAGAAGAGCCTGTCCATCTGCTGCCACTCGCTTAAGCAGAGGTGAATCTGAGAGTGTGAAAGTGCATGTATATATGGGGACAAAGGGGACTCCCACAGGGACTATTACAGTGAAAGGACTCCTGCAGGTCAGAGGAGGTGAGGGGAAGCAGGAGATTAGAGTAGTGTGGTTTCCTTCCTTACATAGGTCAGCTATGTAAACTTCGAAATGGGCCATGCAGTATACTTATGTTGCCACAAGGATTGCAAAGTAGATTGTTTCACTGCAAATGTCCTTGGGAATTTAAGGTAAACTGAGATATCAACCCTGTGTTCACACCAGGAGTGTTGAGAGTGTTAGAGGAACTGGAAATCATTGATTTTCCATGTGAGCCACTGCTGGCAGTGCATCTTGGGGAGTGTGGCCATTAAAATAAAGTTAAAGTATGGGCAACTTCATGGTAATAAGCTATTACATGGTTCAGCAGCAACCATTTTGAGTCTAAATTGAAAGAAATGAATCTGCTAAAACAGCTCATTTTGAATATGGTTGTGATGTCACAGTCATAAAGACGTTTAAATGTAGACTGCCCAGTTATTTTCTGCAGACAGTTTGTTGCATAGTTAATAGAGAAGATGATGTGTGTGTGGGGGTCAGTTCTCAGTTTTAGAACTGAGGTAATTTACATATTTTAATCAGTAACAAATCTAGTATGTTTAAGGATAAAACGTACATAAAATCTTCAGGGGAAAATCAGTATGGTAACTTGAATGCATCCACTCTCTTCTCTCCCTTGATGTTTCAAAACACTCTTTAAAAAAACACTCTCCAATGTGTTTCTCACACAGGTGGAACGAAATGACGTTTGCCTCAGAGGAATTGGGAAATATTTTAGAGACACCCGCGTAACATAGCATGGTCTTTGTATGAGCAAGGAAAGGGGGAATGTAATTAGGGTTACACACAGTGGTCACATTAGCTGCCCTGCACAGCACAGGGGCATACGCTGCCTGTAAATGCTGTAGTGTTGGGCTAGTGGAGGGCCGGGAGAACTGTTTAGCTTGGCTGGAGGCTGTTTGTTTGCGCTTTTGCTTGCATCTTAGAGGGCTTTAGTGGCAGCAAGGCCAAGTGCAACAGCAGATGCAGAGGGCAGCTATCTTGCCCAGCCTCTCTCCCCACCATTAATCCTGCAGTGAAAGAGTGCGCAGAGAGCCAGTACAACCTCAACTCAGACAGGGAAGCAGCCAAACTGTCCTTAGCACCCTCTAACCACAACCAGACCGAATTCACGATCAAGACAGAAATCAGGCTCAACCAAGACAGCTAATGCTGAACACTCCACCATTCAAAAATTTGGGATGAATGTTTTCAATTACATAAACTCAATCTGGTGGAAGATAAATGCATAAAATAATTGTGATATACTCTGTGCAGCTTCAAAGAATCCAAATAATCAGTAGGAAGCCAGCAAGTTATAAACTAAAGTGAAGTAATTTCACACATGTCCAGAGCTACAGATGACTATAAAACGACAAAGAAGCTGCATAACATTAAGCATAAAATTACAAGACAATTCATTTCCTGGTGATAGATTCTCTTGTAGACAATTACAGCTTATTTGAATGTACCAGCTATGATAGAATAGTTAAAGTTACATTTTATAATTCACTTTACATGAAACAATGAATTCAACAAGTGAACCAAAATAATGACGACAACAAAAGGTTATCCTTCACTGACCATCACTTTCACTATCACACCCTTCTGGCTGTTCTGCTGTGGTCTACCCCAAAAATGTGACTCTGTTCTTACACACATTTGTCTCAGTTTTGCTACTTGCTGTTTGATTTTTATGAAAACAGTAGTGAGTAAAGGACACATGTGTTGTACTCATAGGGGGTCTTGGGTTTGTACCTATTCGGAATTAGATGGAAGTGGTGGATACTATCCAACTTTCCTCTTGTTGTCTAAGCAACTCAAAACCATGATACAGAAGATGCCTATTTCTTCAGTAAGCGCAATTTGTAAGTATTTGTCTATTTCACACTCCTTCTCATGCTCTTTCTAAGCTGTATTATTTGCATATGTTGAACTCAATGGTTTAAGTGTCATGCCTGGCAGCTACTGGGCATGAAAAAGCAAGGATTTGTCAGGATCGGTATGATCTGGAAGCTTAGCATTCATCAAAGAATTTCGTTCCGGTAATAAAGAAGTAGCAAAACAGTTCAAATTACAGAGTGACTCTCTTGGCAGGTTAATGTTCTGTGAGGAGTGTCTGAGACGAGCGGAGAAGCTGTAAAAATATTTCTCAGAAGAGCAGTGTGTGTGTGAGAGAGCAGCAGCATGCTGATGCTCAAAACAAAGGCCTGATTGAGGGTCGGCCTGCTAGGTGGCCACAGAGTGTGCTCTGTTAGGGTCTGCTCCTGGGCTGCTGGCTGCATGTTTGAAGCCCAAACTCACAGCGGGTCGCTGTTTAGGCTAATCGAGCGAGCCACATCTGACGGAGAGGGGTCAGCCGCAATGGGTAAGGGGAGCTGAGGGGAAGGAAGAGTGTGTTACGTCAGACTTCTCATTATCTGACTGCAAAGGAAATGGGGTATATTGGTGGCCGATATACCAGCAAATGGGAAACTTATTAGAGACAATAATTATAACTGTTAACCTGTAATGAATCCACACTGATGATCATGTTGACACAGATAGACATTCTGTACAGGACAGCAATGAATATGAGGTGTACAGGGGTAATGAATTTGATGTTGACTCTCTTTAAAGCTGTGGTTATCAAACTTTATTATTATTATTATTTTTTTAAATTATTATTATTATTATTATTAATTTTTTTATATGTTAAAATATTCTAGGAGCTGTAAAGTCAAGATTCAAATTCATGACTACCATATGGAGAGTGTTTTTCCAGGGTATCCTGTCTTTTGTTTGGTTCTTTAAGCTTGTTCATGACTTCTCTGATTGTTTCCTCTATCCTTTTCTTGGCCATCGTCTTCTTCCTCTACCTTCAGCTGTTCCAAGCACAATTGTGTTTTCCAGTGAATTGGTCCCTCTCAAAATATGCCCGAAATAAGAGCTTCATGTGAGAGGTGAGGCTTGATTTGGCCAAGGATCTTTTTATTTATTATATTTGCCATCAAGGTTTACTACAACAGACTCCACCAGCACCAAAGTTCAAAAGCATCAGTACTTTTCCTGTCTCACTTTTGCATTGTCCAGCATTCATATCCCTAAAGAAACATGGGAAAAGCCTGCACAGTTCTGACTAGGAACGTACATACCCACTCTAATGGCACATTAAAAATAATGTACCCCCTTTTTTATTACCCCCTTAAATGTATTATTTTACTATAGGCACAGACCACAGTAGTAGGTGGCGATGCTTGAAATTTACACTGAGAGGAGACCCGGTCCAAAGTCCTTATGGCTCTTCTCTTCTGTTAAGTGGTTGCCTTTAGGCCCCTGCAGTGGTCTACTTAACTGGGCTAAAATGTGGATTTGTTGATAGATGCTAGGCTGTTTATTAAAATGTATGATCTTCCAAAAATTGCAACTTATCCACATCATCTAGAACCCTTATATTTTTACTCTAATCAAGCTATCAATACTCCAGGTTTTCAGTGATGGCTTGATTTAGGTGTACTGGAAGAGGGAACAGACCAAAAGGTGGACAATCTCACAGACCCCAACAACTGGTCTGATAGTTATTAAATATAATGTAGGCGGTGTTCTGTGATCACATACTAACTGAACTTACCTATATTGATGGCGGTCTCCTGTTTGTCACCGGTCAGGATCCAGATTTTAATGTCTGCCTTCATCAGAGTCTCGATGGTCTCGGGGACGCGATCTTGAAGCTTGTCCTCAATTGCTGTGGCGCCCAGAAGCTGCAGGTTCTACAGAAGAGATTACAGAGCACAACTTACTCACCAAGCCCTCAGACCATATGAAAAATGTTATTTTTGTTTTTTGTTTTAGACCAGTGGTCCCCCAATCCCAGTTTCCAATATCAAACACACCTGAGCTCATTGGGTTTGTAAGAGCAGGAAAGGCAAAACTGTTCAGTGAATTAGGTGCTAGGGCTGTAAAGGGGAACCACTTGACTAGCCACAATTTTTTATAATATGTTTTCCAGTTTCAGAGATAGAAAAAGAGAGAAGGACGAGGAGAGAGAGAGCAAGAGAGAGAGAGAGAGAGAGAGAGAGAGAGAGAGAGAGAGAGAGAATGAAATAGAAAAAAGCATGAAAGACAGAATGAAAAAGGAGAGCAAGGCATGATTTAGCTCAGTGGTTCTCAATCCTGCATTAATTCGTGTTTTCACTGAGGCCGACACATGTGATTAAACTCAGCAGCTGTTACAGCCCCCTGCTGGTCAGGCTCTGTAAATACAAAACGACTTATGTCCGTGATTGATTAGGCTCATTTGTTTTAGGCAGCTCCGCAGGTTTTGTCAGTGATGCTCCAGAGCCATGTTTGTCCAGAACTTACAAAGCTCTCTTATCCACCTGACAGCCAATCTGATTTATTTACTTCCTCTGGGGTAATGCAGGATTTCATTCATTTATTTTCTGTAACCACTTAATCCTTACTAGGGTCACGGGTATCCGGAGCCTATCCGGGGTTTGCGGCGCGAGTCAGGGCCTCACCCTGGTCAGGGTGCCAGCCCACCGCAGTAATGCAGCATTTGTTTTGTTTTATCCCTAGGGTGTTTGGAATAAAGCCCTGTTTGAAACAGGCCTATATCAGCTTGGATCAGTGCCCAGGGAGTAGACAGGAATCATAAAGGAATATTCTAGAATTTGTCAATTAAATCTTAAATTGGCACACCTGGATAATACCAACAACTACCAATTGCTCCAGCCAAGCTGGAACCCACTTCATATAACAGGTTACTTGTTATAGATTGTTGGCTAATCAGTTTTTGGAATGTAAAACTGAGAGCAACTTATTAAACAATTAGTTGTGCTTTCTGTTTCACAGGAATGAAAACCTGCAGCTATACCTGTCCTTTGTGGATTAAACTGGTGACATGACAGAATGTCTTTGCAAAGCTTGTCTTAAAAGGTTTAACTGAGAGAAGTGGCTACTTTCACTTTTACTAAGATTTTCTGCCTTTAATGTTTCCATGCAAAGACATTCAGGAGCCTGTGAAAACTGCATCAACATTGCTGATCTCGTAAAGAATTACCACAAATAATTTTCCCCCTTAAATTTGTCAATTTTCTAAAAAACAAAACAAATGATACAAATGACTATAGAATTCATGAAAGTGTTCTACATAAATACACGTTTCAGCAACTGCTCAATGGCTTTTATCATAAGTAAGTTTTGATTGTTTTTTGTCCAAAGTGAAATCAAAAGTATTAAACTGTACATAGTAATTGACCATATGCTACAGATGTGGCAGACAAAGAGAGAATTAAAAAAAATCTCTATATGTTTCTTTAAACTAGCAGGCTTCTGCACAAGGGCAGGTTTCCAGGATAGTGGGACAGAACTTAAAACTACCATTTAGCAGTTTAGGTTGCTATACAATGACGGTGGGTCATCTGCTCTCAGTTTTGATATGGATGCTGGTTTTGGTGTACTGTACTGACCTTCTCGATAAGCTCATAGCTCTCCTCCTGTTTGAGTGCTCTGTTCTGTAGAGAGGTGCAGGCTCGATGATATACTTCCAGCCACTGCTGATACGATGATTCTGATATATCCGCTACTGCAAAGCACAGCGTGCGCAAACCTATGGGAACACACATCAAGCTTCCTATTCTCGCACTGATATGGACAGCAAAACAAACGGATTTGAAGTAGTCACACAGTGACTAATGACTTGCATGGATCATTCATGTAATCACTGAAACACTGCTGTTCTAAAATGGTTTGGAAAAGGATGGCAATTAGAGGAGTCCTTTTCAGGTTCTCATTGCATTCATTTCCTGATTTATTAGTAGCCAGCGTCTTTAATTGCATTGTACTGAACGCTGTGCACATATCCTGTAATATTTCAATAACTCACAAGGTGGCAGACTATTCATAGCATTGCAGCCAATGAGACTGCATTGCTGCAGTTCAGCCCCTTGCTGCTGTGAAGGGAGTCTGTTCTAACACTTGCTCCTGTTAAGCATCCTCTCTTTTCAACACTGATCTTGCTCAAGATCATTCTTTAACCACACAAATAAAAATCAAAGCAAACTCATCACACTTGACTTCGCCCCACCATAGAGAGGCACTGGATGAGATAAATATCTGTAGTAAAACAGCAAAATCACAAAGGATGTGTGTGTGTGTGTGTGTGTTTGTGTGTGTCTGTCTGTCTGTATCTCACCCTCGGTAGCAAACTGCTCCAGATGTTTAAGTGTAATATCCTTATATCTGGAACTGTCTGCCAAGCGGTCATAGATCACTGTATCCTGTAAAAAAGATATCAGTGTTAGATCCACACATTATAGCAGTGGACAGACGATCACACTGAATTAAAAAAACTTGCAAATAATTTTTGTTCCACACTATTTGATACAGATACAAATCAGATACATGGTAATAGTTTCTCAGGGTGTGCGCACACATAATTTAGGGTTTATGGTGATTATATAGTCAGTGTTTATAGTCATGGTCTGTGAAGGTCAAGGGTTGTGCACATGACAGAAACAGCGGAGCTTTTAGTGGCACTATGCATTAGTGTAACCTATAACACAAAGACACACACACAACATAGTAAACCCCCAAGCCTTGAGACAAAATGTCCATCTTAAGTCCATCGTGGGAGAAACAAGGGAAAAATTGGGGCGGCTTTAGTGTGGCTTCAGTGTGTGCATGTAGAGAGTGTGTGTGTGTTTGCACTGCTGACAGAAAGGTTGGAGAAAATACTCGAAAACGACTGTTGCCACGGTCACCACCGTTTGGTAGCACTCTGTTGCCATGGTGACAGACAGACAAGACACTCACGGCTCCTTTGCAATAGAGGCGGATCTTTCCAGATGGAGTACGCATGATGACCGACATCCTCTTCCTGGCACTGAGGGAGAAAATGACAATCATCATCATCATCATCATCATCATCATCATCATCATCATCATCACTGTAATGAGGAAAATGCTAACAACAAAACAAAGAAGTGATTTTTTTTATCCAGCAAAGAGAAAAATAAACTATAAACTAATAAAATAAACTATGATTAAGATCTGTAATTATAATCTGTTCAGATCTATGTAAATGAGAAAAAACAAACACATGACTGTACCTTGTGAACTCCAACACGTGCAGTAGTTCATATTTCTCCTCTTCACCAAGCTGAGAGAGTGAAAGAGAAAAAGAGAGAGAGAAAAAGAGAACTTATTAACCTCTGATAAAGTCTGCTTTTAATTAATGAAGGGTTAAATAGTTCTTCATCATTGTGCTATCTTTTGTAAGCCTCTGTGGCATGATGTCCACACTGCAGGGGAAGTATTAGATTAAATTTTAATTACTTTTTACACCCTCCACAATCTACTAACCACCAGGCACAACAACACCAAAATGGTCCAGCTCATTAGGCCTTAGAGAGGTGATGTGAGAGGGTCCTGAGCTCAGTTTGTCCTCTCCCAGTACTGCCGTCAGAACCTCTCTCTCCCATCAGAGTCAGGACAGTGCTGTATCCCTGCCCTGCTAATTAAATTTAGCTCAATCTGAACACGTTAACAGCCTTGCAAGCAAAAGTGTCTACAGCACATCAGCTTTATCGTATCCTCTGGCTGGCTCCACTCTCCTGTCACTCAGCAAACTACGTCAATCACAGACTCAAGCAAGGAAAAAAGAAAAGAAGAAATACAAAGAGACAGACACACATACAGACAGACAAAAGTAAAGAAAGAAAGAAAGGAAGGAAGAAAGAAAGAAAAAGAAAAGGAAAGCCAGAAAAGGCCAGAAAGAAGGAAAGAATGAAAGAAATGAAAGAAATAAAGAAAGCGAAATTCATTACAGTTCCATGGAGACGATGTGAAGAATTAGAGAACTAGTTTTACACTAAACATATGTCTGGTTGAATCTCTTTGTGCCATTACCCAATGTTCAACACTAATAGGGAATCTATCAGAGAGCCAGTGCACAGAAAAAGGAACATTATTAGTACAATACAGTGTCTCAGAAATGTACTTCCTTTAATACAGGTGTCACAGTAACGAGAAAAAAGACATTACTGAATTACTAGAAGCAACCCTGCATTATAATACATTATATGTAATATATTATTGTTTAATGAGCACACAAAGAAACTGGGCAGAAAAGAGTCAAAGGTGCAGTGGATTATCACTGTTGCTGCGCACTTACAGACTCGACAATGACGCTGTCTGGGGTCCTGGCTGAGAAAACAAAGCCAAGATTCCGTGCTGCACGCACCAGAGCACCTTCATCTAAGAAGAAAAAGGAGAGAAGATGAGAATAGAGGCTTCATATTTTGTAAGTGCAATATATTTAAAAAGTGGTAAATAATTATGTCTTACAGTACAAAATACCAAAAGAACATCTCTGACCGGTCAAGATGCCCACAGCACATGCTAAAAAAATTTGGTAAGTGGTTTAAGGCTCATTTGCATGTTGCAGAATGAAAGAATTAAGAAAACAGATAGATAATTAAGATTCGATGTAAAACCCGTCCCTCATTCTGCGGCGTGCAAGAATTCAGCCAGCAGCATTCTGAACAGAGCTGTTGTGCAGGCCAGATAAGAGAGTATTACAGTTATCAAGGATAATTGACACAAAAGCATGCACAAGTTCCTTCTTGTCAGCAGAAAAGAGAATGTATCCTTACAGCCTTAGGGATACACCAATCAGCCATTACATTAAAACCACCTGCCTTATACTGTGTAGGTCCCTGCACAAAAACAGCTCTGACCCATTGAGACATGGAATGCAGAGGACCTCTAAAGGTGTGTTAGGCCACTGTCATAATTGCATGAATAGGTGTACTTGGTCTACAACAATGTTTAAGTAGGTGGTATGTGTCAAAGAAACAACCATATGGATGTCAGGACCCAAGGCAGAACACAGCCTCGCCTTCTTTCTATAGTGACATACACACACCCCGTTGACAAGCAAAACAAAACGTGATTCATCAGACCAGATCACCTTTGCCATTGCTCCACAATCAAGTTCTGATGTTCACATGCCCATTATAGGTACTTTCAGGGGTGGACAGGGGTCAGTATGACCGGTCTGCGGATATGTAGCCCCATACACAGCGAGTTGTGATGCACAGCATATTCTGACAGCTTTCTATCATAGCCAGCATGAACTTTTTACACAATTTGTGCTACAGTAGCTCTTCTGTGGGATTGTACCTGACGGGTTAGCCTTTGTTTCCCATGTGCATAAATGAGCTTAGCTACCCATGTCCCTGTCACCGTTTCATTGGTTGTCCATTTCTGGACCAGTTTTAATGGTACTAACCACTGCATACTGGGAACATCCAAAAATACCCACCCTTTTGGAGATGCTCTGACCCAGTTATCTAGCCATCACAATTTAGCCCTTGCTAAAGACATTTTTGCTCTTTTCAGCACATCATCTTCCAGGACTGACTGGTGCTGCCTTATATATCCCACCCCAGACTGGCGCCACTGTAACAAGATAATGAATGTTTTTCATACATTATCTTGTTATTATTTCCAGTAACACGAACCTGTTTTGCCCTTGTAGAGAATTAAGAAAGTTAGTATCTGAACACCAGTTAATGTCATCAGGTGCTTAGGGCTGTGTGTTGCACGCATGATGATGAAAGTAAATGTTAATGAATTATCTCAGCCAGAGGAAGCATATACATGTTAAATGTAAGAGGGTGTGGGAAGGAGCTCTGGAGGACTAATGTGTGACACTCGGATACATAAGTATGGGAGAACAGGGAACAACATTACATTATTTTTAAAGAAATGTTTAAAATAACTGAGCAAAATCATGCTCAAAATTTTGTCTGAGCAAAGAATTCAGCCAAAAGCACGAGTGGACATGTTAGAACTTGCTCCATATGCAAGGCTAGCTGTAACAGACTGGCTAGTTAAAATGTACGCAACCAGTTAATTCAGTGCAGCTGTTTGAACAAGGTTTTCATTAACATTATAAATATAAATATGATTATTAAAAAGGTTATGTGAAATACTGGCAAATTTGTTTCTGACCACAAAAGAGAACAGAAATTACCAGCACAATAAAACTGAAATGTATTATATTCATTTCATTTATATTTAGGGTGCAAAAATGTCCTTCAAGGCGAATCTCTCCAGTATGTGAGTACAGCACTGTGCATATGTGTGTGTGTGTGTGCGTGTGCGTGTGTGTGTGTGAGAAAAAGAAACTGAGCTACAGTTCCAAGGTGCAGAGACTGGCTATTCATAGCACGTTAAAGGATTCTACTCAAGTACCCCTAGAGGAACACACTGTCTGCCTCACTGAAGAACTCCAGGTTATGTGAATTATCGCTTCTACCTCTAATCAGCATTTTCAGGCATTGTCTATGGACCCCTGAAACCACATATAAAACTCTACTTCCGCCACTGCTCTCAAATACTTTAAAACCTTGACACTTAAATTTATAAACCTTGAGAAGCAACCCTTCGGTACTATGGTAGGTCTAAAAAAGACACTATATTATCACTACGAATTTTATCAAAAATACTAAACACAAAAAGCAATGTGCAAAATGCCTCTCTTTGTGAGACTAATGAGCTGAAAAAAATAGTGTTAAAAACTTTGTAGGTAAAGGGTCATTAATTCTTGCATTACTATAGAATCGACAGAGAGAAACACTCATTATGTTTTCTCTTGTGGCAGTACAGTTCCTGATAAAAGATGTGGCAAATTTATTCAATTTTTCGGTTGAGATGAACTCAGATGAGATGAGAAGGGAAAGATTAATCAATCTATATATAGTGTGAAAAAAAGGAATTTTGGATTGCCTGTGTCAATTAAGTCTGAGATGTGAGTTTTCTTTTCAAGTTTCAATTCATGTTTATGGCCTGCTGACAGACACTCAGACACATTCTGCATAATATAAAAGGAGTTCGGTAAAGGCTGCAGTAATAGGATTTATAGGCACATCCATATGAAAATTAAAATTTCCTTTAATGAGAAAACGATAAAAATCAGTTATCATTCCTGAACTCAATAAGAAATCTGTTCTATGTGTAGGTCAAATCTGGCATGTGCTCCAGTTTCTCTAAACCGTAATATCCATTAAAAGAGAAAATTACAAAAACTGATCCAAAATCAATACTCCTATTCCACAAAGATATCACTTTCATTGTGAGGAAAAGAATACAGCGAATGCGGTCAGCTCTCATATGAACTGATTTATTCTGAGCGAGTCTTACTCTGTAACTTGAGGCCACCTGAAAATAGACAGCAATATTTGATAAGGATGCTCTGAATTATTCAAAAGATGACGTTTATACATTTTTAAAATTCTCTCCAAACACACATTAGCTCTGTGCAGTTGTGTTTTTAATCGATATTTGCAATACGTTTACGCAACCTTTAACTTTTTCCCTTGTTTATTGTGATACACTGCGATAAAAAACAAACAAACAAACAAAAAAAAACAGTATTGCAGGCCCCTCTTTCCTTTGGGTTGGAATTCAGTTATGATGTCTGAGAGAGATGTTAATATGATATGTCTGCCTACTCAATCACTGTAATGAAAGTTCAGGTAATTACAGCAGCATTCAGGGGGAAAAAACCCTTCAGGAACCAGTCAAGAAAAGGGCTCACTCACTGACTTCAGCTCTCTACTAACTAGATAATAATATTTGTTAAGTTATGAGTTAATAATAACTAAACATTTCAAGAAGAAACGTACAGTAATAACAAGAAAAGTGTTTTTACGAAGAGTCTGACATGTTAATTTATACACGAAATAATAATACATTGACTTGATGACTGATCAGGATCATATAATCATGATAATTGATAAGATGTTTTCAATACATATGCAGTACGTATTTAAATCCAGACAGTTTGAATTATTGACAGGCTGTCTGTAATATTTCTGATGGAGAGTGTGGGCTGTGTGTGGGCTGACAGACCTGGAGAAGCAGCCTGGTAGGTTATGGTGTCCTCATTGCGCTCTGGCACAGCTGTGTGACAAATCGCCATCATGGTCATAAACTCCATAATCACAGGGGCAGTGGGCTGTAAGAGACAGGAACACACACATGGGGACTCTTATCAGAGAACTGGGACTATAAGGTTTTTTTTTTTGTTCTGGTCTTCAGGGCCCTGAACTTGAAATGAAACAATAACTATAAAAATGTCAGTTTTGATGATATTTATATCTATACTAGGTGACCTACAAAGGAATCCCATGCCTTTCATTTTATTTCCTATTTCAGAAGCCTATAAGTGATTGGACTGTTGTTCACTAGTAACCAATTCAAGTGGTGACTGTAGATGAAGTCTGTGTCAGTAAAGCAGGCCATGGTTAAATTAATAAATAAAACATGTCTGTAGGTGATAAAAATAAACTTATGCTATCAAGCAACACTATAATGGAGAGACTACCGATACCAAACAAACTACAAGACTACAGAAAAGATCATTAACACTGTTTAGGAATGTGGGAATATAAATCATCCACCACAGAGAGAAAACTACATCAGAATGACCTCAGACATGAACAATAAGAACAATAAGCACAATAAGCACAGGCTATAGTCTGCTTAAAAGCACCTTTAAAAAAGTTCATTTTGACCAAGTCTTGTCAACCAATGAAACACAGATTACACAGATGAGATACTAAAACATTTTCAAAACTGACTTATGATCAAAATCAGGCATCTGAGGATTCAAAATTGTTGGTTCAACGATGCTCTGTTTTATAAACAATATTTTCCATATTGGCATACTAACTGTGTTCTGCATTTGTAAGATCTATGTTAGAGAGATAAACTTTATCTCTCTAACGCTTTAACGCTGAATTAATAATCAGTTTGCAGTGCACCAGTTACATTACACCTCTTTGAAAAGTGTCGACACTGTGAACAGTGAACCAGATTTGCCCGGGCAGAAATTTTGGCTTTTTTAAATTCGTTAATAAGCAGTGAATAACTGTTCATTGATAAACGGAGAGAGTATTGTCAATATCTTCAACAACAGTATTGTCAATATCTTCAAACAGAGATATTGTGAGCCTTTCAGAATGTAATTACAAGCTCTTTTACAGGCTTCTAGTGTAAGCTCTGTAAAGCATAATGCAAAAGAACAAAGCAGGCCTAGAGAACAGGTATCGGGGGGAAGATCTGGGTGGGGGGTGAAGTGACCAGGTGACAAACGCCACGGGCTCTTGACTGAAGACAAACCACAGCAGGGCTAGTCTGAGGCACCAGAGCCTTGAATTTCAGAATGCTGTCAATCACAGTGACAGCGAATAGAAAATGACACATTAAGCGTTTCTATGGTAACCCATGTCAAGAATGATTGACACTTGCCACATCTGAAGTTGTGGGGGAGGATGCTGAATGTGAATATACATGATGAATGCACACTCAACCTCAGTGCAAACTCATTTTAATTACATTAATGAATAATAGCAGTGACCATATAGGGTAGTTTTAACACAAAATACCTGATTGAAAACTGGTTTCACGCATCATTTGTCTTAGTAAGTCTATACAGAGGGTGCGGATTAAAAAATGATTTCCTTATTAATCAAGGAGGGAGCTAGGCCTTCTCACTTGGAAGCAGACTTCTAAAAAGTGGCAATGATTCCACTGAAATTGAAACAATTGATCTCGCATCCTTATAAAAGATGTGCCCAAAGGAGGTGAGTTCCATGCACCCCCGTGGCTATTTTTTTACCTTAAATAAAACCTGTTGCCAAAGGTATCCATTTATCGGCTGCTACCATCATGGCAACATTTACACGGCTGCCATCGTTCATTTACAGTGGTTGTTCTAAAGCAATACTGCAGTGATGCACACATTTTTTTGGGACACCAACATGTAAATACAGTATCACTCTACTCGACTCATTGCAAACTGTGGGAGTTTAGTTAAGCATTCCTAATTCCTAATTCCACAGTCCGTGATGTTGGCTATGTTTGTGTATACTCCTTTCTCCTGGGTTAGTGTTTTGAGTTTCATTTAGGCTCTCGTGCCTGTTCGTTTTGGTTTTGAAAATAAAAAGTAAATATGGAAGTCTGCCTATGCGCCTGCCCTTGTTGCCAAGAGACACAGATTCGTAACAATACATATATCGATTTATGATGTATAAACAACCAGCACAAGGATGAGGGGGTGTCGCGGATGAGGCCCGAACGTCAGTCACCTATACTCAGAGACAGGAGAGTAGCCAGTCTGAGAACGTTATTTATTTCTCCTTGCTGCTGAATGGCTGCTGCCTTGTGACACTGCAGTCCAGAATTTCCCCCTCAAGTGTTCGCGTGTTTTTCATTGTGTTCTTCTTAAAGCCCTGTATTTTTATTACTGTAAACTAAATTAATTTATTACTGTATTTACTCTGCTTATACCAAAGAAAACGACAGTGCATATCAAAGAAAACGCGCGTGCATGAATTACAGTACAGTCTATACAGAGGTAACATCGGTATTTACATTCTAGCACTGCGGGAGTTGAGTGTAAACTGTACAGTAGGGATACGGGTTTAACTTTACATTTTCTTTTAGGGTAATGAGTTTACAATGACATTAAAGTGTTAAACACTCAAAATTGAGCTCTTGAACAAAATTGACCTTTCCTTCTACTGGTGGTCTCCTTCCTCATAACTGTCAGAGAGAGAGAGAGAGAGAGAGAGAGAGAGAGAGAGAGAGAGAGAGAGAGAGAGAGAGAGAGAGAGAGAGAGA
>JBBIGA010000500.1:0-15997 GCA_037576975.1 Alestes dentex | reverse complement strand
AATTACAGGCTATGTCTACCTGCTGAAAGGCAGTTCGAATGAGTCACATGGAAGAAAGAACTTTTAACCACCCCCACCCCCCCACCCAAAAAAAAAAAAAAAAAACTTTGTTAAGTGGTCATACAAAAACTCGATAAATGTACTAACCCTGAGGTCAAAAACAGCAGGATGACCAGGCAAAAGCTTGGCAGCTTTCTCCACCCAGAATTCCGCCCTGCTGTCAAAATCTGGCTTACTGCAAAGCAGCTCAGCCACCTTCAGGACCAAGTCTCGCTGAGCAGGGTTCAGATCCACCGAACGCTATCGCATTCCAGGAGACACAGAAAAGAACTTCATTAACAAATGACAATATCTTTGTGAAAGCCTTGTACCAAATGTGTTTAATTTTTCAGCATTTCTGCAAAAATAAATCATTAAAATATAA
The DNA here is from genome assembly GCA_037576975.1 of Alestes dentex. Lineage (NCBI taxonomy): Eukaryota > Metazoa > Chordata > Actinopteri > Characiformes > Alestidae > Alestes > Alestes dentex. The sequence goes on along the minus strand of JBBIGA010000500.1, from coordinate 15,573 downwards.
GCAAAATCAGTAAGAGTGGTTTGATGTGAATTATCCAAACTGGAGAAGTTTACGGAGTCAGTATTGTTCACCACAGTGGGGCTGGGAACCAAACGTCTGAAGCTTTAAATACATCTAAAAAGATTTCTGGGTCATAGGGTGATGATCAGATATCAGCTATAACTGACCAGTAACCCAGTGACAATCCAAAGGTGATGAATGGCATTTAAGGAGAGAACCGAGAGAACTAGAGAGGACAAATTTCATACTAGCTTGCTAAATTATTTTAAATACATATACACAAAACTCTTTTACCCTTAACGCAATGAAATATTCCAGGCCGTTAATACCTCATTATAGCCAAGGCTACAGCAGACTAAATCTTGAACTTCTAATTCAGAATTGCCAGCACGCCTTAAGTCACACATTTTCTCTCTTTGTTAGGACTGTCTAGTCTTATTGTATAGTTTATGTTTCACTCTGTAAAACAACCTTGGGGTTAAGAAAGACCCTAAATAAATTACATAAAAAATATATTGACTGTAACTGACTCAAAAATAAATATGCAAAATTAACTTAGGATTAAGGATAATGTATTTTCAGAGGTATATTTACACTGGACAGTACACTTTTTTGAATTCACTCTGACTACCATCTCAAAGATTGAATTAAGCAAAAAGTATGCTATGCATGCTATGAAAAAATAGGCTTTGTAAAACATCCAAGTATCAAAATATTAAGAAACCACAGAATACAACATACACATTTTTTAATCTGTGTGACAGGTGTACGATACGCAAAATTCACATACCTTGTAACAGCCAACCGCCTTTTCAATTTCACCTTCCCTCTCATAGAGCTGGCCAAGGAACCGGTGTGCTTTGGGATCCCTGACTTGTACTGTTAAATAAGCTGACACATGTCTGCAGATATAAAAAGAAAGGAAAGGCAAGTTAGTAAACTCACTTTACACTACAGGAAATTAAGAAAATGTTTTACAGTTTTACATGTTTTACATTACCTTTTAGCGAGTTCATACTCCTTGGCTTCAAAGTACAATTTTGCAAATAAAAATCCTTTCACTGGTTTCTGCAAGGATGAAAAAGGAATCAGCACACATTCACAAAGCAGCAGGTTGCAGTAAGTAAGCACAAGAAAGTGCAATTCAGTTTTCCATGCGTTAATGATTGTGTTCTCACAACCAGACTACTGTTGACTACTATACACTGGATTACTTGTTCAGATTGCTGCAGACAGGGCCCTAAAGCTTACAAAAAAGGAGAGTGGAGAACATAGTGTTATCACACTCTCTTGTTTATTCCTGTGCTTCATTATTTACATTTTTAATATTCCTGTTTTATCATAGACCAATTATTTTCTGTAATTTCCTCCATTACAAAAAAACCTTTCGTTTTAAATAGCTATGAGAACTGAGATCCAAAACAAAAGGTTTTTTTTACTCCTCTAAGCAAGAAAACATTCAGTATAGCCTGGGAAAAAACTGCAATACTATATTAAAAAAAAAAAAAAAGTTCAATAATAGTGTGTTTAGTCCACATATAGTGTAAATGAACATCTGCAAGATCAGAGCACAAATATAGGGCCTATTTTTTTGTGTTGTTCCAGTTCAAATACTGTATCTGTACCTACAGTGGCTATATAAAAAAAAAAAGTATGGTATATACAGTAAAGGTTTATTCGGTTCAGCAGACGCAGCTTCAGTCTCACAGATTTTTTTCTGAGAACCAAATTAGTAATTGTTCACGGAAACCACAGATATCCTCCGCATTTTTTTGCTTTTGTGACGTCCGGGCCTCGTCCGCCACCCATTCAAACAACTAGGGCTGCAGTAAAGAATCAATGAAACCGATAAAACGATTACATAAATAGCTGGCAATTAATTTCATTATAGATTTGCTGAGTCTATGCTGCATCAGAATTGGCTACACCACTTCTAGAAAAAAATGTAAAAACTATTCGTCCAAAAAAAAAAATAAAAAATGGCAAGGAGTGAAAACAGAGAAACAGCAACAGTGTGTGAAGCATGATTTAGATGCAAACTATGCAAAACCAGTCTTGTGTAGCTCAAAGGACCAAAGTAATGTGTGAATACAAGAAACAAAAACACGCTGGGGCCATGGATGAAGGGTTAATTACTATATTAGGTAAATTAATTAGACAAGTACACACCTATGGCATGCAGGGAATATCTTGTATCACAGTAGGTAGTTCTCGTTTTTATATATAAAAAAAAAAGCCATTTATCCAGCTTGAATGTCTACAGAGTCAATTTTACTTCGGTAACACATAAAAGGCATATTAAACTAGCTAGCTAATGTCAGCTGTTTTCTGTAGAAAAAGTAAGTGTGTGTCTGTAAGAGAGTGTCACTGCAGAAACAATCTACCTCCACAGTACACCGGTGACAGCTCTTTGACGTGACAAAGCCTGCTAACATTTAACAAGTGTGACTTACATTTTTTCTTTTTCATTTGTTTTTATTTTTACAGCTTAGGTCTGTTAAAGCAACATAAAATAGTGGTTGTATCCACATACTCACACACACACATACATATATACAAATTAGAGAATCATAAAATTTTAATTTCATGATTAAACCCTGAATGTATTTGACAGACATGTCACCTGTACGAGCTTAAATACGACAAATACAAGTGTAGAAGAGACAGGGTTTGATTTCAGTACCTGTCTCTGAATTCGCTCAGTCCTGAATGTCACCACACACGGGTTTACCGCGTTTTCCTGAAGGAGGAGCTAATGCTAACAGCTTTAGCCGCACAGCTAACACAGCCAAACTGTGTAAATATGCTCAAGAGAATCTGAATTTACCCAACAGACAGATAAACGGCATCAGATTCACATTAAAACACCCAATCTATGCCGTTCACCCTCCTCTGTCACATTGAGAACACCAGACAAACCGGCCGTCTGACACCACGACACACGGGCCTACTCCAGCTAACGACTAACAGAATATGGACAAAAGTATTGGGACACTTGACCGTTACGCCAACAGGGACTTTAATGATATTGCATTCAAATACTTAAGACTTTATGGATATGGAGTTGGTCCCCTCTTTGCAGCTGTAATAGCTTGCCCTCTTCTTGGAAGGCTTTCCACAAGATTTTGGAGCGTTTCTGTGGAAATTTGGGCATTCATGAGGTCAGGCATGATGTTGGACGAGAAGGACTGGTTCGCAATTCCAGTTCATCCCAAAAGTGTTGGATGGGGTTGAGGTCAGGGCTCTGTGCGGGCCGGTCAAGTTCTCCAACACCAAACATGTCTTTATGGACCTTACTTTGTGCACTGGGGCACAGTCATGCTGGAACAGAAAAGGTTCTTCCCCAAGCTGTGTCCACAAAGTTGGAAGCATGGCGTTGTCCAAAATGTATTGGCATGCTGAAGCATTAAGATTGCCCATCACTGCAGGTAAGGGGCCACCTGAATTCAATCATTAAGAGGTGGGTCCCGATACTTTTGTTCATACAATGCTCATTATATGTCCAAAAGAACTCAGACATCCCCTTTTAATTACTGAATTCATTTGGTCGCAACCACAGTAGTCCATTTGCGTACACAAATCTTGTATAATCTCTAGACAAAAGCACTGCCAACAGAACGAGATGTTCTAGAGCCGCCATGCCTAACACAAGATCTCCAGTTCTGTGAGGCAGTAAAATCTGACACCTCTGTAATGAGAGAGGGTAAATGATAGTCACCCGACAGTAGGGTTTGGGCTACGCCATTTATTTCCAGTGAAGGTCTTAATCTTAATGCTTCAGCATATCAAGACATTTTGGACAACGCCATGCTTCCAACTTTGTGGACACAGCTTGAGGAAGAACCTTTTCTATTCCAGCATGACTGTGTCCCAGTGCACAAAACAGGGTCCATAAAGACATGGCTGGATGAGTTCAGTGTGGAAGAACTTGACTGGACCGCTCAGAGCCCTGACCTCAACCTGCAATCAGGAGGCAGTGGGTTCGAATGCCAGGACAGCCAGTGGCACCACTGCAGTACCGTCCCACAAACTGGTCCATGGGTCGGTGGCTTCACTTAGTGAATGGGTTAAAGGCAGAAAGAATTTCACATTGATCACTCTGTGTGCTGTACACCCCCAAGACTTTCCACACTTTAACACCTGACCTCACTAACTCTGCTGTTGCTGAATTAAATCTTAAACGCACAGCAATATTCTCATATCTAGAGTAAAGTCTTGCCATAAGCGGAACATTAGGGGCTGCTACTGCTGCAAATGGGCGTCTAAGTCCGCACCATGATATGAAGAAGGACTGGCGGGTGTCCACAAACTTTTGGACAGCTAAGTGTAGCTATTATGCTAACCTAGCCATCTTTGCTAGTGAGCCCTGCTAATCGCCGGGTGGCCTTACCTCTGTTTGAGAGGGAGAGAGACTCTGCACGGATGATATGTAGCGCTCCACGTCGGCTCTACTTCGCCTCATGACTGCGAACAATCAGTCTCCGCGTCTACAGTCTTATTTGAGGGTTAAACAGGTGAGTTTTCTCTGCTGGTTTGAATATTAGCCATCAACGCGCTCCCTCCGAATCCACCGCTTCTCTTCTCACCTTCACCGTATCGCGAGAACACGAGCTGTGTGACGCACAATACCACACAGCCAATGGCGTTTGAGAATACACGAACACCCCGCCTCCAAACTCCCAGCCAGTAGGGGAGAGGCTGCAACTACTGTTAAGGAGGTTTACTGTCATTTCAAACACAATTCTCACACTAAAATGAAACGTTTCTCCAGGATCATGATGCAACACAAGAACAGAAACAGAAAGTGCAGACAGGACAACAGAGAGAGCAGGAAAAAACACAAGAGCAGTAAAACAACCAGACGACAATATTTAGTGCAAATGACAGTAGTTACCATATTGGTCAGAATAAATACGGATTATAACGGATGCTGTATTCTAGCAGCAGAGAGTTGTGACTGCAAAAATGCAGAAAAGAGAGTTACATGTGGAAAAATAAAGAACAGAGGTAGACAGTAATAACATACAGGGGGTCCTCGGGTTACAACAGTCTCAACATACGACATTCCGAGTTCATGACGCTCACTCCCCTCCCACTCAGCTTACGCTTTAACCTAAAAAAATACTTTTAAGTAAAATAACCTCCTTAGCCACTAGGCCACGAGCTGCCAATCATATACACACACTACACAGTGAAATCACACGTGCCTCCAGGACCATGGTACAACACAAGAACAGAAAAGAAAGTGCAGACAGGACAAAAGACAACATTTGGTGCAAGACAGCATTTAGTGCAGATGACAGTAGTTACCATACTAGTTTGAATGAACACATTATAATGACAGATACTGTATTTATAGCAGCAGGCAGTTGTGCGTGCAAACATAGACGTAGATGCCTCCCCCTCACTTAAAAAATGGTCACACCTCCAGGGTTGTGGATTCGATTCTGGGTCCTGGCTTTTTTTGTGGGGCGAGGGGCGCATGTCCTCCTTGTGGTGGTGTGGGTTTCCTCCGGTGTCTCCTGTTTCTCCCACAGTCCAAAGACATGCGCATAGGTTGAATCGGGGATTCTGAATTGACCATAGGTGTGCTAGGAAAGGCTCCGGGTACTCACGACCCTAGTAAGGATTAAGTGGTTACAGATAATGAGTGAATTGCTAAACACAGTATAGAAACTATTTATGCCTGCAGCCACAAACACCATCTTTGTATCTTTGTTTAATATGTGATATTCTCACTGCATCATGCTATCTGTATGTAAGCTTTTTTGACCACAAGAGTGCAGTATGGAGTGGTGTACAGTTTACTCTGAACAGAGACACCTTCATTGCATATGTACACACTTAAGTTGTGGAAGATAACATTACTTAATGTATTTCATCATTTGCCATTTTATCTGTCATAAAAGGATCAGTGACCTTATCACAGACACTAGATTAATATTAGACTATTTACTCTGAGTAGAGTTCTCCTCACGTCAGCCATGGCCAGCCAGAGTACCTGGAGCACCTGGTCGTTGGGGATCAGCAGTGGTCTTCCTAACTACCATGTTGCTCCATGCCTCAGACTGAACATATAAGTGATTCTATGCATCTGGAAGGGAGGCCTCATCGTCACAGGCAGGTGGAGATGTCCTGTAGTTGGTGGTGACCTGGATGCACTGCCACATGCTGCATGTCCCCAGTGTCCTGGAAGTGGATTTTCTGAGCATGTGCCCCCTTTGCTGTTCTGATGGTCTGGGACAGGTCAGCCCTTACTTTTCTCAGGACAGCTATATCACACGACCTGAAGGAAGTATCTGTTTCATGCACCTTTGCAGTCATCAGAGGGTTTTGTTTGGGTTCTGTGGTGAGAGTCATGGAGCTAATTTTGCTGGTTATTGATGTTATTGAGTCCTCCAGGTTGGTAGAATCAGAATCAGAATCAGAATACATTATTGATCCCCGAGGAAACTGCTTAAATGCTACAACATTTGCACTTGCCGCATTTTGTGTTATTTTATGTTAAAATCAACAAATAGTTAATGTGAAGAGGTGTGTTATCTGTAGAGGAACTTATGTTCACCTAAGAAGTCAACAAAACATGTCATTTGACAAAAGGCAATCAAACTTTGCACACAAATATTGTGGTAATGGGGCATTTGGCAGATGCCCTTAGCCAAAGCAACTTGCAATCATTAGTTACAGGGGCAGTCCCCCTGTAGCACTGAGGATGAAGTGTCTTGCTCAAGGACACATTGGTAGACAGTAGGGGGGGGTTTGAACCTGCAACTTTGTGGTCATCAGGGTCACAGGCAAGTGTTTTACCCACTAGACTACTGCCACCCCTTGTGGTGGTAATAATGCCTTCCATTTGGGCACCAATTACACCAACCCAGCTCTGGGGTTGGTAACTGCAGCCACTCCTCCAAGATTCCAAAAGATAAGGAGCAGCAAGGTGACTGCACCAGGTCAGTCTGACACTTTTACATACTTTTGCTTGGCATCAGTAACCGCAGCATGCTTCTGGGTCTTACTCAGCTGCCAGGTGGGTGACATGGGCCTGGAAAGGATCAACCTTTTACATACATTGCGTTCTTCTGGGCTCACAAACGGCTTCCTAGCCCTGACAAGAAACATTCAAATGCATCAGGGGCACATTCATGCAAGGTGCAGTCTTTGCATGTGCCTAATGTGTGATTAAGATAAGATAAACCTTTATTAGTCCCACAAATGGGAAATATGCCACTTCATACTCATTATTTTTAATTTAGCTACTCTATGTTATTAGCTGTGTTTATCCTTAGTGGTTTCGACTGCAAAATGATGAGACAACTTTAGAGGTCTATTGTGAAGTAACAGTTTTAATTGATTAACACAATGTGGTTAGAAGTGTGACAAAGGTATGCAAAACTTTCAGGGAATGCAATATTAAAAGTCAAAAGCAATAATAAAACACAAATGAAAGACTCCTACTTGCGTAAAATTATTCATGTATTTGTGTAGTGCGGAAGGTATAAATAAAATGTCCACAGTTTTTATTTTTACAGGCAACGATGCACTTGTCAGGTGAGACAGAGGAAACAGGCAAGAGGAAGATATGTAATCTCTTGAAACTATCTATGAAAGACAATGGCTGGCACTCCAAAAAAACAAACAGGAATACTCCTGAAAAAAAAGACAAAAGCACATTGTCAAAAAAATCATTTTTTAAATTGTAATAAATCTTACATTCAGTTTTATAAATGGAGTGTGAACAGAGTAAATGTCACTGAGGGAAACGAAAATGTCACTAACCAATTGTCGGTGAGCAGTTACAGACAGATACCCATTTTCTTTTTTCTGTCCTTAGAATCATGTTCTCGTTTGGCTAAACGCCGCTTCAGCTCCTCCGGCATTCTTTCATAGCACTGTTTACACACAGGCTTCAGATCCAGCTCCACAAACTTATCCCTAAAAGATACATTAATATAAAGAGATATACGAAAAAGAATACCAGCATACAGAACCATGTCTAACAATGGACAAACAGCATGCTGCATAGTAGTGCTGGGCAGTTATTCCTAAAATATCAGAGTATTATATGGTATGTAAGTTGTCATTAATAAAGACTCCACAATACTGGTATTCTATGCTAAAAAAGTATCTTACAAAACTGATGTAGCTTGTTTTAACCTCTTCTCTTAGAGAAGCCTGACATGGTGTATTTCTATCACTGTTGGAACAGGGATACAGATATTTGGAATTGGACAAACGTTTCACAGAACATAGCATTGACTACAGAGACCAGACAAAGTTAAACTCAAGCATATCTGTACTGATATGACAATAGGAACGCCTAGGCAAGGGAAGAGCCAAAAACAAGAAACAGCTGTGGACAATAGGATGGAGAATTCCCACAGAAAGCCTTCCAAGAAGAGTGGAATCTGTTATAGCGGCAAAGAGGGGACCAACTCCATATTAAAGTCTATGCATATGAATGCGATGTCATTAAAGTCCTTGTTGCAGTAATGGTCAGGTGACCTAATACTTTTGTCTACATAGTGTATGTAGTGGAGTAGTGTTAGACAGGAGAGAGTAGTGTTAGCCAGGAGAGAGAGAAGAGCAATGATGGGGCTAGATTGGCACAACATCTGTTTTAAAATCTACTCAGCAATGCCAACTGGGCACTGGGAAACAGATCTCAGAACGAGACTTTCCAGGTCCAAACCCAGACATTTGGCAACCCTAGTCAGACCAGCTTGTGTGTCACATAGACACAGAAGAACACCATTAAATGTACAATATTTTTTTTCTAGGGTTAACAAAAGAAAATAATCTGCTATACCTACAAAACTAGATAGTGAGCTATTGCTTACAAACTAGGATAAGGCATTTAATGTATTGGAGAGCTGCAGCCAGCTGTAGGTAATATGCTGCCAGAGTCTTCAGATATCACAGGTAGCCTGCTTAATTTAACTCACTTTTAAAAGAGTGGAAAAGAAAAAGGTAATGTTTTTGCTTGACTGTTTGATTTACAGTCACTACACCCCATTTTCTCACTGTGCCATTCTGTGTTCTAATCCCAAAAATAAAACTATGCCCATGCTTTGCCGGCAAAGAATTGGTCAAAAACCAGCGAGGTATTGGTTAAGCAAATGTCTAATCTTTAAGTTGAATCTGTCTCTTGGCAAATGGTAATAAAAAGCATACCACGTACACACACTTATGTAAACTGTGCTTAATGTGGCTAAATATGAAGTCATGACAGGTGTGTTTTTATGTATGTAAATAAATATGTTGATATTTGTATGAACACAAATATCAGCACAATGGCCCTACTGTGTAGGACTGAAATGAAACTTACTTGAGAGTCAGCTTAGTGCTGCAGGTAGTGCAGGCAAAGCAGCCGATGCACCAGGCCTTATTTAGTGCTGAAATAACTGTAAAGAAACAGAACATGAAACAAAAAATACACACAGTTATTACCTGCAATACCATCTACAAATCCTGAAGTGAAGTGATGCATCACATATAGCTTCAGTAATTTTACTCTCAAATACAAAATGTCTGATGTGGACATGATGGCAAAAATGCATCGTGATACTTAAAGCTGTTTTTACCTAAGGAAAAAGTACAGATAAAGTCTGCTCAATCATATGTCAGCTACACACTGTGTCAAAAATATTCTTTGCAGATTGGATTGCAGTCTTTTGTGTTGTCAAGTCAAGTAGGTTTTCATTGTCATTTGTACCATTTACACACAGTACATAGTAAAAACGAAACAACGTTCCTCCAGGGCCATGGTGCAAGGTGAAGAGGAATGGTATCAGAATTGTTCCCTGAGGAGTTCCAGCGCTACACAGCACTGGGTCAGAGACACAGCCCTGTAGTTACACATACTGTGGCCTTTCAGTCAGATAGTCTATAATCCACAAGACTAAGGGAGCATGAACCTGCACAGCAGACAGCTTACTCCCCAGCTGGGCTGGCTGAATACTGCTGAAGGCACAAAGAACATGGTCCTCAGGAATCCACCTGGCTTGTCTAGGTGGCTGTAGTCATGGTCCAGCAGGTAGATGATGGCATCGTCCACTCCAAGATTGGCATGGTAAGCAAACCGAAGAGGATCTTGTTCTGGTCTAACCAGGGCGTCGAAGGTGTTGAGGACCAGTCTCTCAAAAACCTTCATGCTGACATGATGATGTTTTCCACAGCACAGGTATTTTCCTGATTCTGAGGTTCATGTTGAAAATCCTCATCGGTACTCCACATAGCTGAGAGGCACAAAACCTGTGGGCTGATGCCATCTTGGTTCGGCGCCTTGGTAGGATGAAGTCTGTGTAGTTCTCTCTCTTCACTTGGTTCTCAGTGACGGTAATAGATGGTTCGTGGATCAGAATAGTCATGAGCAGGGGTTGGAGAATCTAGCAGGTAAGATGGTGGGTGAAAGAGAGAGGTAGGGTGAAGAACAGCATTCTGGGGAGGCACTGATCAATGAGGCTGGAGGAGATGCTAGTAATGTCCTCGCCATGTAGCTCATAAAGAGCCTCCCAGTCCGCAGTCTGCATTCAGTCCTACAGGGCTGCATTGGCCTCTTTTATCCACTGCCCAGTGACCTCACGTTGCCTTTGATAATGGAGGATAGATGTTGTATTGGTTTGTATCGTCTCCGCCACTGCTCACCAGACCATTGCACATTCCTCACTGATTTTTTTCCTCAATGTTTTGGTCCTCCACAGGCAACCCACTTCTTATCTTCAAGGGAATGTCTAAGATAACCTCATTGTGCTTTGTTGTGTCTTGTCTCAGAGGAATCAGCTGGTTGTGGGTGTAAACAAACAGCCAGTCGCTGTTGCTAGCTGTGTTAGCTTTAGCAATGTGCCAGCAAAGATAAGCCCAAGCAAAGAGCCATAAGCAGTATGAATGCATTAATAACTCACTCAAACTTCATTGTTAGAGAGGGCACAGCTTTCTAATACGGAATATACTAAATTACCATTGTAAATAAAATGAGAAAGTTTATGGAACAGTTGTAATCATACTGCTGCAGGTTTGCAATTGCGCATTTAGGAAAAAAACTGTATGTACAGCATACTTAAATATTACCTTGAGCAAGCACTTGCTCCAAGATAGCATTACTTGCTTGAGTCTGCACTACTTCCAAGCACACTGAGCTGTCTCATGACATTATACTTGTCCAAGATGAACTGAGCCTTGAGTTGGTGGTAAGCGATGTGTTATATTAACATAAAATTGTCTAAACATTGTTGTACACTGATGTACAATATCAAAATGCTCTGTTGGGACTCACAGAAGTTCAACAACGAGTATAACCAGCATGCACCATCCTATGCCAGGCTGCAATTGTGCCATGTAAAGAAGCTAATTGCACTAATGGCAGTTTGGAAAGGTGCAATGGTTGGTTTAATGTTTTGGTGGTATAAAATAAAATTTAAAGAATGCAAAGTTTTGCACATTACTACACAACTAAAAAGTGCCATTTATGCTATGTTTGTCTCCCTGCATCTCCCAACATCCCAGCTATCTTCTTCTAAACCTCTTATTAATGAAACTTGCATGAGTACTTATGAAAGTACTCATTATACACATTGTATACCACGTTATAAAACTGATAACGTATCGCAATCGTTCTTCGCATTGTGAACATCAAAGAACTTGGTGTTCTGGACAGACAGAAGAAGAGCCATGGATGTTTAAGACGTGCTCTCCTAAAGTCAACAACCATCTGTTTTGTTTGTTCCACATTAGGAGACATGTTGATTCATCAACTTGTATCAGGAAAGTCATAGGCAAGGCTGAAGAGAAGTGAAGAGATACATGTTTACCTTTTTTTTTTTTTTAAATATTAAGTGAGCTTGTTTCCCCCAAATCCATAGGTAGTGTGTTTCATATCTTTGGAGCGCAGTTGACAAAAGCTGCAACCCCAGTTTTCTTATGGCTATTGCAATGATCGTGTTCCTATACTTCGAGAGTTTGCAGTGTAGCTAGGTTCTGTGCTATGAGGGGCATTGTTTGCTGTCATGTCCTTGACTGTTGTATTGTTCACCATTGTGTTTTAAAGCTTTAAAATCTTTTTTGCACTCTGTGTAGTCCTGTCCATCCTTGCATTGTATAATGTGGCACTATGGTACTGGAGGAGCATTGTTTTGTTTCACTGTGTACTCTGTTGATGGTTGAAATTTAGTGTAGTTATTATTTGCAGTATGAAAAAGATCAAAATACACAAACACACAAAGACGTATTTTACACCTAATATATTAGGTGTCTTACCTTCTCCTTCGATAACACGATTGCAGTGGTGACAGACATCTCCAAAGAGCTGAAATTAAAAGAGTTCCAAATTAGCAGTACCTGATGTTTCTCTTTTATTAAACAAATGCAAACTTTCCCTTATAGTACTATTCAAAGGTTTGAAGCAGTGTGTTTTTACAGCATCCTAGCTTCATATAGATTAACTGAAACCTGTGTAGTTGATCATATTAAATTGTACGTTTAATTAAGTTAATCATTTAAACATAAGTTTGAAATCTATATAAAAATATGGTATATGCAGGTAATTATGAAGTCATCTTGCAGCCTAAATATTCTTTGTAATGCGGGGCTTTTAACTTTGCAGCTGCTTTTGACTTCCAGTGGTCAAAAAAATGTCAGGGCCAGATTTGCTGTTTACCAGATGTGGACACAGACGTCAAACAGGATTCTTGCTTGCCTGAATAAAATTAGGTTCAAAGCATACATCATTTTAAATCTTTATTTTACCACAAGTTTTCATTAGGACTATAGCTTTTTAACTGAGCACACAGCCAAGTTCATGTTCCATTAACCAGCTCAACAAATCTCAAATCATCTGAACCAGTTAGCTAGCCTGGTATGTCAGCTTCTGCCTCCTGCTTTGCATTTTTTGTGGGGTTGGGGTGTTAAGAGCAGAAAAACACTGATATGTGCCCGGCAGGAAGGATCAAGGACTGAGAATGGGAACCACATTTTCAGTGCCAGTTATTCATTTTGGTCTTGAGAAACATTTTAAAACATTTTGCTTTGAGAAGTGATCAATAAGCCTCTAATCCTGAAAAAGTATCAAGAAATCCCAAACATCATTTAGGAATTTTGTTAAAGATCTAAAAAGACACATTTCTAGATTAATCGATTTTTCAATCAAATGGAAAAATCTGCCCTGACAGTGAATTTGTTAGAGAAAACTTTTGTAGTCAGCAGTCATAATTTTAGCCTACAGATTCAAAAATGTGTGTTATTTCACCTGATTGTAGTGGGTCTCACAGTAAGCCTGGCCTTTACGCTCATAATGTTGATGTCCCAGGAAGGGTTTCTCACACTTGGCGCACACAAAATGCTGCAGATACAAAAACAAATGTACACACACACACACACACACACACACACACACACGCGCGTATGCATTAATGCCTACTCTGGTGGCTCCTTAAACAGTCACAGGCAGTACAATGGGTCATACTGAAGAAAATTTCTACCCTTCTGAAGAGCTGCCTCAGTCATCTGCTGTTATTGTGAGGTACTTAAGAGCAACAGTTAGGCCAAACAAGCTCACTAATGTTTAATGTTGTGGCTGATTAGTGCAAACAAGCTATGAATGGACCTCAGTGATTGAAATTATGATTTGAAATGAGTTCTGCTTTACCCACTCTCTAAGTTCAACCAGGCAAAGTGCAAAGAAGTGCAAATAGGCATCTTACCAGGAGAATTTTTCTGGTATGTAAACCCAATAAAGCCTTTATAAAAATTTAATTTGCAATGCATTGTCATTGTTGACCACCAGACATAGCTATCAGCCAAATTCTACCGTTAAACTCTAGTGTGTGTTTGATTATCCGAGGTGTAAAGGTCCATATCATATAAAACTGAAAACTCCTCGCTGTTAAAAATGAGCTCCTGATGTACTCTGTAAAAAAAATATTAAAAAGAACCATTCTCTTCACAGACCATACAGTCCATTTAGTGAAACTGCAACCGTGTTTTTTTAATTTATCATGATTTTATGATGTGTTAATTTATCATGATTTTTAAAAATGACCATTTCTATCTGTCTAACTGTGGTTTGTGTTTCGTCTCTATAGTTTTGAATTTTGGCTTTATTTGACCAAGCTGTACACAACTGTATCCTGTAATGAATTACACAAAAATACATAAGAGCTCAAACTAACCAAATATGCTGAAAAATAATCCGCAAAACAGTAATTTTACAGGAGAAAGCAAAATTGTTACTGACTTCCAATGTGGATGGAGTGATTGTTAGGTAGATCCATTACATTCAGTAGATCCAGTATATATTCAGTAATTCAGGACCATTTCTATCGGTCTGTTCATCATAAAAGTTTCACACACTGTAAAGTGCAGCTGCTGTGTTCATACAATGAAAAAAATGTAAGAAAAAAACAGATGTATATGGTTTTCATTGGACAGTGATGAGTCTTCCACTACTTCAGGTACTGAATGAAATGAACTATGTGATTACCTCCACGTGCCACTGCTTCCCCAAGGCATTTACCACTCTGCCCTCAATGGGCCTCCTGCAGGCCCCACAGATTGGTACACCCATCTTGTCATGGCATGGAAGGCAGTAGAGCTCATTTTTTAGCTCTCTGGCATCAGCGGTCAACTCCTTACTGTGGACACAAAACGTTTCCCTGGCCATGTCAGTATGACTGATGTAACATAACTTTGACAGCAGTGAACCATGACTGTGTTGCGAAAACACAGTTCTCTGATAATGCATTTCCTGCTCGGGCCTGACAGAGTAATTTTCCGCGGGGAGTTTTAAGAATCGAACTCTACTATCTCCTTAAAAAACCATAATAACAAAGTGAATACTTGCAGCGTTTCAATATAAACATGATTCAGTTCAATAAAAAGAACTGAAAACTAAAGACACATATGTTTTAGCTCCAAGAAATCATTAGGATTCTCTAAACTCATTAGTATTCTAATCCTTAAAGACTAAACTATTTCTGAAAGGAAAAATTCACTGACTTTTTTCAATTCGATCTTTAGGATGTAAAAAAGTCATTTAGGGCAGTCTCCTGTGGATTTGCGCATTACAAATAAACGTACAAACTGATTTTCAGTGGTAGTGATAGGAACCAGGGGTCCGGGCACCAGTAACCCAAATATAGCCATTTTATTTATTACTCAAGACCACTGAACCTAAAAGAGGTTTAATAACTGTAAAAGAGTCAATAGTTGTGTACAACAGTCATGTTATTGCATGTAAAAAATATTTTAGGTTAAAAGCTCTTAGTAAAACTAACATAAAGGTGGTCTCGTTGGCGCTGGTGTGGATGTTTTCTGTTGACTGTGTTCTGCCTCACAGCAAGTCTCACAGAACAAACATCAGGACAGTTTTTCCCATACAAATCATAATTAACGTGTTTTTGCACTCTTGCTGTTGAGGGCAAACATACTTTCAAATGTGATATAATATGACAAGTGATTAAATTACAGACTAGAGGTCTGGTGTACGGGGCTGGGTTTGGCTATATTTTTTTAATGTACATCATCCAGCTCGGGTCAGGCTCAGGCTGTAATGTCACATAATCATACTCTTGCTCTCACTTT
>JBBIGA010000486.1:0-15998 GCA_037576975.1 Alestes dentex | reverse complement strand
ATATATATATATATATATATATATATATATATATATATATATATAATGTATTTTAACAGGTATTCAGTGTTCTTCTCTTTATTCTACCAGCAGTAACTCCAGGCCCCGAGCCCGAGTCTGGTTGGTTGGTGTGGACAGCCTCGGCACTGGGCTGTGCTGTGCTGGTAATAGCCGTTGTTGTCATCTGGAGCATATTCCGCCAAAGAAAAGGTACTGAAAAATCCATTCAACTTATGCTTTGACACATAGACTGAGCAACAACTCAGGTCCTTACAGGCAGAATACATTATTTTTCAACCTCATCTCTATCTGCCACATCTGTAGCACAGGATAACCTCCTAACCTTCCAACTTTACAAAACATGCGAAACAAATTTCTTAATATCCAACGTGAGTTAATGTAACATAATTTCTGTTTGAACAGATATTGGACCACAAAGTAAACGGCAGATGGATATTTCAAATTATGTAAAAACTGGAGAAGTTTTCAGTCGAACGGACAGTCATGGTCAGCACCTATGACATGCTTCCTTGTGCTGTACAGTTTTAAAACACACAGAATCTGCTGAGCCAGACAGTTACAATCATTTTCTCCTGTCATGACTATAGTTTTAAGTTGTCAGGTTTTCTGTTGGGTTTTTTTTTCTAAGTGCAGAAAAATGTATCAAAATACCTGCCTAAGGAAATTTACTAAATGTGACATATTGAGATTGGGTTGAGAAACAGCATCATTCAAAAAGCATCTGAAAAGCATGAAGCATGATCACATTGTGTGCTTGCATTTAAAAAAAAAAACCCTCCTGCACCCCAGAGCTAGACTTCATGTTTGAGGTCAGACGTGCTCTTTCCTGGATCGTGATAGAGCGCTGAATGAGCGTGTAGGTGGTGTGTGGTTATGAAGACTCAGAAGTACATGGAGATGACGATTTTAGATTAAACTGAGTGCTGAGATGTCTGTGTGGTTACAGTGCTTGTGTGTAGCATGTGAATGCAGAACTGTCTGGCCTCTTTTCTAAGACCCTAACTTTGCAAAGTGCATAACTGACCGTTTGATAAAAGAGACAAGTACGTCACAAACAGGTTTATCTTCAATCAGTTAAATTACGGAGCATGTTTTCCCTCAGTTATGAATACATAAATCTTTATCAGAGATGACACCGATAAAGACCAGATGAATAAAGAGGAAATAGAAAACAAGAATAAATCTGATCCAGTCCTGTTTCAGATCATTAGTAAAATAACACAGACATACACACACACACACACACACACACACACACACACACACACACACACACACACACTGTGTAAAGGTCGCTTTTTAGGTGTGTATTTCTTCCTGTGGAGTTTGAGAATGGTGTCCCATTTTAGACGCACATTTAAGTAACATGAATTAAAAACAGTTTATGAAGTTTATGAAGTTTAGTGTTATATAATACTGGTTCAGTATCAGCTGATGCTCAAGGTTTTAGTATCAGTCTCCATACCGGAGAACAACTAAAGGTATCATATACAAAGATATAGGCATCTTATGTTTTATATTATGTACCGTATTTTTACATAATATCACTTATAGCGTACATATAATTTTATTCAGCATTTTTTTTTTATTTAGCATTTTTTGTCATGATGGACAGCCAGGGGTTTCCCTGGTTTTACTTGTTATTTTTTAAATAAAATCACCTTACATCAGAAACAAAGACACACTATTATATTTTGGAGAGGTTTAACAGAATTTAAGAATTTTTTATTCAGTTTTGTGTAATCTGCATTGAATCCAAATAAATACTTACTTCTATCAATATAATTATTAAAAATTTTTCTATGAATAGATTATGCTAATATTAATTGTTAATACTATTAATACTGACGATTCTTTAACTAATTGTTAATCAATTAACTGTGTCATTACACTACATTACTGATTGTGTAATTATAATAATAATTGATAATAATTGTTAAATAATCTGTATAATGAAATTTTCAGTGTTCTTAACGTACAGACAGGACTAACATACAGACAGGTTCAGAAGCAAATTGTGCATTATGGGGATCCATGGAACATTGGAGATGTTTCTGGTTGGAAAAATTAAGAGGCAAAAATGTCTGAGGTCCCAGAGGCCCACACTTTTACTGTTTTTCTGCTCTCACACACACAGGTGGGCTGAAAGCCCAGGATTGGGGCTTCCCTTCGCATCTAAAGGGAAACTAAATTCATTTGTTCAGAATTTCTGCACAATTAAACTCCAGAGTTGTTTGGAGTGAAATGCTTAATTCTAGAGAAACTTTAGAGGTCAGAATAGTTGATAGTAGTGGTGATAGGAACCAAACATTTGAAGTGTTTAATGTCTCTAAAAGCTACGTCACAGAAAGCATGACGGTTAAACTTTGTGATGCATGATGCATTGTATGAAATGAACTGAATAAGTACTATTTTGGTTCTATAACAGTTTTGGTGGTGAGGTACATCAAGGTGCTGCAAGAAAACATTTTTTAGGATTAAGAAAACATAGTTTTAGGATTATCATCACATAAAACTTACATGACATACATGTTTACATGCCGACAGTATACATTTCTCTAGATGGCAGCATTTCACATCAGTGTTTTAATTAATTTATGCAAATATCTTGCAAATTTGGCAAGAACTACTAGACGTAGACCATTTTACAGCAGGAATCCACCATCATGCTCCTAGAAACAGAGTACATCCCACCCAATACTAATGCCAACAATGCCCTCTGCAAACTTTACGGAGCCATCAGTGAGCTCCAGTACTCATACCCAGACGGACTGTTTATAGTTGCGAGAGATTTTAATCATGCAAATCAGTCAGTTCTCGCTAAGTTCCATCATTATATGGATTTTCTAACAAGGGGGTAAAATGCTGGACTGTATTTACAAAAACACTGCTGGTGCGTACTGTGCTGAGCCTCTCCACCACCTCAGACCACATCTCTGTTATGCTGACTCCAGCACAGAGGCCCCTCGTTACACATGCCAAGCTCGTTCTGAAGCACACAAAAATTTGGCCCCCAGGATCCAGCTCCATACTTCAAGACTGCTTTGAGCAAACTGACTGGGACATGTTTAAGGAGGCTGCAACCTGTAGTGGCTCTTGGAAGAGTACATGGCATCGGTGGCTGGATATATCACCACGCGCATTAATAATGTTTCTATCTCCAGAACCATCACTACTCACCCAAACCGGAAGCTGTGGGTGACTGTGGGTGTGCACACTGCTGAGAACCCAAGAAACTGCCTTCAAATCAGTTGATAAGGCAGCCCTGAGAACAGTGAGGGGCAACCTGTCCTGTTTCATCAGAGCAACAAAGTGCACAGGACATCTCAACAGTTAGGCTGACAGTGGTTCCAGATGTGATGAATCACTTCTATGCACGGTTTGTAGCACAAACGGTTTTTCCATGGAGGCTAAACTCTGCTTAGAGTCAACCCTCAGAAGGCTGCTGGACCAGATGACATTCCTGGTCATAAGCTCAGAGAATGTGCAGACAACGTGGCAGATATTCTCACAGACATGTTTCTGTGCACATTGTTGTTCCAATGTGTTTCAAAGAGGTCACCAGTGTCTAGTCTCAGTGACTACCATCCCATCACACTGACACCTATCACCATGAAGTGCTTTGAAAGGCTCATCATGAGGTACATCAAATCACAGTTGCCCCCCTCACTGAACCCCCTGCCATTTGCATGTCAACCCAACTGCCTAATGGATGATGCCATCACCACCACCCTTCACCTGGCCCTCACCCACCTGGATAAAAAAGACACATATGTGAGAATGTTGTTCATAGACTTCAGATCAGCAGCCAACATCATCATTCCTCAGCCTGCATCTAAGAAGTGATTATTTTTCCCCATCACTAGTAACTTTTCTCCTTGTTGTTTATTTCAACATATTTCAACTAATCACCTGTTTCTGCATTTCACTGGTGCTTACAAAGTTACTCATCTATAGGTCATAAAGATACACATCAAGGTAGACCAGGCTCTCAGCTAATACCACAGTCTCACCTGGCAGCAAAAAGAAAAAAAATGAAAAACTGGTCACAACATTAATGAAATTACTCTGTAGAGAACAAGGTTAGGACTAAATGGAGACAGATGATTCGCTGTGGCGACCCCTGAAGGGTAAAGCCGAAAGAGAAAGAAGAAGACTCTGTAGAGAACAAGGCAAATAGACCACTCAAGACTGTGGAGGCGTCGCTACTAAATGTCATCTAGAGAACTTGACTCGCTGTGACCAAGTGTGGGATCACACTTGAGAGCAGAGAATGATGCAATGTATGAGGTTTCCAGGGCTGGACCTGAAACCCATCCTGCTGTGGAGAAAGCACTTCCAGAGAATCAGGCACCTCAGTCAGAAGTGAAACACAAAATGTACTTTCTACACACACTGAATTTCACTGTTTCCTTCCCCAAAAAATTCAAATAGATGAAAACAGAGCTTACTATCCAACTGCCCCAGTAAATACTCCTTATTTATTCTGTACTGCCATTCTCTTTCCTGTTGCTGCTATTGATGCTATATTTGCACAGGTATTTATTGTCTGCCTCAGTCTTTGCATTTTTGCACTACACTGCAACTACTAAAATAGAGTGTCATAATTCTGTATTCATTCAAATGCACTGTATGTGGTCCTGTCTTATAAATTATTTTACTGTTTATTCCACACAGTCCTGTCCTGCCCACACTTATGTAGTCTTGTTTTGTCTTGTGATATTCTGTTTTTGTTGTTTGTGTTGCGCCATGGTCCTGGTGCAATGTTGTTTCAGTTCATAGTATACTGTGTATATTGTTGAAATGACAAACAACTACTTGACTTGACTAAAATGTGTAGTGAGCCCCAAGGACCAGTATTAGCAGGGGTTCCCAATATCGGTTCAGGTGACCCCACACTGCGTATACTTTTGTGCTGTGTCTCATCAAACACACTTGATTCAACTCCTTAACAATTCATTGGTGGATCAAGTGCGTAAACTGCAGAGCATGGGGTCACCCATACTGGAACTGGAACCCCTCCTCTGCAGGAGTCCTAAAAGAAACATGCAGTGATTTTAAGCATCATAGTTTGAAATGAGCTTGTAGCGATCATCTGACATTGCTGTTGTCTTTTATATGCTCGGTTAGGCCAAAAGAACAACAGTAACACTGAATAATTATGTAAACCAAGCAGTGGCTTAATAAATGGTGATACGTTTTGAGGTATGATCTGTTCCTGACTTTATATTTAAGAGAGTACTCCCCACCACCAGCTGTAGCTTCTTGAGAGGTTTTTGAATGGAGTCATTACAGGCTTTTTCTCAGTCCATTGTGCATCCTACTAGCTGCATATACTGCATCGTACAAACTAACAAAAAGTGTATGTTTATTTCCAGAAGCCCCTATTTATGAGAACACAACAGCACATGCACAGAGGGATCGCTCCCCACGCCTGAGGACACCAGAGGAAAAGGGCAAAATGTGTAAACAAACGGATACTCTGAAATCACACAACTATACACGTCCTCCCAGAGGTGGACAACGGAACCTCTAAAGTAGACTGTCCTCTTTGAACTCACAGCTGGTTCTTCTCTATTGTTATTATTATCCATTCTCTGTATGGTGTAACTGTCTGCCACTGGATGGCAGACTTTCTTAACGCAGGCTTCCTTCGGGGCAGTGGAACGTGAAATATTTCTAAAAAAAAAAGTATATCCATGTCAAAATGAAAAAGTTTTTTCTTTCAAAATCATCCAAATGAACAAATGCACTGAATCAAGAATACATGGATCAGTACTTTCACACAGTGATGCATTAATACATGTTTGCGGAGATTAAAATGATACTTAAAAAGGTGTGAAATAATGTTTAGATGAATATTAAAATAAATGTAAATAAATTTTAGTTGATATTTTAATGAACCAATGACATTTATTGACTTTCTACAGTAGTTTCTATTAACAGAAGTTTTATGTATTTATTTAATGTGTTTGCATTTTTTTTGTTTGCAAATCAATAGAACAACCATCATATGTTATTGAACAGGCCACTATCAGCCAAACATGAGTGGACTCTTGAGGGTGTATAGTAGTCAATGGCGGCACCCGGTGGATTACCCCACAATGGCCTGCAGTGTTTGTTCTTTATACTGCATGGCTGGATCAGACTGGATTCATCAATTCACCAGAAGTCTCAAGATCAACCGGATATAACTTTGTTTAAGTAAACTCTGTCATTGCCTTATGCTGAGCCCAAAGTTAGCCTGTTAACACATGATTTCACGCTGCTGGAAAGTGGTGGAAAGGCAGAGGTGAAAAAAGAAAGGGCAGCTCCTTTGAAGTTCCTCCTCTCCTTGGCCTTCTGTAATCAAATGGCAGACGAATGCAGAGCCCAGTCTTGAGTTAATTAAAAAGCAATTCTTGCCAAACTTCAAAGTGCATATTTTGAGAAAATCACTAAAATAATTTTGTTACTGATGGATTTTACACTTCTGAGGTTAGAATCAGCTAAGCAAGGGATCTGTTCAGTTAACTTGATTCCTTGGCTGGGCATCTAGGCTGAAAAATGGGACACTTCTTTTTAGAAATGCTTGCAGTGGCAGCATACAGACATTAGTATTTACTAATTCATCATTGGTAAAGCTCAATATCTACAAGGTCGAAGAAGGCTTGCTGTAGTAGGAGAATATGGTTCAGGGATATCAAGCCCCCTCTGACTTCTGAATATTCTAGAGGGGATGTAGCTAAAACTAAAAACTGAAATGAATGGAATAGATGTTTTTAACAATAGGAGTGGGTATAACTTTTCTTGTGTCATAACATGACAACAATTTACTTTGTCTTTTACTGTTTAATGCATAATATAATCCAACCTAAGGGATACGTTGAAAAATATAACATCCATTAAGAAACACTCACACATTCACCATTTACAGCAATGCAGCACATTTTATTCAGTGAAGGGCACTTCTCCATTTGAGGAGTACCTAACTGGTCACTTGATGTTTTTTCATTTTTAGGAGTACCCCACACAGCACTACGTCCCAATGTCAAATTCAGACTATTGTAAGAACACCTCTGTAAAAAACACTGCATCATGTTTCTCCACTAGAAGGGCACTAAATTAGAGACATTGTCTTGCTCTAGTAAGTTACTGTATGAAGGACCACCTTAAAGGGCGCTCAACCATTATTTTCTACATAAATAGTAGCCAATAGGGAATTTCCTCTCATTTTCGCCACTTTTTCAGCCGGTGGTATGTGAGGGTGCGCACTTTTTTTGATACACTGCTAACAAGTTTTGATACACTGTCAGTTTGTTGAGGGTACAACTTCTAGGAACAGTAATCAGAAAATGCCGCTGGAGCATAGATTTGCTATCTCAGTTTAAACTTGTGTCTAGCGGGGGTGTCTAACAAACTAACAAACAGCTAATAAAAGTCAGCAGGAAGACACAATTAATCTTGCCACTCAGATTTCAGAAGGGAAAATTAAACAGAATGCAGGAGAGTAGGTTTAACGGGAACATTTAGTGCATCCAGCTAGCCAATCAGAGAGCAGGGAAGAGAATTAGCCAAAGATTGGGGGAAGGTCTCAGATTGAATCACAGCTAATCAGCTCGCAGGGTAAATTTGAAATAGCCAATCAGGGCACAGGAATGAGAATTCCAGTAGACAATTAGAATTGCATGACAGATTAAACCAAATCATTTATCTGATTACAGGACTGATAATTCAACTGACTAATCAGAGTGCAGGATGGAATATTGACAGTGGGACTCAAATTTAATTGGTAAATTAATTAAGCAAATTGATTTTTGAGCAAATGAATTGATTTGCCTCAAACTGGTTAAGTTTCGGGGTCTGGAATGTGAGCATTCTCCTCTGTCCTTCAGTTTGAGATGCTTGGACAAAAGTACTGGGACACACTTGTTTTTCAAGGTTTGGGCTAGGCCCCTTACTTCCAGTGAAGGGCTTAATCTTAATACTTCATCATACCAAGACAATTTCCAACTTTGTGAACACAGTTTGGAAAATAACATTTTTTTATTCCAGCATGACTGCGCCCCAGGTCCATAAAGACATGGTTGGATGAGTTTGGTGAGGATGAACTTGACTTGCCCGCTCAGAGCCCTGACCTTGACACCATCCTTTGGGATAAACTGGAACAGAGCCAGGCCTTCTAGTCCAACATCTGTGCCTGACCTCATTATTGCACCACAGAATGAATGTGCACAAATTCCCACAGAAACTCTCCAAAAATCTTGTGAAAAGCCTTCCAAGAAGAATGGAAGCTGGTATAGCTGCAAAAGGGGGGCCAACTCCATATTAACGTCTATGTGTTTCAATACACTGTCATTATAGTCCCTGTTGGTGTAATGGTCAGGCGTCCCAATACTTTTGACCATGCAGCGTACTCACCTTTCTTAGGCTGTACAGCTGATTTTTACCTAGTGGTCGTCGCTCCCTTCAGTGAAGGGAACAAGGGAACATGTGGAAATGTAATGGAGCCCTTGGAGAGCTGCAACAGTCGAGTACAGCAATGTGAACGACTAACACCTGAAAGCCAAGTCGCCATTTGGTCTCCTGTGATCTTTTCTCTGCTTTAGCCACCACGCTGAGTCGGTAGACTGTGGCCACGACCAGTTCTACAACTTCATTTGGGAGCTTAATCCATGTTTTACCGTTTTTATCATAGTCTAACGTCCACCTTCCGTGCAGGAGGCTGAAATAGTTGCACAGGTGAGTACTTTGTTTATCCTGCTCGATGTATGCAACTGATTAATGTAACTCAGTAAATGGCTCTTGTTTTGTTTTCGTATGGATTCAGAGAACGCGGGTCGCGAAGTTGGCTAGTTTAAGCAGGTTTAAGAAGGTTTTAACGTGTTTGTTGTTCTAATGTTCTTTAACTGCCCAGTCAGTGTTTAGTAAATATCGATCACAGTAAATGTTTGTCAGAAAAGTCTGGACCGTGTCCTATCTCCCCTTAAGCACCTGATTGAGATCATGGCGGGCTGAGTGACCTGTTTAAATGTTTCCTGGAGAAGCAACACAGGGCATGGACTTTTATTTTACCTCAAAAATAGCCTGAACCTGGTACGTAAAACACTTTGTGTACTTAAAAATAGCTTTATTCGTAATAATATTGGCAGTAGTAATAGTAGTAGTAGTGGTAGTGGTGGTGGGGGCAGTAGTATTGGTGGTAGTAGTGGTAGTAATACAGGTAGTATCAGTAACAGTAGTAGTAGTGTTACAGGTAGTATTCATAGCGGTAGTAGTAATACAGGTAGTGGTATTAGTAGTAGTAGGAAGGGGTTGGGGGTTAGAACCTTTTCAAGGGCCCAACACTGATAGGGGTCCTCAAAAAACACCAAACACATGGAAGAGAATATTATATTATATAAGGGGCCCAGTCTAATATTGTTCCATTGCATCCAGGGGTGCCCCAGCAGCAGAAGTATTCATAGTAGTAATAGGGATATTTTTCATTGAGTGCTGAACATCAAATATCTGGGGGAAATGATGAACCATTTTAATAACAGAAAAAATAGGAGTGGAACGGACAAAAATGAACCGCTAGTACAACATTTATTGAAAACTATTAAAAGGTATAAATACTTTTATTCAGAATTTCACTCACTGCAATACATTATATTTCATGAAGCAGTTCAGTTATGCTGTCATGCATCATGCAGTGTTCTTTAGAAACTATTACAGTATTCCTAGGAAATCATACTGTGATTTCCTGTAAACCTGTTATCACTAACATTAAATACTGTCCCATTGCTCAGAGTAAAGAATTTCAGGTTTGATGATGTTCATATTGTACGTAACCTGACTTATTTGTGTTTGGGGTGTCTAATCGCATGCTAACATAGTCTTCAGAGACTGTGTGTGAAGCAGAAAGCATCCTTTGGCATATGTACAGTTTGGCCCGGCTTCACTATTGACAGTTCAGCACACCCACTTTTGTGGATCCACATGCTTTCCCCTGAAATTCAGCTCAGCAGTAACAGTTCCTTGATGCATTCTGTATTGTCAATATTGAGTGACAAGTAATTGTAGTGCCATTCGTCATGTTTTTCTAACTGGAGATTCAGTGAAACTCAAGTCTGATGCTCTTTTTCCATGTGTTGCGCATTCTGGCCAGGTTATGGGTTGATCACTGCTGCTGGATTGTTTTAACCGGTAGGACACACTCGAGTTCACTGTTTTATACAAAAGGCAATGTCACATTATACTGTATATCATGCTATTTCATTCTCACACCTAGCACATATATCTTCTTATTTTTACTTAGAACTGTCTCTTACACCTGTTATGTTTGTGTTTATGCCTGCATCATATTTCATTCTTATCTTGTACATTACGATAACAATCTATTGTGCTTGGTTACTCTGTCTAGAGTGGCATATTAGAGTCTTGGAGTTTGCACACCAAGACACATTCCTATGTCTAGCAAGCAATGTAAACCTGACTTTTTACTTGAATGGCAGAATTACTACTTCTTTCATCCATGTACTATGACAAGAACAGTGCTCAGCAGCTGACAGTGTTAGTCAGTCGTATCTTTGTTTTTTCTGTTTTTGTCCTGCTCAGACTTGTCTGTGTAAGAGACTTTTTTTTTTTTTTTAAGAGCAGGTCTGTCTGCTTGTTATGCCTTACTCACCGCACACCTACTTGTTTACTGGGTTTGGCACATGAACTTCATCTATGTTATCTAGCATTGGCTTAATGTGAATAAAATTAGGCTCCCGCCCGACTTTTAACTAAGGACAAAGCCTTGGAACAAAAAGCTCTGAACTTCAAAGCTAACTGAGATCCTCACCTCTAGAAGCCTTAATTTAAAAAATATATATATTATTTTCATTTAGACATATATGTAATCAGGCTATTGCTGAGATTTGTGAGGTGATTTGAGGGTTTTTTTTTTTCTTTGTAGTGAAGAGAATTTAACAACTGGAAGTTTCATTAGACCTGCTCTCACCGCACTCATAATTGCCTCTTTGGGAAATTTTACAGTAAATCTTTATATGAACATTGTGAGAGAAAAAAATCACACACCGAATACATGCTTTTATCTCAGTGTCAGTAAGTAGCCGTACATAGTTGACACACTGTATGTAGTTATGTACATTAAGATCCATGAAACTAGTTCTTCCAGCTTTATGGAAGAGTTAACAGGTTGTTCTCGACTTTATGGACCTAACGTATGCTGAGCAGCGTGACATTTAGTTACACAGCTGTGTGAGCAGCATGAGCTGATCCTGAACCTCACATTTTGCGGTGACTGCATCACCATTAGGTCTAACCATGGGGTTATTTCGTGGTGTTGTTTTCATATGTGCATTAAAAGCACAAGCAAATACCATTTCCATTGGGAACTGGGCCCATGAAAGGGTTTCGTCAGGAATTCTAATTGCAAGTTGTTTGCTGTCTACATTTTTTAAATGTCAAGAGAGCCAGCTTTCCAAAATTGTGTTCCAAAAGGTTCTGAATGCTTGGAATCATGAAGATTTTGTTAAGGAAAGTTTATAGTTGATACACATGTTCCCAAAGAAGAGTCAAATTTCCCCAAAATAAGTATGCCTGGTTCGCAGTAAGAACCAGCCCTGTTACATAAGACAATAAGCCTGAACTCTACCACATTTCCATTTGTTGGAAGGTTTGGAATAGTTCCGTGAACACCTATAGCGAGCCATTTTTTATCAATGTGCAACATTTACAACACTTGAGAATCACATAACGCAATGTAGCCCCATATTAAGAGACAGTCATGCTACTGCAAATATTTTCTTTGCCAGAAACAACAGTAAGGTGTCTTTGCTTGGCCTCTGGCGTGCCCCAGCTTGTCTGTCCTCTTGTTTAAAGTAATAACACAAACCAAGCATGCACTCCAGTCTCACTGCGTGGAATGGAGGAGCCATGTCATCAGCCTTAATAGAGCATGGATCTGCTTCCCATGGTGAATTGTCCTTTAACACATTGAAGCCCTGTTGGAAAACAGTGACTCACTACAGTATTCCAGGAATTAGGCACACTGTGTACATTGTTGAGGGAGGTCTGAACATGTGAGGAGCTGCAAAAATAAGTGAGTTGTCTTACCCTTAAACTACCTGTTTATTCCTGTGCTGCACGGAAGATTGCTAAACAGAATAATTTGTGTAATTTTTGCTGTGTGGCTTCTTTATTTGCTCATTTGCCTAAATTCAAACACTCTTTAAGAAGAGATTACTTGAGTTTTGGGTTGGCTGTTTGGTTCTTGGAGGAAACCCCTTTCCTTTTGAGGTTCGTCAAACTTTATAAACATTCTTCACTTCTCCTTTACAAATAATGCGCTCATCCTTTGTAAGGTTTTCTAAGGAACTAAAGGTGGATCTTCAGGAATGCACACGATGGTTGAAAAGTTGTGAACAAGCACCGAAAGGTTATATGTTCACAAATACCGGTTATTTTGCTCGCAGTGTGTTATATAAGCTTCAAAGGATGGAGATGAACTGTTTTCCACAATTGTTCACTTTAGCTTTGAGACATTTTTCTCCCAAAAATAGGTGGCAGTATATTACAAATACCTTTGTAACACTCAGGCAGTTGTAGAAAGAAAATCCAGAGTCCACAAGCTTATTGTTTTGTAACACTGAGAGGAAAAAAGGATGTATAATGTTCTTTAGGCTGGAAGTAGACCATGTCTTATTTTCTTTCTGTAACTATCTATCCACATCTGTGCACAACATGACCACAGTCAGCCATGCATATGAATTAAAATGTGCTTTATTATCAAATGACCAGTAAGTTTTCAGACAGTTCCAACCAAGAGCCCAAGCACGTAAATCCTGCATGTCATTATCTAAGGCCTTGTTCAGACCCACAGGTAAAATCTGATTTTTCAGTCTATTTGATTTGTGCAGAACAGATTTTCTGCAGTCTAAGTGTCAAAAAGCCTCATGAAAACTAATCAGATTCAAGCCTCTTTTGTAGGTGCTTTCAAATCTGGTGGATCTTTGGACATGAGGTCATGAGTTTGACTAGTTGGATCATATTTCCTGTGGTGTTTTTACTTGCTGTAGTTGAAATATAACCTGACTTTTCTGCTAGTTATAGTGGTTGATAGTTGTCAAGATCTAAGTGCAACATGCAACTATGACTAGTTTGACCATACAAATCGAATTTTGCCACATGTGACCGGAATTTGTGACACTATTGTTCAGATAATATAGTATATTGTGTTGAGATATTTTTGCCATATCATCTACCTCTACTGTCAAATCTTTATCATTTGCTTGTGTACTGTAACATTTATTTGTGGCTGAAAATATCTGCCAACGATCTATGATCGTTTGTTTGCAGATAATCCCTTATCGTTCTGGGAAAATGCTAATTGGTGCAGTTCTGTGAGCTGGGATTGGAACTGGAGTGTCACTAGAGGCCTTGGGATGGCAGTCCCTTTTGTGGTAGCTAGGTGGAAACCTGACAGCTAACAAAAACAGACTTGTTATGATTTGTAAAAGGGCTCAACAGCTTCGCTTCAAGCAAAGGTGTGCTCATAGCTTGTTTTTCCTGCTTTTTCCCTCTCTGCTGATCATGGGTGAGCCTTGCAAACTGATCACTAGAGTGGTTTAAAATGAATTATCTGAAGGACATATATGTGGGGATGTGAGGTTCTAAAAAAAAAACCCACACATGGCACAATTTGTGAAATGATGTATACAAAGCTTTTCTTAATACACAATGATGGCACTTGACTGAAATATAATTTTATATGTAGCTGACATATTTGCCCAGTCATAAACAAAATTGCATTTGTCAATTACAAATATTACACTTTGATATTTATAGGTTTTATTTTTATTTATAGCCTTTTGTCATAGCCAGTATGAACTTTTTCAGTAATTCTGTAAAAAGATGATAACACAGAGGCTAGCTTTTGCTCCCTACATGCATCAGTGAGCCTTGAACGGTACATTTGTTGCTCTTATTTGGACCACTTTTAGTAGGTACTCACAAAACTGCATACTCTCAGGTGGTCTAGTGGTTAGGAAGTTGTGATCAGAAAGTCATGTGTTTTGAATCCCAGGACTGCTAGTGGCACCTTTAAGGTTCCCTTGAGTAAGGTAGTTCCCACACGGCTCCCTGGGCACTGTGTCTCTGGCTGCCTGCCCGCTGCTGCACTTGGTGAATGGGTTAAATACAGAGAAGAATTTCATGCTGTTCACTTTGCTGTGCTGTGTTAATGTACGGCAAATGGACACTTTAAAAGACCTGCAGTTTTGGGGATGTTTTCACTCGGTTTTCTAGCCAGCACAGTTTAGCCCTTGTCAGAGTCAGTTAATATGCTTGTTTGTTATGCCTAATGGATTATTTGTCTTGATTTGTTTTCAGATGTAGATTGCTGAGAAAATGCACACCTAGGATGGTACAAAGCCAAGAGGCTGAAATCCCATCATTCCACCATATCTGCCACAACTGCTGCCCTGCAACACCATGGATTTACCTTTTCAACTACACGGAGGCCAAAATTGCAGACAACTAAGATGGAGACTCATCCCAACATAGTCTGGATTATTACTGGAAATGATGACAATGTGCTAAAGAGACTTCTCACACTTTGAACCTTGTGTGTGTGTGGGGGGAAAAAGCAAGAGAGAGTATTTTTGTGTTGATTGGTGAGCAGAACCCAAGTGACCACGCTCCATGTCGCGCCATGTCCTCTCCTCTCTTTATCCCAAACATCCTGTGCAACTTGCTGGTTGTCTTAACCTATGCCGTTTTCTGCACTCCAGACTGTGTTCCTCGAATAAGAGTCCTATACGAAAGTAAGAAAAAGTCCTACACTAGAACTGTATGCTTTGTCTGTACAACTATATATTTTTTTGTTGTTGCTCTTTGTGGACGCTTTACTCTTTAAGCAGTAAAATTTGATTTGCTAGTTTCATGCAACAATGTAGTAAACCGTTACCCACTGTAAAGGAACATTGTACCAGTCCAGCTTCAGTAATTTCGAGCACTTCAACAAAAAATGAGTTTTGTGCTATAGTTTATCATCCTGTTTACTAGAGTTTTGCCGTTTTTAAAGCTTGTCCAACCTCTTGACAGTTTGTGGGTAGATCAACTGTATAAATGCTAACACTGGATATTTCTTTATTGTCATTCTCATTTCCTAAATATTGATAGGTGTTTTTTCTCCATTCAGATGGCAATTTTAAAGTGTTCCAAAAGGAGGGAGTTTGGAATTACTCCTCCATGCTGATGAGAGAGGACCTGGGTTTGCTGATACTGGGAGCCAGAGAAGCCATCTATGCTCTTGACATCAATGACATCTCTATTGCTAAGGCTAATGTGGGTTTTCTTTTTCCCTGTAGATAACATTAGCTTCGCTAATAATAGTCAATCGAGGCAGATAAACGCAGCAGCTTTGTTGATTTGATTGTGCTCACTCTCTCAGGTCAGCTGGCAAGTCACAGAGGCAAAACGAAATGAGTGCACCTACAAAGGAAAGAATCCTGATGTGAGTTTATCTGAAATTCAGTTTATCACCACTGATGTACACTAGCATTACACAGTTTGTAACCACCAAGAAAATACTTTAGAATGAGCGTTTTCACTAATTTAAATGTTGCCACAAACAGTCTAGGGCAAACGTTTCCATACCCTTGGTCATATGATGTCATGCTGAATTTTAAATCAACAACAGATAACACACCTTTATACATTGTAGTATAAAATTACTATTTATTTTCTGATGGATGTAACATCAGGTTATTAAAAAGTAGCCTGTGCAAAATAATAATAATAATAATAATACATTTTATTTATAAGCACCTTTCATGACTCTCAAGGACACTTTACAGAAAAACAAAATTTACATACAAAGACATTTAAAAAAAAATATATATAAATTTGAGTAGAGATTTGGAAGTAGGTAGACCGAGTGATGTTGTTTATGTGGGCGGTGAAGGAGAGGTTGCTGTCAAGGATGACGCCCAGACTCTTGACCTGAG
>JBBIGA010000475.1:0-15999 GCA_037576975.1 Alestes dentex | reverse complement strand
TATATATATGTGTGTATATATATGTGTGTATATATATGTGTGTATATATATGTGTGTATATATATGTGTGTATATATGTGTATATATATATATATGTGTATATGAGGATTCATGTGTTCATAACAGGTTGTGTATTGTTGTATCTGACCTCCTCTGCCCCCGTGATGGAGTAGGCATGTGTCTTGACCAGCTGATCGACAGTCACAGCCTCTATTTCACCAGCATTGCCCTAGTTAATAAAGTGACACACTGGAAGTTTACATGTTTTTGTTAGGAAAATATTTTATATGCATGCAGATCTGAGAGGTTTCAGCTTTCAAAAACTTATTGTACTGTTTTTGTAGTGAGAAAAAACAGAAAATAGAGGGTACAAAATGAACAGATTCCTATGGAACTTTTGTGCAAATCAGTAAATTAATTGTTTCTTACAGATAAATGCACTAATTATTTTTTTAGGAGCCATAATCTCTGTCAAATGTGATATAAAAAAATATATTGTCATGGCACATTTTATCTTCAGTCTCACCCCATATAAAGAGAATTAAAATGAAACAAGAAATCACAACATGGACTAGATTGTTGCCAAAGTAAAACACTATTTCTCATGTAGTTAATGTTTATTTTTCCTATATTTTAGAGTGCGCTCTGCAACAGGTTGCCAGGCCGTGTTTATTGTTTCAAATGAAACTCAAGGGTCAGCCGTGTTTCCGGGGGTGATATGCGCATCTCGGGTTCTCAGTTGTGGTCCTGGGGGTGTTGATATGTTTTATGCGCATCTCGGCCGCATCTCAGGGCGACGAATGTTTAGGCAGCTCAAAATCCCGGACGATTCTAAAATTCCGCCCGGATGCAGGTCTCAAAATGAAGACATGTCCGGGAAAAAGAGGATGCCTGGTCACCCTCCATACCACTATTTTTTGTAGCTATGCAGTTGTTTTTTCTACACAGTCATAATTATAATTTTGTCACCGCTCACCAACAACCGTGTCTCAGCAACTTTTGTACGAGTTTTGCCCCTTACGGTAGTCTATTATTGGCCAACGAGGCTGTGATTGGAATACGGGACTGGAGCTGCCCCGACGGGACAAATCAAAATCACTCATATTTCGGGATGTCCCGGACAATACGGGATGGTTGGCAACCCTATGTGTGCCGCGGTAGTTTGGTAACAGATGCTGAACCGGCATCATATGGTCAAAGCTACCACTTGGTGTCTTTAAAACACAGTGAAGGTTTGATGATTCCAGTCAAGGACAGTCAAGGTGGTTAAAGTAGTGGAGCATGTATCTGACAGTCAACATCAGGGCAAGCAGTCAGTGTATCTCTGATCAGTTTGTCCGGGCCACAGTTTGGAATTACCAACCATCATTTTATGCTCTTGTCTATAGTTGTGTTGGTCTTCCACGAACTGAGGCTGCACCACACGCCAACACTAAACACTTGGAAAAGGCTGTGTACGGCAGTTCTTTTCCAAGGATTTTAGATCCAGTCCTGTGTCTATTTAATGCCGAGCCACTAAATTGATAGCACAGTAACCACATAATGTGTGTGCGAGGGAAAGGAATGAGTGAAATGTTTTCAGAAATTATTTCTTAAGCCCATGTGAATACAATAAAATGTTTGCATTTTTTG
Source organism: Alestes dentex (assembly GCA_037576975.1). Lineage (NCBI taxonomy): Eukaryota > Metazoa > Chordata > Actinopteri > Characiformes > Alestidae > Alestes > Alestes dentex. Next base: position 14,367 of record JBBIGA010000475.1, on the reverse strand, counting down.
TCATGGAGTCTTATTGTGTTTTCATCAGAAAACCCACGTCTACCCATATTAGTTTACATGATGCTTTCGGCACTCGCGGTATGGCCACGCGCTGACCTATGTGAACTGGGAACACTGGGAATGCGGTGTCTACCCTATATGTCTATGCGAGTGGGAGCCAAAGGAGCCAGACCTTCTTAGTGACCTGATCCAAATGATCCAACTCATTAAAAATAAACTAAATGCCCATAACTAATCAAGTGATAGTGTAGTAGGAACGGCAGACTCGGATTTAGCGTATCTGCACATTATGAGATGTCACTTTTCTTGTAATTTTATTTTAATATCTATTAGTTTTGAAAGACGATCGACGTTGGCGACTGAAATGAAAAACATAGTCGCAAAATAAAAAATCTAGTCGCATTGGCGACCATTTTAGTCACCATCTGGAGCCCTGCAGTGTATACTGAACTGTCTCCCACAGTGCTAGTAAAAATACCGATGTTACCCCTAAATATACTGTACTTTAATTCATGCAAGCATGTTTTCTTTGGTACAGACAAATCATAGTTATATTTTATAAAGAAATTTAGCTGAATGCAAAATTAGTAAATTATATTTTTCTTAATTTAGCACAAAAAATTCATGAAAAATTCTGTATTGACACACAAAATCAGAGGATATTTGCAGTGTTCGTAAATTTGCAGGGGTTTCTAAGAAAACATTTCTAAGAGTTAGATTCTAAGAAAACATCCGTGAATGACTCTGAACCGCTACTTTATGGGTGTCAGCTGTATTTTAAAACGCTGATCAGGTCCAGTTACAAGACTTCTTAACAGTGACTTGTATACGTTCATGACAGCAGTGAGCAAGAACAGCCAATCAGCTCTCAGTTCACCAACCAATCAGCTCTCAGTTGCCAAATATTTGTCCAGGTTTGTGGTAGAGAAACAGAAATACGCTGGCAACCAATTTTAATGTAGTGCACATTTGATGTTCCACAGTTAAAGGAAAATGGTGTGTAAAAGACTAGAAAAATATTTTAAAAATATTTTTAGCTATTAGCCCTGTTAACACCCATTCATTAAGAACCATTTAGTGGTGCCATTCTGAACATAAAATGTTCATTCTTCCCTTGCAGTCTCCTTGCAGAGTGTGTTGAGTAAAATATATACAGTATATAGACATGCTCATATAGATATACTGTCACATTTATAGACAATGTCATATAAATATATACTCACATATATAGACATGCTCATATAGATCAATATTCACAAATATATGTTCATATAGATATATACTTACACGTATAAACGTACCCAGCAGAGAGCCCTGGCTCAGTGCCTGCTTGATGATGGTAAACATGTTTGGAGGAGCTTGACTGAGCTCGTAGCTTTCTGGAATGCCCCCAGTGAAGTCCTCAAAGCCTTCAGTAGCTTGGCCTCCTTTCAGAGCCTCATAGCTGCCATTGATCCTGAAGAGCAATGACAGACACCATCTCAATCATGCCGCTCCAATAGGAGTACGAGCTTTCAAATAAGAAAAATGCCACAACTGAATGTTTACCAAGCTAATCCTCATGTGGCTTAATCTATTTTTGCTGAAGTGAACATTGTATAAGGCGGGTGTAGAACATGATCACTCCCTTCAGAATATTTGTTGCTTTGCAGCCTGAAATGAAGAGATTTTTTCCAGCCCCATTCACTCAATGCAACTCATGACATCCCAGTGAAAGATATAACAATGGTTTACAAAAAAACCCCCCAAAAAAACCCAACCAGAATCACTTAGATGGAGAGATGATCCTCCCCTTTTTGTGGAACCAGCTTCTGCTTTGATTACTGCTTTGATTCCATTGGGATACTTCTTCACCTGCTTTGCACATCTAGCCAGTATTTGCAATCTTCTGGACATTCCACAGATTTTCAATATGGTTTTAGTATGAGCTCTAACTCTTTGCTGTGGGTCACTTTCATGTTGGAATCCCATCCATTTTTCTATCCTGACAGGTGCCCCAGTCCTTGCTGCAGAAAAACACAGATGGTGGCTTTCTAACTTATGTACTGTTTGGCTTTGAAGCCAAATAGATAGATTCTGGACTCATCTGGCCATAACACCTTCAAGGTGCATTTTTCCAAACTCTAAATTTAATGTGGCCTTTCTGTAGGAGTGGCTTGTTTCTTGCATCCCTCCTGTTCAAGCCACATTTGTGGAGAACTAGTGATATTGTTGTCACATGCACAGCTTTATTCCTGAGATATTTTGACAGTGCCTTGCCACCCATAGTTAAGGGTTTGCACTGGAATACTCCAGAAATAGCTGTTTTATGCAACTATCAAAATGATTGAAGTTGGTCACAGATGGAAGCCAGTTCGCTTGATGTTCACTGGAGAAAGTGATTACACTTGATTGATTTTACAGGTGTTTTTGAGGGGGCGGGATGATCCTTTATACCTTTCAGTGATTTTTTCAGTTTGTTTTTATGTATCCTTCAAATTGAGTTATATCAATACATTGTGTTAAAAAAAACTGGAATAATTGTTGTGTTGGCTGCATTCTTCATTTCAGGATGCAAAAGAACAAACTGCGGAGATGTTCTCTTCTATACCCATTGTACCTCCTCTCGATATGAAGCAGAGTAAAGGCCTTAGACCATGTCAGCCATAATATTCTCATAGTACTATCCAGTCAAACAGACCTTTTTAGAAACAGTCAGTGACTTTCTTGTGACCAGTTCTTCTCATGCCAAAACTAACCATAGAAGGTAGTTTCCACAGTAACGTTCCCTTTGTTTTATACTTGTAGAGATCTCTGGTATAACTCAGGGGTCATCCACATAGTCCAATTGCTTTTCATAACAATACATCATCTCTCAAGCTACTCAAACCACGTCCAGCTATTTATTAAGGCAACATTGACTTGTTAGCTGGAAAATTATAGCAATATGTATCTGAGTCTCTGAGGACAAACAATGGTAGATTGTGTTGTACCAAGGAGCCACAAGCAAGTTTGTTGAATGTCTTGTGAAATCGAACAACCTTGCAGCAACCTGTCCTTTACCGCATTACTCTACAAGTTCCAACAAGACTGTCAGTGGTTTAAAAGTATGGAAATTGGGGTCATGCCCCTAACTTCTAGAGAAGGGTAATATTAATACTACAGTGTGGAATGGAATGCCCAACTAGCTCTGTGTGATGAATGGGTGTCCAGCTTTTGGCCATTATGTATCTTTAGTGCATCCTCACTTAGCATAAGCCTTCTCCAGCAGCGCACCCCAGAACTCATTCTTGTCCACCGAGTGAAGGAACAACAGCTTCCCATTTCTGGCGGGCAGCAAATCATCGATGACCACGTCCACCCATTGTCCGTACTGCCACAGCTGTGGAGACAGAGGCCTTTTAAAGGTCAGAGGTTTGACAAAACCTGCATTAGAGTGTCCTATCTTATCATTCAAAGTGTGTTGTGTCATGCTCTGTCATCGCCATTGCACAAATGTTCTTTTGTCACTCCCTGATAGTCATTATCATACCAACAAGTCTGAACCACTATTTGCTTTGCGATTTTGCAATTCACTCTCTTCTGTAACCATCTGCCACTTTGTGTGTGTCACAAAAGCAAGCGGTTTGGTCTTTGAGACTTTTCTTGATTTACCTTTCCACTATATATGTACAATATGTACACTTTACTTACTGTTTATTTGCTGAATTTAACGTATTGGAAGAAAAAGATCAAATATGGCCTTTGCAAAAACGATCAATGTGCTAAACTCTGATAAATAAAAGGTATGCACTATAACATGCAGAATGTACTATTGAAGTTCACCGTAAAATGTAGTGTGTAAATTCCCTGTAAAGGATGTTTTTACTTATTTTCAGAAAATCAGATTTTTATTTGAGAAAATTCATGAAAAATGAAGCCCAAAATGAAAAATATGGAACCTGAGATTACTGTCAGTATGCTCTGCCAAAAAAATGTAGCTATATTTCTGCAGTAGTTCATTGGGAAAGCAAAATGGATGAAAAAGGCCTTTAATGCGTTTTGGAACCAAACCATCTTTTTGCAGTCACCAAAGGTGCAGCTGTGTGGACAGAGTTGGATAATCTCCACGGGTAATAGGACTCCTTATTAAATAACATATGAAAATTATACTTTTCAGTTTCCACCTGCTACATAGGACCTCCTCAATCGCAAGATACCACTAGCACATATTCTCCCTCCAAGACATGTGCAGCAGTATCTTTTATAGCTGCCACTAATGCATTTTCATTTTACAGAGAACACTAACCACCAGTTCTGTAACCATGAAGAGATGCTCATGAGGGAGAAACCAAGGCCAATTATGCTGTCTTGGACTCCAGGCCACAAATGGCTGTAGCATCACCAGGGCTCAAACTCATCTTCTCATCATATGACCAATGCTTAGATGGTTGCACCACTTCGAAGCCCAGGTGTCTGGGTTCAAGCGCTGGCTTGTGGACTGAATGCATATGTGACCACTTCCTTCATCCATCATTACAAGCCCGTCTTTTAACACTTTTGCATGCCCTTACATTATGCAGGACATTCTGACCTGAAAGTGGAAGATGCCAGCATAGTCCTTCTCAAAGCTCTGGTCAGGACGTATCACACGTGCCAGAACGTCTTCGCTCATAGTCAGAGAGGCAATGGCTGCCATCAGCCAGCAGTTACCTGTATGAAAGTATTTAAGATAAGATAATGTAAGTTAAACCTCTACCATTTGCATTCAGCATTAAAGGCAAAACTCTGCACTACGATATCAGGTACGTATCAATGAAGAATTGACCAAAAGCATCATGAGTGAACATTGGTGCATGTTTTTTTTTTTTTCTGCCAGTTTACTTTATTTGAAAGTTTGGATGTCTAAACATGTAAGACAACACCTATCTCTTTCATTCAGACCACAGAGAATAGGTAATTCCAACAGTTCATTTTATAATATTGGATTAATCTATCTCGGGGTTATTTCTACACTTCATTTTACAGCATGGGATTAATATAACCTGGGAATATTTGTTCGTTTTAGTTTATAACACGGAATTAATACAACCTGGGATTATTTTCATTTAGTAATTATACGCAACAATTAAAGTACAGTTAAAGCACCACAGATGAAATAACGGTGACTGACTCCACCTACCCACGGCCCCTTGGCAGATGTCAGTTCTCGATGCCCCGCTGACGATGAACTTGGGTTCCGAGCACAGCTCCTGCAACACAGTTAGCAGCTTTTTTCAGTGTAGTCTGATTGAAGGGGCTGTGAAGTAGGGGTGAACAATATGGTGAAAATATCACAATATTTCAAGAAATCACGGTACATGATATGTCACAATATGGGTTGAACTGGACATTCAGTTTATGACAAAATTTGGTAAGAATCCCGAAAAAACATGAGTGTTGCATTTCATAACATGATGTATCATAATGTAATTTATCACAGTAATGGTTCTGTCCTGTTATATGAGTGAATGGGCCATCAAATATGATCTTTTGATCTACTGTAGACTGACCTAAAGTTTGCAAAGGAAACAACATAAAAGTCTGCATTTGAGCTTTTATGCAAAACCTCTATTTTCATATGACCCATCTTCATTCCTCATTTAGTCAACTCACAAACTATACTGCATTTCGTCTACTAATTAAATGTGTTTAACAGTCTAAGTAAATATATAACAAATACATATTCTACACAATTCTAGGTAGTTACTTCACAATAATGTCATCTAACATTAGCCTTTAACATCACCTACTCCAGGTCTTTTCCACTCCACTCCTCTGGTTTTGTATGATCTCGGTCCAAACTCCTTGAATCCCATGGATTCGGGGGCGGCTGGGAAGGTGGGGTCACGAAACAGCTGCCCAGAGCTCAGACACTTGCTCCTCAGTGCCTCAAAGTCTTGGTTCAGGTACTTGGCAGGGTTAGTCTTGGTGCCCAAGCCTGCAGCCTGGGCTCGCTTTCTGGCCAAAGTGGAGACCACCCCAGACATTGTTCTCTTCTTGTGTGTTAAACAGCAAACACTGAACTGACTAGACCAGGAGGGAATTATATAGCTTTGGTTCTCCCCGCCCCTCTCTTGGACTATTCAGGCGGAGATTAAACAGTCTGTCATGAATGAGTGGATTTTGTGTTCAAGAGAATAGCGCAAAAAGTGACATTTTGGTACTAAATGTCACTTTTTGCTTTACAGAATCACAGACAGATGTGCAGTTGAATCTCACAATTAACAACCAGTCAGTGCTAAACAAACAAACAAACTGACCTAAATTAAATAAACTTTCTTTCCAGGTTCATTTCAGTTAAACTCATTGTTAATCCAATTTGGTGATTTTGGTCGGACAACACACTATGGTTTCAATACAAAATGTATTTTTAGTCCATTCACTGAGCAACTGCAACATAAAAAAACACTGACAGGTGAAATAACACTGAAGATCTTGTTGCAGTGGCACCTGTTAAGGGGTGGGAGATATTAGGCAGCAAGATCTTGACAGGGATATTTTTGATCGATTGTGTTACAACAACTAAAAAGTGTTCCACCTTATATCTGTATCTTTACTAGGAAAAATGGCTGAGAATAAGGAGCCACTTTGACAAGGAGCAGACTTTGATGGCTGAATGACTGGGACAGAGCATCTCCAAACCAGCAGGTCCTGTAGGGCGTTTCCCAGGATGCAGTGGTCAGTACCTATGAAAAGTAGTCCAAGGAAGAACAACTGGCGCGAGTGTCATGGTCACCCAAGGCTAATTGATACATGATGCTCTGGTCAATGTTTTCTGGGAAACCTTAGATGTGGATGTTACTTTGACACACACACAACTTATTTAAACACTACTGCAGATCACGAACATTCCTTCATGACAACATGACAAAGACGTTAAGGTGTTGACTCGGCTTCCAAATTCCCCAGATCTATGGGATATATTTGACAAACTAGTCCAATCAATGGAGGCTGCAAATCACAGCTTGGAGGACGTAAAGGATCTGCAGCTGATGAATTGGTGCAGATACTACAGCACATCATCAGAGGTCTTGTGGAGTCCATGCCTTGATGGGTCAGAGCTGTTTTGGTGAAAGTTTCTGGACTCAAGCAAAATTAAGCAGGTGTATATAGCATACCAGTCCAGCAAACAGTAAAAGTTCAAGTGAATGAAAAAAAGAGAAAGCGATCATTCTGTCATGCATGAACACACCACAGTATACAATGTGAACAGCACAACATTCCTACTCTGCATTTATCCCATTCACCAAGTGAAGCAGCAGGCAGCCAGGAACACAGCGCCCGGGGAGCAGTGTGTGGGGATGGTATCTCATTCAGGGTACTTTAGCAGTGTTGGGAATCAAACCCACGACTTCCTGATCGCATGGCGAAAACCCTAACCACTAGGCTACCAGCTGCCCTGTCAGATATAAGAGAAGTTTAGCCATCAGATATAAGAGAAGTGATGAAATGGCATAAACAGGTTCTTGCCTTGCAAACATGATTTCACAGAAACTTCACAGGCACTTCTAAGAATGCAGGACACACCCATGAGAGATTTGCATTTCTGTGCAAAACAGCACGCTCAGTTGATTTTACCGTTGCTCAACACCAGATAATTTTTTGCCAAATTCAGTTCCACAAAGGAATCTAACTATAAAGCCAACATATGCTGCTGGTCAGGCCTGCCAGGCTAAATTTGAAGCTTGGCCTAGACTGATCAATCCTATTGGCCAGCTATAGGCTTGTTAGGGTTGGAACTCTGAACAAATTTCTGCCACAATACTGTATAACATTTATTTGTAATATACAAAATATTTTATTATGAATATAATGATTATTCAAATACATTTTTTCCATTAGGGGAATAATTATAATTACAGTGAAAAAGCCATTTAAACTGCCATTTACTGTAGGATATAAATATATTTAACAATTTATAAGAGGTGAAGACGGTTCAGTTAATGGCAGTTGTTTATATAAAAGAGTAATTTCATGTGGAAACATAAACCAACACTAATGTCATTAATTACAAAAAAATGAAATAAACCAGCTGTTTATCCTGGGTAAGGATATTACAGACCCCTGAAATCTTGGTCATTGGTGCTTGTTGTGGGGTAAGCAATGTTTTTTTCTGCTAATGTGCTTTTCTGAACCTGCAGTAAAACTTTAAAGTCCTGATTTAAGCTATTGCAGCATCTCCTAATCATCTCACAAGCAGGTGATATTCTAGTATGCTTAGGTTCCACGCCATTGAGAACAGGTCTGTATAGATCACTCACTGCTAAAGCCATCACTGAAAATAAATAAAAAAAAAAACGCTGATCAAGATTTGGACGCTTTACTTCTTGCAGAAACTTGTATAGACCTGAAGATGTTGCAGGAAATGAGGCCACAGACCACAGCTACTTGAAACGCCTTAGGTATTTACCTTCTCATTTTACTTTATATAACCAATCCATTTCTTAATATAACCAATCCATGTGTCACACAAACAAAACCTCTTTCTCACTAGATACCATCTGCAGGCCACCCTGGCATTATACAAAGTTCTTACAGCAATTTTGTCATTTCTTAGCATATGGTGATAAAGTGATAATTGCTGGAGATTTTAATATCAGTCCTGTTCAAAATATATCCAAGTTTTACTCAAAGCAAAAGAAGGATCATGGACTTTAACAATAAAACTGAAGTCATTAGACAAAAAATGTAGACCTCCATTTTAACCCCACCACGTCTTCTGCCTAATGTGGATACTGATCAAAATATAATCATAGAGTGGAGGCAGTTCTCATTGAGCCTTATTCAACACAGCTCACTACAGTTATTTCCTCATCAACATCTTCCACCTGGACGCTCAGCTCATTTCCTTCAAGCTTACACTAAAGACATCTTACTTGAAGAAGTAATAATCAGGCCACTTTAAGCAATAATAAGAATAAAATAAAAATAATAGTAAACTACACCGTGGTTAGATGCCGAAAAGCTTTTAAACTAGCAGTTATTAAGCCTCTGGTTGAGAGATCAAATCTTGATCCATGTGAGCTCTCAAATTACAGACCTATTTCTAATCTACCATTCATATCTAAGATTTTAGAGGAAGCCATGGCTCAGCGGTCATGTTCATATCTGCATATGAAAAATTCCAATCTGGATTCTGGCCTCAGCACAGCTCTGAAACAGCCCAAAGTAAAGATACAGATATTAGGTGGAACATTTTTTGTTATTGTAACACAATCAATCAACATCATACTAATTATCATTGCTGTCTTAGAAACATATAAAGTATTATTCAATCAACCATCAAAGGGCCAGATTTGGACTGCAGGGTCTGAAACAAGGAAGATTTATAGGTGTCACTAATGTGCACCTGTTTAAAAGCTGATGCTTCTTATCAATTTAAAGAAAAGCTTAAAAATGTCACCAACAGAGTTGAACCAAACAATGTGATACATATAATGGAACCAGTCTGAAAACAAGGTATGGGCGAGATCATGAGTGGGCAGAGCCAGGATAGGGCGCTGGTGAGAGCCAAAGTGGGAGGGCGCATGTCAACACTGTCATAGCAATTTTTTGGAAACTTTGGAAGCACACATTTTATCAAAAGTATCTTAAATTCTCAGCCTAGATGCTGTTTTTTGAGTGAAAGAAAACCAGAACAGACGAGTCAATCTAGTGAATTGTTTAGAGCACATTTAAATATAGAGAAAAAAGATCTGTCAGATTTTTTTTTTAATTATTATCACTTTAATATTTAACAGGACAGTATAAAAAACAACTGTCTAAAACTGAAAATCCAAAAGCTGAAGTTAGTTGAGACTTTGTAGATCTGGTGATGCAGTGGAATGCTCTGATGAGTTCAGGTGTTTGGTTTACTTGATCACAGATGTGATGTAAAGTCTCAGATGAAGTCTAAGCCTGGAGGTATAGGATTTCATTGGGGACTCATCACTGGCATTCCAATTAAATCCAAGACTTGGCCTAATACATGTATAGGAAACTGAACCACACATGCATACAATTACATACGGAGTTGGGTTCTGTAGTTAAAGAAGCTGCAGCAAAATACATTTCTACAAACGTAACCTCATGTGACCTCCTTCTTGTTAGTTCCTGTTGAGGCAGTGCCAGAGAGATTAGCCTAATATTGATTAACTTAAAGTACACAGTTTTCAGAGCATATATAGTGTGACTATAATGTGTAGCATTTTGTGGCTAAGTTCTTGCACAGACATGCAATAAACTATAGGAGTAGAAATCATGGGTGTCAGTTAGGTTAAAATCATTTGGTTAAAAACAAGCATAGCTGGGGGGGGGGTAGTAATGAAATGGCCTTTGACAAAATGAGGTGGGGACATGTACCCCTACATACATGACGCCTATGGCTGTACATACTAAAGAGTAATATGATGTCCTTGACTTATAGTTGACATATCATTTAAGTGAAAAAAGCAGTGACCCAAACAGATATAATGGGCTTAGATGAAGAAAACTGCAGCTTTGTCCATCCTACTGAAGTGTTGCGGTTCCTATCTCGGTGACACACTAGCCGACCGCCGTCCCCTTTTCTGGATGAGGCGTTAACTCAGCCACCTATGGTCAGTTGCAGCCACTGTGTTTGACAGAGAAGGTTAAAGAAATACTTTGGCAAACAGTTTAATTGACACATTTTGCTTCTCATCTCCAATGTGTTCTAAATACACAGAGAAAGCGAGAAGACTTGTACTATTAGTAATGTATTTAATATTGCCCAGGGAGAACCATGGGAAACTTTGATTGGGCTAAATGTAGGTGAGACTGTTTTAAGGTAGGACTAAACTGAGTGTGAAATTTCTAGACCAATCCAATGCCTCAAATTAGGCGGGAATGGTGCTCTTGTCAACTTTGGCAAATGGTCAACAAAACCTTTTGTTACTCCAAAAATGCTGACTTTGTGCTCTCATATTAAACAAAAATATTGACTTGAATGGTCTAAACAGACTTAAATCATTAGCAAAGAAATCACCTCAGAGATGTTAAGCTTGGCAACTCCAGTTCCATCTGGGTCAAACTGTCTGAAGGCCCCTGCATGGACAGATTGTATTTGATAAGCCGGTAATGCCATTTTATTTACCAGGACAATAAGATACACCTTCAGAACTTCAGTGAACTACATTTACTAAAGTAATAGCAGATACGTACTCAACACAGTCTGCAGTTTCACCAGGCAAGAGACAAAGTTATCAAAGTCGATGACCCCATTGTCAGCGTATCGCCCCACCAACAGCTGGTACAATTTGTTATTGAGCTTTATACCTATAAAAGAGAAACAGTGTAAAAAAACCAGCAACAGTGGGACATACACATAATAGGTTTTGACTAGTCCCTGTCACCATGCTCCAGGATTCAATGAAAAGTATGATATTAGCAGCCTGCTATTAGGCCCAAGTGACAGATGATGCATTTTGAGGTATGAGGGAGGCACAGACGTTCTCAGACCATCTGATGCAAAATCACCATGCATTTCAGAATGTTCCCTTTCACTGCTGTTAGTGCTTCTGTGCAGCACTTTGGAGAGTCCTCTGAGGATTAACCTAAAGTAGCAAGCATGTCATTCCCACACAGTAAAAAACTTTACGGCTTTCAGAGCCTGAAGTAGTTTCTGAATACATTCAAACTGTCCACATCCTCTTGTGCTTACCACCTGCTACAATTAATTTGTACTTAATGTGAGTGTAAAGTTACCATTCTGTCATATGTGAACACACCACAGCACACAATGTGAACACCACAAAATTCTTCTTCTGCGTTTAACCCATTCACCAAGTGAAGCTACAGGCAGGCAGGTTAAAAGGAATACTGCTCAGGGGAACACAGCTCAGGGGTGCCACTAGCAGACTTAGGATTTGAACCCATGACTTTCTGATTGCAGGGCGAACACCCTAACCACTAGGCCACCAGCTGCCCTGTTTGGTGACTGTGTGTTAGCCTGGTTTTACATACCTTTCAGTGGAATTAGATTCATGTAGTATGTCCACACCAGTACTGTTGGGATTTGTGTTTGGCAGAAATGTGTTTTCGGAGTTTTAAAACTTTGAGCTACTGATATCAACTAGTCTATTGCTGCTCACGGTGATGACTAGTGGATTCATTAGCTGACCGGTCTATGCAACCACTAGCATCCATGTAGACCACTGAGAGAGGACCAGCCTTGCTCCAGGTTCTAGGAAAACATTTTTCTTGTGCTTTAAATGCAGGTACAAATGCATTGTAACCCCCTAAATACATGACTTCTGTACCTGCTTTGCTTCTCTATGGACAGTAATGGACATGCAACCAAGACCATCATGCATTGTAAACTACTGATAGTTAGGTTGTTTCACTTGGGTTTTGGTTTGTTCTGTTGATGCTAAAGGTTCAGGGCTAGAGGAAAAAAGGTACCCTCATTTCCAACAGAGTTCGCCCCAGTCCACCACAAAAAATGTAACAGGTCGTCCCCAGACGTGTCTTCTTGGCACAAGATCATGTCTGGTCCTGCAAGACTATATACTGTATGTAGATACTGCAGCATGTAGATAACCCAGGATTGCTTTACCAACTGATTGCAAGGCTTCCTGTAGCTCAAAGGAGCTCATCGTGCCCGACTTGTCCTGATCAGCCTGCTTGAAGACTTCCTACAATGAGAGAGAAGGGAGACCAAGTAATGCACATTTCAAAAAGCAGTCATCATGCAAGGAAAACTTAATTTAGTTGAAAATCTATCTTGCTCACCAGCCAGTTCTTGATCTTAAGCCAAAGAACATGGAACTCCACTAAGCCCAGACATGCACTGCCATCAAGCTGAGGTTCAGTCAAGGATATTTATGATCTTTTTTGAGTGTGTCATGGGAAGTGGTTTGGCGTACTGTTCAATTTTGAAAATGTGTCATTAAAGTAAAAATAATATCTTGTTGAGAGAGCAATGCCTCTTTATGGCCAGGCCTGATAGTCCTCAGTAAATCTTGGCTAACTCAGGTCTCCTGGCTAACAACAAACAAAACTGCTTAAAGAAATAAGTCCACGCACCATTTAAAGTTAGTGTTGCAGTGGTGTGTGTGAACAAGGATACATCCAAGAGATCCACCATACACCTGCAGGTCTCCGCACTGAAACCATCTGTCTTTATATCGCTGACTGAAAAACACAAAACAGTTACACACTCACTCACAGACACATCATCTCACACTGGTGCTCCACCAGTGATCCAAAGTGAAGATTTTAGGAACAGTATGCTGGCTTACACTTGGCCACTGTAGCGTTCAGGAACGTCCTCAACTCCTCAGCAGATATCTCCTTATCCTAGAGAGAGAGAGATGCCAAGTATCCAGTGTAAAGAATGTGACTGGACTGCAGAAAGGGACTTCGTTGCCATCTAGACTAAAAACATTACTTTGGAGGATGTCAGTGAATTTGAGAAAATATTTGAGCAAAACGTCACATTTTAAGGTCTTTAAAACTTTAAATCTGGGTTTCATTGAACTTTTGGTCTGTATATGTATATGTGTATGTTCCCATTCAACTGACTCCACTTTCAGCATTCTCCATCCATATAGTCTGACTTTTCCCACCTCACTTTGGATATTAAGATAGCAGTCCTGTGAAAAGATGTATGGTTTGTACGCACTACCTGTAATTTGGGGGTCCCTGAGGGGTCCCCTAAGCTGTTGTTAAAACAAATCGCCCTCCTGAGAGGTTTTATATGGAACCACCACCGCTTACCTCTCCTGCATGTTCAGCAAACTTGGCTCTGAAGGAGGCGTTGATGTCTTGCTCTGTGATCTTCCTCTACAGCAATGAATTACAGAAAAACGCAAAGCGTTAAACATTACAACCATCAGAATCAGTTCAGTTTATTGATAAGCATCACTGCTTTGTTGTCCTGGCTAGATTTAAAAACCAAGTGAATATCCAATAACAATCCAGTTTAAGAAGACAGCTTTGGCATGATAGTTAACGTTGATAAACGGAAACCAAATGTGCTCGTGAACACAGCCTTACTAGACACTGGTTTCACCGATAAATACATAAGACCTTCTAGGTCTGTCATCCTGCAGCGTGCCCATATTAGGCAGCTGAAACATATTAGGCATTTTCCAGATTTCATATATTAGGAAAAAATGAATTAAAATCTTCCAGAAAGCTATTGTGTTTCATTGCCATTGTGTAAAAGTTAAATATTCCAGGACAGACACATATTTCCCTTAATGTTACTGGATCAAAATTGCGAGGTCATGAAAGAGTTGCAATATAAATACTGTTACATCCATGCTACTAGCAAGCAGACGCTAAAACTGTGGCAGACAGGAAGAGACTTAACAAACTGATCAGGAAAGCTGGCTCTGTGGTGGGTGAGGAACTGGATAGCATGGA
>JBBIGA010000420.1:0-16004 GCA_037576975.1 Alestes dentex | reverse complement strand
TGTGTGTGTGTGTGTGTGTGTGTGTGTGTGTGTGTGTGTGTGTGCGCGTGTGTGTGTGTGTGTGTGTGTGTGTGTGTATGTGTGTGTGTGTGTGTGTGTGTGTGTGTGTGTGTGTGGAGCCCTGTGGCAGATTTTGACGCCTACTCTATAGTGCTATATTTATGCTTTTATGAGAACAATTGCTGACAAGAGACAGAGGGAAAGAGGGAGAGAGAGAGAGAGAGAGAGAGAGAGAGAGAGAGAGACAGAGACAGAGAGAGAGAGAGAGAGACACAGAGAGAGAGAGGGCAAGTTGCTTGTCTCCAGCCTGCTAACTCCCCATGAAGAATGGTGCTCTATGCTGTCAGGCCAGCACACCTGGACTCCAATGAGATTCATGATGCTGAACACACACACACACACACACACACACACACACACACACACACGCACACGCACACACATGCACGCACACACACATACACACGAACAGACACATGCTTCCCTTACAGGGCTGTGGCTTCCTCTATTAGTATGCACGAGCTGTTATCACTGCCATGCCCCCATCTTTCTCTGCTGCTGCCCTCATCTCTCCCTATTTCCTCCTCAACACTTTGGGTTGTCACTGCATTCTCTATGGCTCTGGCATTCAACCTCTCCCCTGTTATTAATATTTCTCTCTCTCCTTCCCTCTGTTCTAAATTCAAACCTAGAAAAACATAACTCTCATATGACGTATGTTATACCACCCCTCACCCCTTCTGCCAAGTGCTTTGCCCATCTCCGCTGCTTCCTCAGCGCAAAAATGGTATCATGGGTGTTTCAAGAATGATAGAGCAACGGCTGCTGTAAAAGCCGCTTCAGTGAATTTCACTCTTGAAAATGCCACATTGTGTTTGTGTTTAAAAAACAGGCCTATTTCAAGTACTTAATATTTAATATGTAATATCAACTTATTATACATATGTGTCAGGTGTCATTGAAGGCTCATGTGAGTTTCATGTTTACTTGTATATGCAGTAAAGTGCTACCAAACCAACTGGAAATAAGTAGAATTATCTTGTAATATTCTCACAGCAGTCTCAAATATTAGATATCTTGACTGGGATCATTTAACTTACACAGATATAATGTTTTCAGGGTACGAAATCTACAAGCGAGTAAGGTGAGGTTGTTTCATGTTGTGTTGCCCTATAGACAAGTCATGAAAACAAAAACTCGTGTCCTGTCCTTGAGATTAGCTCCTATTCCTAGAGATCATAATAAAATCTTTATGGACATGTGGACATCCTATTTGCACCCCTATGAATTGCAATTATAATCTTTTGCATGAAATAATGAAACTATCAATGAAATATCTTGCTCACATAAGAATGTAGCGCTAGAAGGCTAGAAGGTGAAAGTCATGACATGAGGACGTGAATGTTCTTGGTCTTTTTCTGACAGTTTACACAGGCACTGTTATAAAAGGACAAATGCATAATTGGCAGGTGCAGGTAGGCATTCTGCAGCAACATCCAATCTGGCAATGCTGGGAGCTCAGAGCAGTGACTATGCAGGACAGCCAAGTCTATGTAAAATAACTGTCTGTGTAAAATAATTGGTAAACCAGTGGTAGGTGGTATTCAGTTGGCTTTGCTAGATTTGTCCTGCTCACACTGATTTGATTTGCTATTTAAGCACAACACTCCACTTGTGTCAGTGCATGTGTTGTCATTTCTGGGTACCAAAAAAAGCAACTTGATGAAAATGGGGAAAAAATATCTACAACCAAATTAGCTAGACTTCAGAGCTAGACCATGTTCAGACCCACACAAAAAAAACCTGGAATGCTGAATATTTGACAGTATTAAATATCCGAAGGAAATCAAGACGTAATCAGCTTGCCACACTTACATTTTGTTGCTCGTGAGATTGAGTACAGGGCTCCTACAAACATATATGTAGGACTCTAAGCCACTGCTTATATTTCTTATATATTTCAGCAGCTGCAACAGCTTCTTCCCCCAAGCTTACCTCCCAGACTCCTGAACTCCCTGTCGCAACCCAACTCCAGATCCTCTTCAACCATATCCAGTGCCCTCAGGCCCTCCCTCCAGAAACGGCACATAGTTACGCACTGCCACTTTAGCATTGTTTGCACTTAACCTATTTGCAGATATACACTGAACATACAAATAGTTTACTTCTTGCACATCCTTGGCGGCTTTGAACAGCACTCTACTACCTCAATATATATCTGCTGCTTTCTGCCTTAATATATATCTGCTGCTTTCTATCTTAACATACATACCTGCTGCATGTCCTCCTACCTGTTTGTTCTGCAATGATACTTGTTACACTGTCCTGGTTTCCAATGATACTTGTTCCACTGTTACTGTCTTGTTTAACTTCATGCAGTTTGTTGTGTGTTTGTTTTTGTGCTGTCTGTGCACCTGGGACTATAAGAAGCCCAATTTCGTTCAGTCAAATACTGTGTATGAGGATGGATGACAATAAAGCCAACTTGAACTTTAACTTAAAGAAGTGACTTTCAACCTGTTTCTCTTGCAGCTCTAACCACTGTCTTCTTCTGTCATACTTTTGGCCTAATGAGTGTCACCCTAACCTGCGTAATCTCTTCTGATTGCTGTCTCTTTAACGTTTTTCCTTCCATTGTCTCTTGCTGCAGACATGTTTGAAAAATCTTGATGCTAAAACGTTTTGACACTGGTTTCAGCCTTACAAATGCAATCATTACGGCTGTAACAAGCAGAGAGCTCGAGGGACCATGCGCCACCGCCACATTAATTAAACATTTGATTATCGCTCCTTCGTGCACTTACTCAAGAGTGGAATTGGATGCCATCCTTTACTCCATTGATGAACGTTTTCCAGCAGAGTGAGATTCGATTGGAAAATTGATATGACCAAAAAAAAAAATAAATAAATGCCTCGTACAGGGCAACTACCAGGCCTCTACTGCCCCAAACCTGCAGCCTTCAGGCAACCCCTCCACCCCGAGATGAATTCATTACATTACAGAGGGAGGAAATCGATTTCACCATGTCTACCCAACCACCCCCCTCCCTTGAACACTATGACTGCAATGAAAGCAATTTGATTATTTCCATAACTAGTCATCGAGCACAATGCCCCGATTTGCGGTATGCATAAATTCCTATTTATGTTAATGCATGTGAGTCATGCCCACCAGCTCTCGCAGGAATTATGTGCGAGCCGGTGCCATGTGAAAGGTCAGCATATTTCACGTAGAGTTTCCGCCTGGCATTCGGCTCTCTCATTACTACCCCTGACACGCCACAAGCAGGCTAATTCTTAGCATTACCCACCTTCGAATCTCAAAACACTGAATTGCAAGCATCCCTGCTGTGCTTGGTATGGTTTTATATGAGAGTTCGACGTAAAGCTTTTTTGTTTAGGAAATAAATTCATAAATAATCATTCATATTTTTCTTTGGAGTGGTGCAACTGTCACCATTACATCATACTGTGTGTTACATTTAGTTTTACATAAGTTTTAAAATACGTGTGCTATGTATAATGATTTCAGCATAAGAGTTCGTTACAAAAAGCTACACAAGAACTTTCAAGTGATTGTCAGAATGTAAAGTATTCCAGTGATTGTGCTTTATTGTAATTCAGCTACAGGTGTGGTTGATGACCTTAAAGGGAGTCAGGCATTAAAAATACACACTGGTAGAACAACACTGGCAGTTTATCATGAGTTTGTGTGTGTGTGAATGTGTGTGTGTGTGTGTTTGTTTGTGTGTTTGGCTGTGGTGGTGGGGATAAGGTAAAAATGGAAGAAGCTGTTTATTAATCTTGTGGGATGACAGCACACACTAACACTATAAAAAAAAGTCCAAGGTTTTGTGGGTGCTGATAATCCTGTCCAGCTTTTGTAGGCATCTCTATCCAGTGTCATCAATGTGTGCAAGCAGTTTTTCCCCAGTTTTTTTTTTTTACGGCCAAATATCTTATTGCTTGCATTGTGTAATGTGGCTGCTCAGTATGCTCTCAGTTATCTCAGAAATTCATGCATCTGATTGGGACACTTGGTTTCATTCACTCTTAAAAGTAAAGGTGCAACACAGGGTTTCTCAAGTCGTTGTCAAACCGTGTACCCCTAGACGCTCCACAAATTTCATCCCTAGGTGTTGCCGCCCTAGAGTTCCTTGTGGACCAGTTTTACCACTACCCTAAGCATCACATTTAAATAGTGCAAAAAAACAAACTTTGATAAGCTTAAACATGGGTTCTTCAAAAACAATACACAGCAGAATCATGTTACTATGCAAAGAACTACTTTAACACCCAAATCGTTCTTTGTGTAATTGGGGTTCTATATATAAGAAATGCCTTTTCTCTACTTTCCACTAGACATATTTCATTACTCTGCATGCAGTTTGGAAATCATACATTCATTTTTAAATGTTCATGAAAACTGTCAGGGAGCTACGGTTTACTGCACCCTTGTAAACTATAGGCATATAATTAAGTTGTTAACCTTGAAGAAACTGAGAGTTATTACTCTTGCTCATCTAACTTTATAGGATTGGATCCTGTGTGGCCAGTATATCAAGATGAATTGTGTGGCAATGGAGAGGTAAAGCTGCCATCAGAGCCTCGGGATGTTTGTACAGGGCTCTTCCCCTAACAAGGGACAGCTGATCTGAAATAGGGAAGGAATCAGATCACTTAAAACCGGCTCTCTAGCCACTTGAGGGAAGGCTCTTGGTTGGAGAGGCTGGGGAAGCTGATACTATGAATGTGAGTTAAGCCAGGGCAGCTGTATTTTAGTTTGTTGTGTTATCGGAAGTGCATAAACAGGCTCCTGAGCAATGAAACTGTGTTGGCCCTATCATCAAGAAAACACAGTTGGCTTTGCTGTCTCTGGGTGGGTTGCATGGGCCTCCCTCTCCCCCCTTCACCCAGCACAATGCAGTTTGATAATGTTTAATGAAGTATGAAAAGACGCAGTGGCTGGCTTCATGTGACTCAGAGCTAGTCTTCACCCTTCCTGTGTTGGAGTCCTAGCTCGAGGGTGTAATTGGAGATGACTACATTTGCGAAGAATCCCCCAAAAATATTAGCATTAAAACTTCATTCATTGCTGGAGTCGTAGTGTTGGAACAAGCGTTGGAAAATGGCCATCCAAAAATCAATCACTCTTCCTGATGCAGAAACCCAAACAAATGTCATGAATAGAAAATACAATAAATAGTCAAAAATAAAGTAAAAGTACAAACTGCAGAAATACACAAATACTATGTACAAAATATTCTATGCTATATACACAAAATGCTGCGGTAGAAACACTATAGATAAATAACTTAATGCTAAGTAATTTTCTAGTAACACAGTGTTTTGGAGTTGTTTTCTCAACCCAATCTCACGACTTTTCGTGCAGCCGCCACGACATAAAATCTGTAAAAAAATGTACTGCGATTTGCACGCTTTAGGCCTTTTTTTCGTGCTAGGAAAACGCTTCACTACCCTTATGTATTTTAATGCGCAGTGTGTAACACCGCCAGTATCAGCGCTAACTGGTGACTGTTAGGGTTAGAGTTAGGGTTAGGGTTAGGGTTAAAGTTAGGGTTGGGGTTAGGGTTAAGTTTAGGGTTAGGGTTAGAGTTAAGGTTAGAGTTAGGGTTAGGGTTAAGGTTAGGGTTAGAGTTAGGGTTAGAGTTAGGGTTAGGGTTAGGGTTAAGGTTAGGATTAGGGTTAAGGTTAAGGTTAGGGTTAGGGTTAGGGTTAGAGTTAGGGTTAGGGTTAAGGTTAGGGTTAGGGTTAAAGTTAGAGTTAGGGTTAGGGTTAGGGTTAGGGTTAAGGTTAAGGTTAGGGTTAGGGTTAGAGTTAGGGTTAGGGTTAAGGTTAGGGTTAAGGTTAGAGTTAAGGTTAGAGTTATGGTTAGGGTTAGGGTTAGGGTTAAGGTTAGGG
Organism: Alestes dentex; assembly: GCA_037576975.1. Taxonomy (NCBI): domain Eukaryota; kingdom Metazoa; phylum Chordata; class Actinopteri; order Characiformes; family Alestidae; genus Alestes; species Alestes dentex. Next base: position 10,082 of record JBBIGA010000420.1, on the reverse strand, counting down.
TTAGGGTCAGGGTTAGGGGTAGGTGTAGGGTTAGGGACTTTCCCCGTCTCACGGCATTTCAACCTGTTTCAACCGCTTTGCAAACAAAAACAATAAGGAATCAATTCATTATTTCTCTCCTACTGTCCCTCAGTCACCAGTTAGTTCTGATACTGGAGATGTTACACACTGCGCATTAAAATAAATAGGGTAGTAAAGCGCTGTCCTGGCACGAAAAAAGCCCTAAAGCGTGATTGCAGCATATATTTTGATTAGGTTCTATATCGCGATGGCCACACGAAAACTTGTGAGACCGGGCTTTGTTTTCTATACCGAGTCCATTATTGCACTTAATAGAAATAAGTAGTAGATAAAGTAGATAGATTCTTTATTTGTCACATGCGTAGTCATACAAGTACAACACACAGTGAAATGTATCCTGAACCGCACCTTTTTGACTGTGCAAACATTATAAACAGTAGGTAGATTTTAAATTAAAAAAATTGGAATTTTCTGAAACACAATAAAAGTAAAGAAATGAGTACAAGTAAATATAAAGTAAAGAAATGAGTACAAGTAAATGTAAAGTAAAGAAATGAGTACAAGTAAATGTAAAGTAAAGAAATGAGTACAAGTAAATGTAAAGTAAAGACATAAGTACAAGTGAATATAAGCACGGAATTGCGCATGGTAAGACTACTGCATAAGACATTTCACAAGATAATGATTTAAACCCAGTAAGAAATTGCACATCTGGGAAGCAGGAGGTTATTGCAGAGGTTGCTGTGTGGGTGTGTGTGTGTCCATCCTTTGACCGTGCTATGCTTTGTAGCGTCAGCTGGTTGGGGCTGTAAACAAAGAGCTCAAAGAGACAAATATCGGTAAACAGTAGAAACACAGTAATAATTCTCTCAAACCTCATGGTTAGAGAAAGGCACAGCTTATTCATATTGAATATACTAAATTACTAGAAAACACTAAAATACAGACAGTCATAATCAAGCTGCCGCAGGCTCATGTTTGCGCACTATTAAAAAGTAAAGTGGCCCTTAAAGTCACGTCTGAACACACCACAGCACAGCGCATAGTGTGATCAGTGTAAAATTCTTTCTCTGTATTTAACCCATTCAGCGAGTGAAGCAGTGGGCAGCCAGTGACGCAGCACCCCGGGAGCAGTGTGTGATGATAGTACCTTGCTCAAGGGTACCTCAGTGGTGGCACTGGCCGTCCCGAGATTTGAACTCATGACCTTCCAATCACAGGGGCAAATCCCTAATCAACAGACCACCAGATGTGATGTGGATTAAGTTCAGGTAAGACGAGGTCAGGGTCACTCAAAACAAATGAAACACAGGAGTTATTTGAGTAAAATGTTAAGCTGTAAATGAAGTAATTCAGAATGGGCTGATGTGAAAAGCTCCTTCAAGACTGCCCCACCCAAGCAGGATAGCCAGTGCTATTTCCTGATGCAACAGAACTGGCAGTTCTCCTCCAAACATGTAAGCTGTCCAGTGATGGTGGCAATGGCATTTCGAAAAGATAAGATTGATGGTGTCTTATCTAGTGGACGGAATTGGATGGCAACTCTGGAAAACTCTGTGTGTGTGTATGTGTGTTCGAAGTACAGTTTGTGATTCAGTTCAGGGAACTTCAGTTGCGTCCCCAAAAAAACCCTTTTATAAACAGTGTTTCCTAGCTCAGCTGAAATGAGGATTATTACATCAACTGCACACACTAATTTCATTTTGAATGTAAAATTAGCACCTTGCATTCTAGTTATGCAGGCATGCAAGGGGAACATGATATTATCGTACTTGTCCTGTGATGTTCGCTAATGTTTGGGCTAATGTGTATATCCTTAAGCAGACTGCTGATGAGCCTGTTGACAGTGAATGTAAGTGACAGCTCCCACTCCGCAGCTTTTCTGCCTAGTCATGACTTGCACTGCCCTTTTTAGATTTTGTTCAGCAAGGAAGCGCCTTCAGCTGTGTTTTTCATTAGCGAACAACCATAAGGTTGGACAGCCACTTCCAAGCAAACCCAAGTTGTCATTACGATCTTATCAGAACCATTGCACCTTCGTTCCTGTTAAGCTTCTCAGTGTCAGTAATTTCAGACCCGTTCCGATAGCTCCATGGGTGTCCGCTATCAACAGTATTTGTGGACCGTCAGGATCTAGCAGATGCTTCCTGACCCACCCAACATGCCTACAATGGGGTGGATCAGGTTTTTTTCTTGTCAGGGTTCCAAGTTCCTGCAGTCCGATCGCTGTCCCGTGGGATTTGTGCCATTGACATGGTGGGATGGCTAGAATGTAAGGATGACACAGATACCTCTTCTTTCATTAGCACAAAGTTGTGCTAATGAAGTAGCAACCCAATTAATCCTTCCTCTGGCTACTAAGGGTGGGTGGATATCAGTCCTTCTGATCCTCACTTTTTTGTCAGCACCAACAAAAAGTGTCTTTTTTTAGCAGTAAGTGGAAACACTTTTTTAAAATCAAACTTTTTTATACTCGCACCTCTGGCTCTGATCATTCTGGGTATCTTATAATTATGAGGACATCTGGTCCCGACAAAGAGATAAATAAAGGGGACACACACACACAGACACACACACACAGACACAGACACACACACACACACACACACACACACACAGCTAAATGAGAAAGAAAGAATACTTTGTAACAGCAGATCAAACACATATGCCAATATTCCTAACTAGTTCTTGGCATAGATATACGGTTCTATAAAAACAAACAAACAAACAAACAAACAAAAAAAAACCCTAAAAATATTATGTGGTCTAAAATATTAATTTGTGAAGATTCTACTATGATATCACTCCAAATAACCTATTTCTGGAAACTTGATTTATTTTTTAATTGTTTCTCTAGAGAGTCAATTTGAGAGGCAGTTTATTTTATGCTAATATAAAGATTTTCAAATGTGATTTTTCACGTTTTCACCACAGAAGGTACTGTTAAAAGTATCTGGATGTTCAAAGATTAACTTCAGTAATTATGAAATTAACAGCAATTATACTTCAATTAAACTTCAAGACAAATGCAGTCATACTCAGTTTCAGTAATGCAGTTCATAAAATATGTACTTGTGTCTAGAAAACGGCATTTTACTGCAATGTAATGCATTTAATGTGGATGTTTTACCCTCAGGGTAACTGCAATACAGTAATGAAAAAATGCAACATTTTTGTAAGCACTAGCCTTGGTATTTCTTGGTATTGGAATAAAAAAGAAAAGAACCTGTATTGCCCATCCCTGGTGTTGCCCATTTGAATGCTGGCACCCAAAAATCAGCTGGTGCTCTGCCTTTCTTTATCCAAACGTCCTACTGTATTGCATATTTAAGTAGCTCCGTATAAAACTAGTTGATAGCTTGAACCACCTTATCAGAACATGCTCCCTGCATTAGAACCGAATTTATATTTTGACTGTATAACTGTATATTATCCTTGACAGAAAGTAAATAATAAGCTTTAATAAAGAATAAGCTTAGTTTGTTTAACACACAGACACGCTGAATTAGCGTTAAAAAATACTAAAAACTAAACTGGCGATTCTTATGCGCATGCGAAATAGGAACATTTAACAAGTTGGAACACCCTGTCTGTCCTGTTTTTCGCTATTTATTGTATTTCATTTATATTATTCAACTATTGTGTGTCTATTCGTTTTATTATTTGATCTATTTAATATTGTCCTGTCCTAGTACTTGCTCTTCAGTAGAATCTCACTCAATGCACTTCGGACTCTAATCTCTTCTAATTTCTGGTGTGCTTGATGCCGCCAGGGGGCGCAATCGACACGCCATCCTGGCAGCTTTGGCTCTTTATTTTCGGAGGGAGAAAGGGAAAAAAAAGCAGGACTGATCGAGGAGGTAGATGAGGGGCGGTGTGTGTGGAGGGAGTGTGGGGGGTAAGAAAGCTCATTTTGAAAATACTTTGCCCTGACGTCAGCAGGAACGGCAGGGCGCGCGCGTGGAGAGTGGACGGCGCGCTCCGGTGCCACTGACTCGCGGAGGATTTCCAGACGCGTATTTTTGTTTGTTTTTATTTATTTTATTTTGTTCTTGCTTTATTTTTGTGAGACGGACGAACTTGGAATAAACGCACCGACCGACCATGCACGCGGTCACTTTGCTCCTCGTCCTCGCGCTCGGAGTTGGCTGCGAAAATCTGGAAGGGCCAACAGGTAAGGAGACGTCCACGTGCGCTCCCTGTATCCCCCTCTCTCTCTTTCTCTCTTTCTCGCGCGCGCGCTGCGGTCCGGAGTCCCGGGGGTCCTCCTGTCAAGCTGGCAGAACCCTGGGGGGCTTCAGTGGCACGCGCTTTGTCACTTGTTTGTTCTCCTGGTTTACTCACACCTGTTAAAGTTGTGCGCAACTTGGCAGGAGCGACTGTGCGCAACCCGCGAGCGATTGCGCCACAAAATTGCGCGTGCAGATGTCTTCTCATTCGGACCGTTTGGAGATGGGACGGCACCCGAGCGCACTGGAGGTCCCCTGTCCTTTGGACAGGCGCTACAAATTTGCACCGTCATGGATGTTTTGTGCTCAGAATGAGTGCGCCGGTTGCACCGATTTTAATAAATGCCGCATTGCTCTCGAGGGACAGATCTAACTCTGTATAACGGCGGAGTGGTGACGGTTGGGGTATCAGTCATCTCCCCCTTGATTCCTTCTCCCATGGGATGGTTGACGTAGGCAATAAACAGACTGATAAACGGCCATAAAGCTTCATTCGTTTTCCAGAGGAAGATTAATGCTGCCTTTTTTATTTATTACAGCAGTTATAATGGTGGTGGCACATGTGCAACTTTGCTTTCTCTTTCTAGTTATTTCTGGACCCCCCGAGCAGCTGCGAGCTGTCACATAAGACGCGCTGCTTAAGATCCTATTTGGACTTTGCAGGGTTCTCTCTGGAAAGCCTTCCAGGAAGAGTGGAAGCTGTTATAGCTGCAACTCCACATTAAAGTCTATGTAATCGAACGCAGTGTCATTACACTGTTGGTGTAATGGTCAGGCGTCCCAATACTTTTGCTCATATAAGATAAGAGAACCCTTTATTAGTCCCACAAGTGGAAATATACTGTAGTTTTTTTGCCCTCCCCCTTTCTCTCTCTCTCCCCGTCCCTCTTTCTTTATCTCTCTCTTTATTTCTCTCTGTCTCTGCCCCCCCCTTCTCTTTTATCTCTCTTTATCTCTCTTTCGTTCTCGCTCTCTATTTTCCCTCTCTTTTTCTTTCTCTCTCTTTCTCTTTCTTCTGATTTCACTAAAGGGAAACTTTAGATTATTCATGCCTCTAATTTGCCGAGAGACTCTCCCCGTCTTCAGCAAACTGCTGCTCCGTTTATTTAGACTCCATTAGAGAAACGCTCTCTGATTTTTAATCACTTAAACACTAATCACTGCAATCACTGGGAGCTCTGTTGCGCACAGCTCCACGTAAACGCGTTAACTGTTGTTTGGTATTGTTTGCATCGTGATTATTTGATTAGGCTTTTAGTCTTCTCATAGTTATCCTAATGAGCGAGCCTTGTAGATGTGCAGCTGAAACCTTACTCTGTTCAGTATAATCACAGTTACAAGAGTTTTTTTATTTTAAAGAAAGCCACTCACGGAAGAATTTCACTTTTTGTTTGTTTTCCACCTGTATTCTAACCCCCTGCGAAATAATTGGCTAGTAGTTCACTCTCAGACGCGGTCCGCCAAACTGTTAGCCAATCACGGCGCAGGACAGGGACACTGCTAGCCAATCATAGTGGAGGAGGCGTGGTTTTGCCTGAGTACGGGTGGAAAGAAGACCGTGTATTGTTTGGTTTAAACGGGTAAAGGCTGGTCGTGCTGCGGTGGTCCTGTGTTCCCCTGGTGACAGAGATTATTCGGACACGAGTAACAAACGAAAAAAAAAACAGCCCTAACCCTAACTAGAAACAAGGGCAGCTGATGGCTTACCGGTGAAAGATCTGCCCCTGCGATCGAAAGGCTGTAGGTTTGAATCCCAGGACTGCTAGTGGCACCACTGCGGTACCCTTAAGGAAAGTTCCGGCCCCACACACTGCTTCCTGGGTGCAGCGTTACTGGCTGTCCCTGCTTCACTTGCTGAAAGAGTTAAATACAGAGGGACCTCTTTTTGCAGTTTACACTGTGCGATGCAGTGTGTTCACATAAGACAAATGGACACCCCCTTGAAACGGCATATTAGTATAGATGATGCAGGATCAGTGGTGATCAATGGTGGTTTGAATCCCAGGGCTGCCAGTGGCACCACTGATGTACCCTTAAGCAAGGTACCATCACCACACTCAGCTCCCTGGGCGCTGCGGCACTGCTTCACTTGGTCGGTTAAATGCAATGAGACAATTTCACACTGTTCACACTGTGTGCTGCGCTGTGTTCACGTGTGACTATAAGGGGCCACTTTACTTTAAAGTAGCACACACACTGTAGCTGTGTACTCTTGTGGGATGAGTGTTTGAGGATCTTGAGCTAACTTTAACCTTAGTCGGTTCTAAAGAAGAAATGTCAGACTGTAGGAGATATCAGGAGATACTCTTGGTTCCTCCTGATTGATGGAATGTCCTGAGGAAAAGTGATATCCTGCCGTCTCTAGACTCATTACTTTTTTTTAACCATAAAACAAGTTTTCTTTTGTTTGTTGCTTTCTTAAAGCTATGTAAGAGGGACATAAGCACAGCACATGACAGTATAGAGTAGTGTTTGTAGCCACATTCTAATCTGCAATGTTACCCAAGCCCTCCTATTTCTCTTAACTGCTGTTTCGACACGCACACTCATGGAGAAGCATTAGCAGCTTCACTAGCTCTGCAAATACATTCTTACATTTCAGCGGCAAGTTATTTCACGTCCGTATGAATCTCCACTGCTTCCATTCGCTTCAGTTTTATAACCCCTAATGTTTGATGCCGGGTGCTGAGACGTGCCGTGGGTTTTTGATGGCGACCCTCTGTTTGCTCCTGTATCAACTCCTCATCAACACTGGAAGGCAGTGTTCATCAAACGAATGGCCGCTACTGGGGACTTGCAGGCTTCATGGAGCATTAGCAAGAAGCAACATTTCCTTGGAGGACAAGACAAAATACACCTCGGGCAGGAGAAGAGAAGATCTTCGGGGTTTAATTGTGAACTGTTTGCAATTAGTTGACCTAGTTAGACAATGCAGCCAAAACCTTTCTGTGGCTGTTCCTCTATGTTTACTGTCTGTAATGAGGTTATGGGGCGGTTGTTGGCTGGCAGATGAAACTATCTGGTGGATGAATTAGTAGCAGTGTAGTCTGTGTCTTCTAACATTCATGGACGATGCCCTGCTTTAATTGTGGCCTATTAACGGTACGAGCGCGGTTACATGCATGCTAATGATAATAACGTTATCTGATCAAGACAGCTGCACACTTATTCCAGCAGTGGGGATATGGGAACTGCGGGCCTCTGTTTGATCATTTTTCCTGCGCATATCCGTCGATGCCGTTTCCGACGCTGGTATGTAAATGCTTTACACGTTTGCGTTAATATTCACAGAGAATGCCTGGGCTTAATGTGTGCCTTCTGTAGAGAATGCATGCTTTCCTTCATGTAGAAAATCAAATCAACCATGTCATTTGATCATTATCGTTCATAATTCGGGCAAACAATTATGTATATAGACTGATATTGATTTGTTCTAATATCATTGTACATCTGTTGTAAACAACAAACAGATTATTCTCACATTTGTAAATGTGTTATTGTTGCCAAAATGAAGGGTTTTTTTTCCCCTGCAGATTATAACTGGACAAGTTACGAAAACCTCGAAGCATGCAGCAGACTGTAGAGATACGCTTGGAGTTATACAGGCATAGTAACCTCAGTTGTCTGCTTGTACCACCCATACACACATACATATCAGCTGGGAATTGCTGAGTGTGGGTGAGGGTAATTTAACCCCTAGGCCAGTCGCGCACTGTGCTGCTCTGACAGTGTGGGTGTGTGGGTGTGTGTGGCGGTGATTAGGGGCGAGAAAGGGTGAAGTTGTTGACCCTCGCTGAGGTGATCACAGGCCAGTGTGTGGAGGAGTACTGGGTATAAGGACTTAGACAGCTTGCATGCTGCGCATTACGGTGGGCTTAGCTGGGCTGTATTGTAGAAAACAGCACAACCAGTCCAGAGTCCTCTCTGAGAAGGACGTACACTGATGTATAGGTGGGCATTCTGTAGTCGGTGCCACGCTCAAAGTGTGATTTTTTTCCGCGGGGGAAAGTCACAACCACCACATTCTGCGGTAAACAAAAATGTTCAAACACCGATACATACTGTCCTGCACACACTCTTCCCTCCAAGTGTTGCTGGAGCCCCCGGCCTGGGTTGGATTGGTTTAGAAATTTCATACTCAGTTTGTTTCTACTCTAATAACCCATTCACATTCAGCCAAAACAGTTCTCGTGGGTGTTTCCGGACATTGTCATTACAAGATCAAACCTGGCCCCGTAAGAAATGCGGAAGCCATTGTTAGAGGCTCCTTATCATGGAAACCACGTTTTCCTTTTAACAAAAGAATTTGATGCGGTTTATAAACATTGTTATAGTGTGAGAACTTGAAGTTCGTACAGTTCATAACTCTAAACTAAGCGGTAAAAATGGCTCCCTTGGATTTTTTGGTGATGTCTCTAAAATCAGATTTATTTTACATATATCTGTCTGTTGACTCTTCTTCAAGTTCAATCCACCGATTCACACATTTTTGTTGTAAGGAGTATCTGAGCTCAGACTGGTTTTTGAATGTGAAGTCAATTGATGTAGGTTTATTGTCATTTCAGCCATATATACAGTACACAGTGAAACAAGACTGCACAAGTACCGACTGGAGAAAATTCACTGAGTGCAAAGAGAGCAAAAGAGAGTGCAACACAACAGGACAAGACAACATTTAGTGCAGTGGACAAAAGCAGCTATCGGGCAAGCTTGAATGAAACAGTTTGATGGTATACTGTGTTCTAGCAGATGAGTCTTTAAGTGTGCAAAAATGGGGTAAAAATACAAGGATAGGAAGCAGAAGAAGGATCATTTACTCATATCAGTCCTAAAAGACAAACCGTTATAGTCGCTAAATAAAAATTGCCACTCATAGCTGAACCTCTGCTGCAGCACCCTGTGTGTTCATGTTCAAGGCTCTGCTTCAGGTAGCAGCTCCCAGCATTGAAGAAGCGATTAAAAAAGCAACCATAAGCTCTGTGGTGAAAGACAGCATTAGTGTTAATAAACAGAGCCTGCTTTTGTTATTTAAGTCTGAAAAACTTGAACTCTGTGTGATAAGGCTTGAGGTTTTGTTGCCACAAATGAAAACTGTCCTAAATGTTACTGTAGAATCTAGGAAAAACACTAAATGGACAAAAGTATTGGGACGCCTGACCATTACACCAACAGGGACTTTAATGACATTGCATTCAAATACATAGACTTTAATATGGAGTTGGTCCCCCTTTGCAGCTATAACAGCTTCCACTCTTCTTGGAAGGCTTTCCACAAGATTTTGGAGTTTCTGTGGGAATTTGTGTCCATTCACTCTGTAGAGCATTTCTGAGATCAGGCACTGATGTTGGACGAGAAGTCCTGGCTCGCAATCTCTGTCCAGTTCATCACAAAGGTGTTGGGGTTCAGGTCAGGGCTCTGTGCAGCTAGTCAAGTTCTTCCACTCTGAACTCATCCAACCATGTCTTTATAAAGCATGCTTTGTGCACTGGGGCACAGTCATGCTGGAGTAGAAAAGGTTCTTCCCTAAACTATGTTCACAAAGTTGGAAGCATGGTGTTGTCCAAAAAGATTGTCCTTCACTGTATCTTAGAGGCCTAGCCCAAACCCTGAAAAACAGGCATGTTGCAATACTTTTGTCACAATATAGTGTATCATGTAAATTTGAAGTGAAATATGGCACTAAATGACCCTTTTGAGCTTCCAGAAGTCACAAACAGCATGAGCTCAGATTAACAGTCTGGTCAGTGCTGCCTGTCAATTGGGTTAGTACAACTGATAGGAGTTCGATGACATGTCTCAAAGAATCTGCAATCTGCTCTCATGAATTATATA
>JBBIGA010000411.1:2500-16004 GCA_037576975.1 Alestes dentex | reverse complement strand
GGCGGTGATCAGTATACTGGTGGTGCTGAATGCTGAGTGGTTGGAACTCCTTTATCTAGGCTTCTTGTATCTTTAGGGAACTTTGCAGCCCGTCACTGTAAAACATTTGTTCCCATTCATTCTTTCATTTAATCTACTCAGTATGACAAAGATAAGACAGTTTGAGAGGCAGAAAATAGTATTTTTGCACCAACAGGGTGATTCAAAGCAAAATGTGAGGAAATGAGGGGTGGCTCAAAACTTTTGCACAATACTGTGTGTTTGTGTGCAGTCATAGGAAAATATTTGTTTATTTATTTGCTTATTTACTTATTCATGCAAAAGCTAGAAGAGAGCTGACCTTTTGTTTACCGAAGTACTAATGTTAAGGTTGTTATGTAGACATAGCCAAACAATTGTGTGTATGTTTTTATACAGAGGTGGTAAGATGTCAGGTCCTGGCACTGTATAGAGATTCTGCAGGATCATGGGAAGGATCCTCCTTGTTGTGATTTTATGATTATCCCAATGGATTTAGGTTGCTTCGTGACATGAGATGGAAATGAGTTTTGATGATATGATCCGTGAAATCTGTACTGTAAAGCTTTAACTAAATCAGGATTTATTCTAAGTACATAAAGAAATTTAATCATAGGCCACAATAAGAGAGAGAGAGAGAGAAAGAAAGAATAATAGAGAGATATATATAGAGATAGAGACAGAGAAAGAGAGAGAAAAGGACCAACAGAGAAGGAGAGAGAGAGAGAGAGAGAGGGAGAGACAGAGAGATATATAAGGTATAAATTGTGTAAAATTAACCCAGGCATATTCATAGCAGAGTTGTAATTATGCACATATTTTTCAGGTTCCATATGATGTTAAATTCCGAGATTTTGATTCAGTTTTTTAAAAATGTTCATTTGAATTTCAAAGATTAAGACCATATAAAAACTGAGATATAAATAACACACAAATACTATTGGACACTCCCACATGCCTAGCATTGATTACTGACTGTGGTTTTCACAAAAGATGGTAAATGCTCAGAGAAGACATGAATTTCATCTCAAACATTCATTTTGTCTTTTTTTTATAGTGTATTGAAATTTTTACGCCTCACAGAACACCATGGGCTTTCCTTATTATTCCACCTTGTTCAGAAAGAATCTGTTCAAAATAAGAGGCAGAAAGCTGAGCAGCTCTAATGACCTTGACAGAAAAAGAGAGGTAGAGAAAGAAATGAGTGAGAGAGAGAGACGGGGACAGTGAGAAATGAGAGAGACAGAGAGAGACAGAGAGAGAGAGAGACAGGTGGATAGTGAGAAATGAGAGAGAGAGAGAGAAAGAGACAGAAGTGAGGGAAATAGAGAGAGAGACAGGGACAGTGAGAACTGAGAGATAGAGAGAGAAGAGTTAGGAGAGAGAGAGACAAGGGGATAGTGAGGAATGAGAGAGAGAAAAAAAGAGACGGGGAGAGTGAGAAATGAGACAGAGAGAAGGAAAGAGAGAGAAAGAGGAGAGAGACAGGGACAGTGAGGAATGAGAGAGAGGGCTTTTAAGGAAATATTGTTGCACAGATATAAGTGAAACTAATCATTCCTCATTTGAAGAGGTTATTCCTTCTCTGAAGAGGTTATACCATCTTTGTGTGTGTATGTGTGTGTGCCTCCAATTCAGTAAGCTCAGTGACCCTGATGTGAGTCAGTAAGTGTGCAGGATTACTGCCCTTGTCCAGAAAGCAATCCAGTGTCCATTCATGACCCCATTCATAGTATATGTGGTGTGCTGCAGTACTCTGAATATCATATGATCAAATTTTGCTTTGAAGATTTACTATTTTTCATCATCAGACACACAGAAGTATATGACCTGTGTAGCCACCCTGCAAGCAAAAAGGAAATAATCTGTAGTAATCTAGTCTAGTCATCTATCTAGTAATCTAGTCATATTTCCCATGTAGTGATCTAGTAATGTACAATATATGGACAAAAGTATTGGCTGGCCCGCACAGAGCCCTGACCTCAACCTCATCCAACACGTTTGGGATGAAATGAAACAGAGATTGAGAGCCACGCCTTCTCATCCAATATCAGTGACTTCATTAATGCTCTACTGAATGAATGGGCACAAATTCCCACAGAAACTCCAAAATCTTGCGAAAAGCCTTCCAGGAAGAGTGGAAGTTGTTATAGCTGCAAAGGACGGACTCACTCCATACTATGGTCTGTATATTTGAATGCAATGTCATGTAATGGTCCATGTCAGTGTAATGGTCAGGTGTCCCAATACTTTTGGCCGTACAGTGTATTTCAAGACACCTGACTCATCCATGCACTTCATTAAAGTCGGCACCCAGAGCCACACAGTCTAATCATGAGCCTCCTAAAAAACTTTTGTTTATTTGTAATTTTGTGGGGGGGGGGTAGATTTTGCATTCAAGCAAAGAGAGACGTGAGATTGCATAATATTGTGTTTTTTTGTGAGTGAGCACTATTATCCCATAATCTCTAATTAAATGCTCATGGCTGGTGATTTTCCCTCTGACACAAAGACTCTTGTGCTTTATAGTCATATCAAGCTTGCTGCTTATGTGTGTCCTACAAGGAAGTTTCTAGGCCTCAGTCTTATACTGTTTGCTCTGCATATTTTTTTGTTGTTTCTGCAGTAACACACCTCATCTTCTCATGTATTTATCAAGTTTATAATCATCTGGAATTTATCAAGCCCTTCATGGGGAACCACATCTGTAGAAGAGGAAATCACAAAACTGTGGGATGTGGTGTAGTGTTTCATTTACAAGTAAGTCAAAGGAAAAACAAAAAAAGAATCGTTTGCAAAAACAAATTTATAAGAAAATAAACATGTTAAGCAAATACGTTTCACATACAACTTACTGGCACTATGCGATGAGTCATTTTCCTCCACCTTTAATGCTTCAGTGCTTGAGTGTCTTGCGACTGAAAAATGAAAAGCAGACCAAGAGATTTTCAAGAGGTTTATTTATATACTGCATAAATAAACCAAACACCAGAGATCTGTTGGGCCTTAATGTAGTGTAATCTATTATTTCTGAAAGGTCCATTCAAATGCGCCACTCTCTAGCCGTTAGCTAAAAGTCATAAGACAGAAATGAGTGAAGTTAGCTGTGGAACTAAGTCCTGCTGCTTAGCCACACTTGTCAAAGGATTTTGCTTGGGCTTTCAGTCAGCTGCCAGTCACTCTCTGTTTTTGCCTTGATATGATATGATTTTGTAGGAATGACAGTGAAGAATGAGGGAGGCAAAGCTGCAGTGAACCTAAGCAAGCACAACTGACCAACTACTCTAGACAGCTAGTCAGTCTTCTCTCCTCAGTCACAGAGCAGCTCGATCAGTACCCTGGGAGATTGGAAAGACTTTACAAAAAGTATCCTTGACCCCCACATAAGTCACTTTATACATAGACCAGTGCTGAGATGTGTCAACCAGAAATGAGGGTGTAGCAGTGGAAACCAAAGTTACCAAGCAAAAACTCTATTAAGACGGCTGTGAAAGTAAAGTGGCCTCTTATAGTCACACGTGAACACACCACACCACAGCACACAGTGTGAACAATGTGAAATTCTTTCTCTGCATTTAACCCATTTAACTCATTTAACCCATTCACCAAGTGAAGCAGTGGGCTGCCACCAATGTGGGATGCTAGGGGAGCAGTGTGTGGGTACCTTGCTCAGTGGTACCTCAGTGGTGCTACTAGCAGTCCTGAGATTCGAACACACAACGCAGGGGCAATTCCGTAATTACCAGGCACCAGCAACCCCATACAGGACAAATACTAAAAGAGCCTTTTCTCAAACTTTTTACTAAGAACTATTGCATTTAATTCAATTAAGGATTGTTTTCTTATGTAAATGAAGTTCTAATGGGGCACAATTCAAAAGCATGAAATTAATTTTTTTTTTTTAATGGCCATGGCAAACTGATGTTTCTGTCTTACTTGATAAACTGGCCATGGTGGCACAAACCAGTGAGTCAAATACTCACATGAGCAGAGCAACAAAGGTTTTTATTTTCATTTTGGAGGCTTTTTAAAGGGTAATTGACCACCGGCAACAAAGCATTTTATAATGAACCTGGGGAAAATTACAATAAGCGTTTATTTTTTATTAAGTGGAGAGCCAGCTCTCTAGTATGAGATCAACAAATAGAGAAATGAACACGAAGCTGAGACTGGGACCTAGAAACAAAGAACACCGATCACAAATAAACTGACTACAAAAACTGATAATATTTCAAACGTAGCAAACGCTAGAGGTTCCACACCGAGAGTAGAACTCCCTAAGCAGATACAATTTCAGAAGTGTGGGCATTTATTTGAAAGATGTTAGCATGGGATATTGAACCCGATCGACAAAAATTGGGACACACGGGTTTGGTTTAGGCCCCTTACTTCCAGTGAAGGGCAATCCTAATGCTTCAGCAGACCAAGACATCTTTTGTGAACACAGTTTGGGGAAGCACTTTTTCTATTCCAGCACGACTGTATCCCAGTACACAAAGCGAGCTCCATAAAGACATTGCTGGATGAGTTCGGTGTGGAAGAACTTAACTGGCCGCACAGAGTCCTGACCTCAACCCCGTCCAACACCTTTGGGATGAACTGGAACGGAGATTGATCATAATTAGTAATTGTGACATACTAATAGTTAATATTACAATATTTATTTTTATGCCATCTCTGAATGCGTCATTACATTCCCCTGTTGCTTTGAGAGTGTAGTTTATTTTATTCTGATAAATTTTTGTTAATGTGTATAGGCTGTACTTCCCTAGTAACATAATGAATACAGATTGCAGTGCTTTAATAGATTTGATGCATTGGACATGATTTGAACTTGCCCTGTGCTGGACTGGTGACCTGTCCAGGGTGTTTCTCCACCTTTTGTCCTATGAGCGCTGGGACAGGTTCCAGCAGCCCCACCACCCTGGTTAAGTATAAGCAGAAAATGAATGGATTGATGGATCTTTTCTGGTTGTTTGAAAATAGAAGCCATATTTTTAGACAGTTGAATGGATAATAACAAAAGATAAGACAAGAAAGAACTTTATTCATCCTGAGGGAAATTTGTCGTTTGCATGCTCAGTGCAACAAGAAAGCATAAAAGATAAGAGAAAATAAAAAAAATAGACAATAAACAATAGTGGAACACAATGACAAGAACATTGTTGTAACAAAACAACACATTACATTGCTGCGTGTAAAATTTAGTGTGCAGTACCAGCAGATCAGTCGTGCAAAATGGTTTATGAGAGTGTTCATGCAATAAAAATAAATATAAAAGCAGCAGATGATGAAGTACCATTCAGTCACTTCACAAATTAAACAGTTAAATCACACAAATTAAGTTTTTAATAGCATTAGCCTGCCAAAACTGACCTATGAATAACATTCAGATCAAAAAATACAAACTCTGTTCTGTGTTTATGTCACTTAGAGATATCCTGTTACGTGTTTGACTCTGAGTTGCTTTTTCAGTGGTTGATTGCTTGTGTACTCTAAATGATTGTGTCTGTAAGTCTTTAACAGCTCTTTAACAGTTAATAAGCTTTTAGTAAAAGGCTGTCACCGTGGTAACTTAAGCGGGGTGTATATGTGTGCAGCTGTGCGAGAGAGCACCTTTGCATATGTGTGATGTGCATTCATTTACTTATGTGTGTGTGTGTGTGTGTGTGTGTGTGTGTGCTTGTGGTTGTCTGTTAGACTTAATTACAGTTACTGCAAATAATCGTGTCAATGCCAGAGCTCATCTCCATCAAAAAAAGATCCGAATGAATGAATGTAAATGTGGGGTTTTGAGCTGCAGCATCTAGTTGGGTATTTTAAGCCCTCGCACTAAAGAGTCTCCTCAGTTAAACCTCTAAATATCTCCCTGTTACTGACAAAGTACACTGTACGTCCAAAGGAAATTACTCAAATTTGTATATATAATGTCGCAGGTCCTCGTTGCAGACAGTCATGTAGTAGCAGATGCATTCAACAGCAACGTTTACAGGTGATATTTTGATCATTTATAATTTCACACAACTTTGTATTTGTATATATTTTTCCTTTTTTTAGATTTATAGTTTCACTTTGATGTTCATATGGTAGGCCCAGTCAGTACTGTTTCCTTCAGGGTTCTACGTAGTTTAGAATAAATCTTTCGTTCTTTAAAAATTTTGTATTTTTATACAGTTTATATATTTTGTTATTCTTCGAGGTACTTTATGACAATAAGACTCAAGCTGTATAACAGACATTAGTGAAACTCTTTATTATATATAGATCAATTATAAAAATAATGAATAATAATGATAATATCATTATATATTATTATCATAATATCATAAGTATCAAACTTGGTTTCGGGCTTGTGTGTGTGTAAGGAAATCCATCTAGCCTCGGTCTGATTCTAAGCAAGGTCACCTGGGATGGGTGGCTGAAGGCGAGGACTGTACGGAGAGAGAGAGAGAAAGAGGGAGAGACAGAGAGAGAAAGAGGGAGAGAAAAGAGGGAGAGAGAGACAGACAGGGAGAGAGAGAGACCGAGAGAGAGAAATTTGAGGCCCAATCGATGTGAGCTATTTTAAAAGATGAGGGAATTAGCTAATGTAGTAAGCACTGTACAGGCAATGCACCAAGGACACGGCTTTCTTTACCTTACTGATGTGATGTGCGTGTGTGTTTGTGTGTGTGTGTGTGTGTGTGTGTGTGTGTGTGTGTGTGTGTGCGCATGTGTTATCTGAATGATATAAATACTCTCTAGACCATGGAGAAATCACCACACTTGTCCCTTTGTTTCATGGGACCAAAAGAAAGTGGACAGTTTTTTCCCCAGTTGTTTCATGGTCAGCTCTGTTTGAAGAAAACGTGTAAAGATGATATAATGTATAAATTAATATTGTATACACTCTATATGAACAAAAGTATTGATACTATTTAAAATGTAGCTAACGCGAGAGGTTCCACACCGAGCCTAGAACTCTCTAGGCAGCTACAATTTCAGAAGCGTGCCCATTTCTTTGAAAGATGGTAGCAAGGGATACTACACTTTATAGACAATGTATTGGGACAAACCTGTTTTTCAGGGTTTGGGCTGGACCTCTTACTTTCAGTGAAGGACAATCCTGATGCTTCAGCAGACCAAGACATTTTGGATACCATGCTTCCAACTTTGTGGACCCAGTTTGGGGAAGAACCTTTTCTATTCCAGCATGACTGTGTCCCAGTGCACAAAGCGAGCTCCATAAAGACGTGGCTGGAGGAGTTCGGTGTAGAAGAACTTGACTGGCCTGGGACGTGTTTATGCAAATTATTTGGATGACTTGTAGTGTCTAATATTAGCCTTTGAACACAAAATATGTCTTTCCCAATTGATTACATCTGGGAGAAGTAGAAAACTGTAGATATTTTTGAATCAGAGTTCTAATTCAGAAATACCGACAAATATTTTAAGTATGCAAAATGGTATTTGAGCCAGACCTGTAAAGGTTTCATATTTTAATTCTAAGCTATTCGACTTCATTACCTCTAGGTCATCACCCTCATTCCTTGCTTGAAAGCAGTTTCTCTGCTGAATTAGCCTGATGATACTGAAATAAATCTATAGTTGGCAAATAAGCTGAGAACTTTTATCTCTCCTTACTGCTTTATGATTTTGGTGGTTATCCATTCTAATAATTAATTAGCAGTGTCTCGTATTCACAGAGAAAGTGGAAAGTAGTCATGTCTTTGGCTTCAGTCTTATAAATGCTTAATTGTAAATCGACCTTCATACGATGGCAGTATATAGACCTTCATATGAAAACAGTGTATAGAGACTTTGTTCTTAAAATACTTTAAATTCAGAAAGTTCTAGATGCAAGCTGTTTCAACAAACGCTAAGCAAGGAGAACATCAGTAATGCTGAGGCACACTGCAGCAGAACTGCAACTGCAACAGAAATGCAATGTAAAGACACCTAATCAATGTGCATTAAGAACGTCAACAACTTAGTTTTTGCCTTTGGACACTTAGAGCTTTTCTTGGTGCCTGTTAAACACATGCTCAGCAGGAAAAACCCTGCTGTGGGTTGGAGACCGTGAATAGTAGGAATCGCCGAATCAAATGACTAAACATGACTAAAAATGTATGTTTTTAAAATTATGTTCATTTCTCAAAAGTAGGTTCCCTAAATGTGGCAGATAGCTAAAGCCAACATTTAGCATTTTAAACTTGTGATCCTTTCAGACTACAGAGGAAAAGTGAAAAAATGCATCGTCCATTTTCTCATGTACATTATATATGTACACAAATGTGTGTGTATGTGTGTGTGTGTGTGTGTGTGTGTGTGTGTGACTTGTCCTGACTTAAGCACATTCTGTCAACTGAAAAAGAGCTGATTGCAATCAGCTTCCATAATGAGCTCTGTGAAGGGCTACTTATCAAAATGACTGAGTTCACTTAGAGAACCTGTCCAAACGCCCATCCAGCGCCCCGCCCCGTCTCTCCAACCTTCGCCGGTTTTATGTTTAGTCGTCCCTCGTGTCATTTTCAAGGTGACCCTGACACACATGTGGCTGAGAGAGCTCAGGGCCTTTGAGATGATCGCAGGTTAACTATCTGGGTTTTGGGAATTAAATCTACTGACTGGATTAAGAGACAGATGGGCTGTTAGAACAAGAACAAGTAAACAGAACCACCATCTTTGCCATACATTTGGAGTTTTCCCGTATTAATCGTATTAATCATTAATCATTCTCACCATTTTGTACACTCAGCATATGCGGGGTATGTTGAGTCATGCGAGGGCTGTTTGAGCAGAAATATAAATGTGATTTGCACTTAAGAGAGCTCTAATAGAGACTGTAGACTGTAATTTCTGTCCCTATAAAAATGAGTAACCCAGAATTTTTCACTGCTGTTAACTGCACGAGTATCAAGGCAGATAATTGTCTATTGATTTTGTTCTTGAGAATTTACTACTCACAAGTTGCTATCGGCCTTGTTTTTTGTAAATTAGAAGAATTATTGTGCATGTACAGAATCCTTGAAATAACCAATGAAACTGCCAGATTTAAGTACCTTTAGAAAATACAGCAGCAATATTTACGACTTGCTGTTGTTTAAAATCGTTGGGATTATTTTAATTGCACAGAACCCATGAAATAGCCAATGAAATTGCATATGTACATTTTGAAAATACTCTTGTGTGAACGTGTGTGTGTGATAATTGGTTTTCAGTCTGTTCGTTTGTTTGTTTGTTTTTCTCTGTGATTCATGGAAAAATGTCCTGCTAGGTTAAAATGTCAGTAACTTGGCTTCATTCTGATGTGGTTATGGTCCTGTTCTGATTGAATTTAGCTTTTTTTTTTGTACTTTATGAGTCAGCTCTGTCTAACAGATGTTTGGGGTCTGTATTGCCTCGTTGTTGATAAGTGATTTAGCTTCTGTAATTAGTTCTGCTTCAGGAAAATCAAGTCACTAATTAGCAAGTGGCTAGATTTGCTGTATGTGTCCATTTGTGTCCCTCTTGATATTCATGATTAGCTATGTTTCCAGGCACAGATTGAAAATCAGAACCTTTCCTGTGCTGAAAGGACAGGCCGTCCAGCTCTGAGGCCTGTTTCTGATGCTTTAAAAATGTTAACATTTTTATACCAACAACAGTATTGGTCACTCTTCAAGCCTGTACAAAACAAGCAGCCCAAGTGAGTAATGATTTGGCAATATCCCTGTAGGTTGAACAGTGGGTATTTTTAGGTGTACTTTTTTCATATATATATATATATATATATACGTGTGTATATATATATATATGTGTGTGTGTGTGTGTGTGTGTGTGTGTGTGTGTGTGTGTGTGTGTGACAAAACGGAAAAATAAAATCTTCACTGTGTTTTCCTGTTTACTCTAACCAAATTCGAGCTGCATGCATGACTCATGCATGTTTCTTCATCACAGAGAACTGGCGCATCACGACAACTCTAAGGCCAACACCTCAAAGTGTGTACGAGAATGAAATTAGCGCTTTAGCTAATTAGCTTTGGACCACAGTGCCTAAATGTTACTCCCCATTCCTAAAGCGTGTTTTGGGGGATGTGTGATGACCTGAGTGTCCTAGTTGGAACAACTATTTCACTAAGATAAAGAGGATCAATACCAAAGAGACATTTAATAAACAGTAAGAGGATCTTAAAACAGGTATGCTTTTGCAGCTTTATTGTTTTTGGTGTTTGTTTCTTTTTTTTTTGTTTGTTTCCTCTGGCCGCTTGTTACTATACAGAGGCGAATAAATAATTGATTTGTTTTGCTCTAACCTTCAACTAATCCAGTGACCTTGATACAGGCTGTATGTGTTGACCGGTAGTACTCGACATGTCATTCTTATTTTAATCAATCTTTTAGATATGTGCATTAATTATGTACTTTTTTTATTGCCAATGAATCAAGTTAAAATGATGATTCTGTTCATCAGAATACCAGAGTGGATTAACTGATTATCAGGCAGATAATCAGAATCTCAGAGTGGATTAACTGGTTATTGGGGGGATAATCGATCACCCTCTATTCTGTGGAGATCCAGTGGTCTAGCTGATATTACTATAATTGTGTCGAGTGACTCACTATACTAAGACTAAGTCTAACTAATTCAGCACAAAGAAACAAGAGCAACATTCAACATTCAAGTTACGACAGACAGTAGACAATAGACAACACAATATGTAAACAGTATAGTGTAGACGCTACGTAAACTTTCTGGAATGATGAGAATTGCACCATTAGTATGATTATTGCATAGGAGGCAGTTACAGCACTGAACAAAAAGGGCTAGGAATGACAGAAACAATACAATAAATTGACAATATAGCAGTGTAACAGCCATGTGAATGAGATCTGAATCTAAGAAACACAGCAAGTAGACAATAAAGAAGTTTAACATGAAAGTGGGAAGTGTATGTAAACCATCCAGGATGGATAATATTGCGTTTCACAGGATTACAGTGTGAAGAGGAAGAAAACCTTCCAGAATGATAACATTGCACTGTATATACATATATTATTATTGCACAGGAACATATGATGTTGCACTGAAAATATATTCTTATCACACAGGATAGAAACCACATGGAGTAAGTGTAAAATTACAGCTAATCAAGATTATATTGTACGTATATTGACTGGTAAGTGTCATCAGTCTTGAGAAAAACACTTTTGCATGATAAGAATCACCCAGCACTACTGGGTATTGTTATTTGCAGGATGTGACTTGACAGACAATCAGCGCTGTCCTGCTGGATGAAATATCCAGGAAAGCCAGTGCAGAAAAGGTGAATAACCAAGGTGAATAGCAGCTACTGCAGCAGAAGCCTGAGTGGCCAAGATGATGCAGTAATATGACATAATACTCTTAAGCTCTTGGGACTAATATGCTGCTTAGAACGTCAAACTTTCCTATCAGCATTCTTTTTGGTGTGATTATTTACAAAATGTCTGATTCTGTAGTATGAATGTACTTTTCAGAGCAGCTTAAGTATGTTTTGTGTGTGTGTGCGTGCGCATACGTGGTTCTCCTTAGTTCCTGAATGAATAAATTAAAGGTGTGATATGGAAAAACATATTCACCAAAGTAATGTGAAAAGAGAATCTGTTCCAACAACATGCTGACCATGGTTTTAAACGAATCCTCCACCCAGCAGTTGCTGAGCATAGCTTTAAAGCCTTCTTCCACCCACTCAGTGCTAATGTCTAAGCTCAAATGTGTGGAAGTTTTCTGGTATATGATAAGCAGAGGTATTTTTAACACTACTGAATGATCCATGTGTGCATCTCGCACCCTCCCTCTCTGAAAATGCAGCCGCATAGTTTTTGGGGATGCACTGATTGATTTAGCTCTTAGCTCTCCTGCTGGGAACAACCTTCTTGGAGGTCTGGCTGTAGACCTATTTTGCACTAAGTGCTAATCTTGGATCACTCTCTTCCAAATACTTTCACCAGCTATTATAAGGGGATAATGCACAGTCTGGTTGTACATAAGCAAGCAAGACTTGTTTTGAATGATCACATCCATGGTCTGAGTGGTGCATATTCCAGGCACTCTAGTCTAGGCCAATTCTGGACATCCTTTTTCCATCTGAAGAGTCTGTAGGGAGATGGGATTGTAGGTTTCAGAGCATCAGGATGGTCGGTATGGGGATAAGATAATTAGGTAACATTTTTACGTCAGTTTTTAAGATTGTGAGCAAAATGCATCAGCAAAACAACACTGTCACCTTTGAAAAGGGCAAGAGCACAATTTGTTTATTTTATTTTATTTAATTGTATGTTGTTTCCCGTCTTTCTATAAGTCTGTTTTTGTGATATCATCTTGAGAAAAGTATTGACAATATCCATGATAAACTCAGCAAAGTGCATTGTCCCTGAATTAATAACAATAACATATCATCAAGATCACAGTTCTTCTCTGTTCACATCTGGCATTAACGTGCGTCTTGAGTTGTCCGATCACAGCAGAACAGTGAAGTATGTCAATTCATACTAGCATTAGAATGCGTGTCCACATACATCTCGAATGAGCAGTTGTGACTAGATCTCTCCTCACCACTCCATATGCATATAAACACGTATATCATTTCCATTCGCGAAAACTGACTGCGCCAGCAGACGGCTGCAGTGTTCTTTCCGTGACTAGTCTGCTGTAAATTAATAGTTAAAAATGAAAAATGGCCTCTTGTCACACTTTAATATGATGCAGTAGGCGCGCGATTGAGTACATACTGCCACTCACACGGAGAACATCAGCTGAGTAGGTGTTCCTTCTGTGTGGCCAGGACATATTTGCGTATACACTGATAAAAGGATGTGGCCATATGCAGTCCAGACCATCTCCAAATGTGGTCTGAGTGATCAGATCTCAGTGCGTCTTGGGTACATTTACATCTATACTTCTATTTTTCCACTTGTGAATGGACACATGTGAATGACAGGTGCGGACAGGGCTCTGGGGGGACAAGTGAATGCATGCTTTCGAATAATTACAGGTTACTGTATTGTCATCAGTAGCTGTGAACACCAATACAGGATGTGATTAGATATTTCTCCACAGACCACAGAGCAGCACATAGCAACATACAACTTTCAACAGAGTGCAAGTTACGACAGACAGTAGACAATAGACAAACAATAAATAGGCACCGGTAACAGTAGTGTGTGTAAACAGTATAGTGCAGAAACGTAAACCTTCCGGAATGATTATTATGGATTAGTAGAAAGTATGGCTATTGCACAGGAGGCAATTACAGTATTGAGCAAAGTGCAGGGAATGACAGAAACGATACAATCAATAGCCAATATAGCAAAGTGACAGTAGTGAGAATGGGACGTGAATCTGAGACAATACAGTCAGCAGACCATACAGAAGTGTGACATGAAAGTGGGAAGTGTATGTAAACCTTTCAGGATGGATAATATTGCATCATACATTCATTTCAGAGGATTCACCGGATACGTACTCAATTAAATACGAGACAGG
>JBBIGA010000369.1:0-16007 GCA_037576975.1 Alestes dentex | reverse complement strand
ATATTCTTCTATTGCCTCTAATAATGCTTTTTTTAGCTTTAGTTTCTCCGGTGCCGTTCGGCGCATTGAGCAGCAAGTGTCCTCCATCCTTCTCTGTTGGTCGCAACACGATGACATCAATTCCGTGATACGTTGATCACTTTCAAGTCCTCTTGGAAGGTCCGTCTCCAAGTGATTCTTGGGCGGCCACGTTTCCACTTTCCGCTGGTGGGTGTCCAAGTCAGAGCTATTTTGGCATAGTTTTCGTCAGGTAGGTGCAATATATGTCCTGCTTATTTGAAACGACATTTTGTGATAAATTCTTGTAGCATTCGTGACTGTGCTCGTCTCAGGATCTCTTCATTACGCACTCGGTCTCTCCAAGGATATTTTGTAGGCAGCGTTGATGAAATGCGTTAAGCCGCTTGTCTGTCTTAGTCGTGCTGTTCCATGTCTCACTGGCATATAGTACTGTTGGCAGTACAATGCTCTTGTATAAACGCAATTTGATCTTTAGATTAATGGATGAGGATGACAAAATTAAACGCATCTGCTAAAACACTGCGGCACCTTTCCCTATCCTGCTGATCACATCTTGTAATGTATCACCATCGTTTGACATTATGCTGCCCAGGTATATAAAATGTTTGACTTCTTCCAGGTCCTGTTGGTTGACACTTACTTTGTATACCGCGATGTTGTCCATTCTCATCACTTTTGTCTTTTTAGTATTTATTCTTAGTCCAATCTTTTCTGCATTCATCTGTAGACATGATGTCATCGTTTGTATATCCGGGGTACTTTTGGAGATCAGAGCAATGTCGTCAGCAAAAAAAAGTCTTTCAACTTCAGTTGGTCCTTCCTTGCCTTCAAGGCCCGCTATGCTAACTCGAGATGTTGCGTTCGGACTGAAACCGGTACAACAGATTTTTTCGACATTATCACTGGCATGAGACAAGGATGCATCCTCTCCCCACTATTGTTTCTACTGGCGATTGACTACGTCATGAAGCGCGCATCAGAAGGACCCGGACAAGGATCTAATGATGATATGGTAATATTTATTTATAATATTTATGATGACTTTTCATAGATATTCATTAGGGAAACCTCACCACCACTGATGTGTAGTATCCATTTAAATTGTTACATTAACACATGATATACAGCTATGAGTTGGACGGAAAGTGAGGTTTAACTAATGTAATAAAACGAACTGTTTGGAAGCCAGAGTTCAACCACCAACTCAGACGTCCTTTCTAATACCAGAAAGTTGGAAATGCAGTTGAACATGTCCAAATGATTGCTCTTTTTAATTACTGTATTTATTAACACATGTATTAACACATCTCAACATCTTCATCACTGGTGTATGTACTGCTTTATCTCTGATGGCTATAGTTGATAACACCAACATTTCTACCTCCTCCTTTACAATATCTCTAACATACAGAATAAACAACAGAAATAATAACATTCCAGTTATTATAATTCGGTATATGTTCTTGTTTCCTTGAAAATGTCCAGTTCAGTGTAAAGGAGCTGATGAATATGCTTTACTGTAATTGAAATGTCTATAAACTATGCAATGTAATACTATGAATGCTTAAGAGTAGAGGATAATGTTACTGTTAGATATTAGATGTTTTACTGTATCACTTTTCTAAGTGAGGTATACAGTTCTGCAGCATTAAACACACCTGTAGGAGTATCCCATCCATTCTCCTGCATTAGTAGGACACACAGCTCAAACACAGTGTCATCACAAGGGAGCTGACTCTTGGGTGCGCACTCCTCCTTGCACACAGCTACCTCCTCAGGATCCACAGTTTTGAGCTTGTCCTCAGCGTTGTACTCCTGGGAGATTGTGTGCATGAGGATCGGATGACCTCCATGTACATTTTGTCCTGGCCTGGGTCTGATCTTGTTGGAATTCCATGTTCTCACCACTTCATCTACGTCTCTCTAAATATAGTATAGAGTATAGACAAAGTATGCATATTACAAAAGAAGCATTATTACAAACTATGTTGTATATTCTATAAAGGGTAATGCATTTTTGTCCTTCACTTAGAGATCACTTCAGAGATTAATATTGGATAAAGGATAAAGGAAGGATAAATAAAGAATAGACCACATATTAAACAATAGTTTAAAGTGTTGGGTGTAGATAGATAGAGAGGCAGAAGTAAGACTGTTTAAATCATATTAAGTGGTACCTGAATGAAGTTTAGGAAGCAGAACTGGATTAAACTTTTATCCAAAAAGTCTCCAGAAAAGTGTCCATTATTTCGGAGGGTTTTGAACATGTTCATACAGAACTGAATGCTTTGTTTTCTTAGTATTCCCCACCAGGATTCTGATTGCTTGTACTGCGTCCGTAAATGAAACTGTGGTCGTTGGCAAAATTGTCAGTGTGGTTTCTTCTCAGAAACACTTGAATATTGGCAACATGTCCGTGTTCAGTGCCATTGTCTGCACGGATTCTCTCTGGACACCCACCCAAATGACACATTGAATAAAATAATCAGCTACAACTTTGGGGTCATTGTTTGTTGTGTACGCTTCCATCCACAAAACAAAATGACTGAAGCCATCAATGCAGTTTGTCATAGGAGTCCATATGCCAAAAAGTGTTGGGACCTTTAGTGTTGTACTGCCGGTGCCTAAGACGTTGTGTTCTTCAAAGCTGCACACCTTCAGGATCGATTAATTTGATAATCTGCCATATTGTGTCCTGCTGTACCACAAATCCCCTCTGAATTGCACGAAGATGTAACCAGCGATATCCTTGCATCTGTCCATTGTGTTGTAGTTATTGATGCACAAAACCTATTACATCATTCAAATCAGAATGCTGCTTTCGTCTGAACAGTCCTAGCTCACGGCAATATCTCTTCAAAGTTCCGATGCTTAGCGTAATATGGTGATTCTGTGCTAATAAAATGAGTAAATCCAACAGAAAGGTACAATTTTATTAGGTCTACCATGCCAGGCATGATGCAGGGCAAGGTCAGTCTGTGATGAGATTCCTGTAATAGCCAAAAGACAAAAGGACCTAAAACAAGCATTTGTGCAAAATTGTACATTAATTAGTTTACCTGTTGTATTCACATGACACAAATCAGGACATGAAAAGGGCTAGGCTAATCTTCCGTTTGAAAATCTCATCTTGGCTGACTATAATGTAGTATATTATGCAGTTAATGTAATCAATGTCCTGTTACATTAAGTTTCTTATTAGCATGTCTTAATTTTCAGTAATCCAGGCTCATAATGAGGCATGGAGGAGGATAAGAAAATCCTGTTTTCCAATAATATGAAACAAGAAATTCGCCACCATTTTCTCGGTAGAACATAAGAAGACACGTCTGACTATACTGAGAGCCTCGGTGTGGCAATAGCCGTTACAGTACTCAATTATCATGCAAGAAACATGGGTTCAGTTCCCACTCACTGGCTGACTCACTCTGAAATAGGAGCGTCAGCTACGAGATTGTAATGATATGAAGCGAAAATTACATGTCATGGATTTGTAGGCCTCGCTGCATAGGGAGGGCATGCACGCGGTGTGTATTAAAGAAATCTGCGATACTGTTCACTGTACTAGTCAACATCATGGCATCAGCTGAGCAGACAGATAACCTGTCTTCCGGTTCCGTGATTTCTTTCTTTTTTTTTTTTACTTTAAAATCTCAGAGAATATCTGACATTTTTCTCGCAAATTAGCAACTTTTTAATCTCAAAGAATGTCTGGCTTTTTTCTTGCAAATTTGCGACTTTAAAATCTCAGAGAATCTCTGACTTTTTCTCGTATATTTACCACTTTAAACTCAGAAAATATCCGACTTTTTCATCTAGTAAATTTACTACTTACATCTCGGAGGATTTCGGAGTTTTCATTCCCGCAAATTTATGACTTTACAATATCAGAGAATCTCCAACCTTTTTCTTGTAAATTTACATCTTTAATCTTGAAAATTTTGACTTTATTGTCGCACATTTTTTACAATATTCAAGTTTTTTCATGCAAATATATGACATTAATCATTAATTTTTCATGCAAATATATAAGTTAAAACCAAGCTAGGCTAAGCTATGCTAGGCTAGGCTATGCTAGGTTAAGTCGAGCTAAGGCTAAAACCAAAACGTTTCAAAGTTCTCTCTAAGTCTCAAAAATCAGATGGAATTCTTCTAAGTCCAAGAATCAAAGGTTATTCAAAGGTCACAGCAAACAGCCCAGGGAGTTTCGTCGACCTTCGTCCTCCGCCATGATCTCCACGCTCCCGGGCTCTTACATCCCATTTTATACATTTTCAATATTCATGTATTCACTTTCATAACACAACCCACAAGAGACTTCATGCCAAGAGTATAGCGTGTTACATTGTTTAATTTGCTTAGAACCACCTGACCGTTAGGCCCAATGAAGGCCCAACTTCTTATCATCATTGCTACGTAAATCCTATAGAATACAAGGGGTGTTATCTTCATCTGTTTTGTTTATTCCTCCCTGTTTATCTCCGTCCAATCATTACAGATTAAGTCTTCTTCTGATTCATATTTCAGCGACACCTCCAGTTTCTACCTTAACCAATGAAATGTATCACTACTTTGCCCCATGTCATTGTATCTCCCCTCTAATGGTTTTCTGGGCATGCACCTACTGATTTATAACTTTTTCTAGGCATTTTCTAGGACTTCCTTTACTGACCAAGTCTGCGCATCCTTGCATAGGCCCTTGTTAGCCTTGAACTCAAGTAAACTGTCTTCTCACTGTCCACTTCAGGTTCAACTCTTTGCGCCTGGCAGAAAGAGAGGGAATCCCCCCCCCTCTCCTGTGCTTCTAAGAAAGACAATTCACTGAGACAATTCTGCTTGTACAAGGTTGGCTTGTTTAAATTTAGTTTAAATTTTAACTGCAGAGGATTTTTACATTAAGAACCCATATAATTATGCCACACCAATCACACTTGATCAGTAAAATACCTCTTCAATATCTGCTTATTATAAATAAACTGCATCGAAGTCCTGTGTCAGAACTCCTCCGTGAGTACTCTTCTCCGAAACATCAGCTGAATCATGATATCTTGTAACTGAGGTTTGCCATCATTTTTCTCACAAGATCAAGCAAACAAACACTGGGATGGTGCAGTGCCACACAGAAAATTAATATTTAAATTTTTATGCTAATCCACTCCATAAAGAGCATGATTTATGCAGTAAACCTCATATTCATGTCTCCCTATGCATGAAGGATCCATGTTGTGTATTTGTGCTAAAAATGAGAGGAATCGTTCAGGAAAACAGCAAAATTACATGAGCCAAACTTTGCTTTTTTAGTGGAGCCGGAAAGCTAATGTAAAAGTCAATAGTCCCGCAAGTTACGTTTCCATAAAAACATCTCGAAAATTTCTCAACACTGGACTTTTGGACCTGGTTTAGGACACAGTATGACTTACTGTGAGCTGTCAAAACAATTACTTCACCAAACGTGGTGGACAGCCTTTCTACACAACAGGGTCTGTTTTCACAAACCACAGTAGGAGAGACTACCTACAGAGGAAGCTAAACGGTTTTGTTCATTCAGTAATGTTTAGGTCTAGGCTGTGGCATATAGAGAGCAGCATCAGCTTCTTTTCATTGATTTTTCTTTTTCTCTTTTCTTTTGGCTTTTAGATGGCTAGACCTCCTAGAAGTGTTGGAGTCTTCTTATAGTGGAAGGATCAGCAAAAGCATCTGTGGATCTGAAAATTTCACTCATTTTCTATTCACCATGTCCTTCTTTGTGCCAGTGGGCTTTCGATCCAATCTCCTCAGAAAGATCTGAAAATGCTACTTAATGACCATTTTGACTGAAAAATGAAAGTATATCATCAGTAGTTTATGTCAGATATGTTAACACCCATATTTCTTAGCTTTATTGACCAGTCACCTATTTTTTTTTTTTTTTACAGCTTGGTGTTATATGAAAGGTAGAAACAAATATACTATGTGTACATTTACAGCTCACGTGATAAAACGTTCAGTCACTGTTGCCTAGGTTTAAGACCTATAGTTTAATTCAATTCGATTCAATTTTATTTATAACGCGCTTTTTACAACCAGGTTGTCACAAAGCAGCTTTACAAAGTCCAGGTCCGAGCCCCTAGTGAGTAAGCCAAAGGCAACAGAGGTGAGGAAAAACTCCCTCAGCTCTAAGAAGAAACCTCGGGAGAAACCAAGACTCAAAAAGGGAACCCGTACTCCTCAGGTTGACCCAGAGAGTCTTTATGGGGATAAATAACAAGACAGGGTCTTAATGAACAACATTATAGACAGATAGGCCCTCTGTGGCTAACAGATTTGGTTTCACTAAGTGTCCAGAGAGGTAAATATTGTTGGACGAGAAACTGAGAGTCCGTAGTCCATAAACATCAGGATCAGGAGCAACACCGCCGGAGCTTTAGGCAGCGGTTGCCCCAGCTTGGGGAAGGGCCCAAGTGGAGCCGGGATCAGTCACGGGCAGTTTCCCACGGAGATCGGTCTGGCAGATGTGTAGCAGTTCCCCTCGGAGAAAACAGAGGAGAGAGTTAGTTCTGTTTAAATTTGTAGAGGATTTTTGTGAGGAGTGCAAGTTATGACTCCAGCATACCTAGCTAAAGCAGTGTAATTACTGCATATTTTCAAAAAGAGGTTTTACTATGACAGCAGTCATGAAATTTATACATGTTCAAAGATTACAGAAAAGGTTTGAATCAGCACAAGAACTTCTAGCTCTTCCTCAGGTTCTTCTAACCCTCTTTCTCTTTCCTCTCCTGGTCCCGGGTTACTTATTGTATGCTGGAGGGTTTTGTGGAGGTGGGCTGCTTAGGGTCACGTTGGGATTCGTTATGTAAACTGTGTCCTGTAAAAAGATGTCAGCCTGTATTATCTTATCTTGTATTAAACTGGAGGTCATTCAAGATAATCTGGACATTAAGGCTGATGCCAGGTGTGATGTAATAACCGTCTCTGTTTCCATTTCACAGAAACTCCCTGCTTGCACAAACTCTTGCTTCAGCTTGTTTCAGCAAATATTTTCTCAACAAGATGTAATTCATGGATCAAATTAATAGTTTTATTATAACCAGTCATTTTAAAGTCATCTGCAGCTCTGAACATCATGCTGGAGCCTTCTAACATAGCCGTAGAATCAAAGATCTCAGTTCTCAGTAATTTGACACACCTGGATTCAAGGGGTGGCCTCATTACCATTTGAGAGCCTCAGTTTGCCATTCAAAAAAGAAATGTGGGATTGTTCCCCTGTTCTTGTGATTAGAGAAAATGATAATGTGTTGTACAGTCAGCACAATTATGGGGAAGGGAAACAAAACTGCTTGGGAATGCTTTCTAAAGCCTAACCCATCACACACATGCCCCCATGGCAACCCTGAAATCACAGAGCCGATCTAAAAAACATCCCTAAAAATGAACCCCTTGCTGTATGTTCAATATCATACTATTATGTGCAAGAGTTTTACCCTGTGAAATATCACTATTTATGTCAATATTACTGATCTGCTGCTGATCTCTATTATGCGCAATAACAGGTTTGGAGTTGTATCGAGAAACCACTATTTGTGCTACTAGTAAACCACTGCATCAGTAATTTTATTTATTCATTTATTTTTTTTTACATCCTCCTCTCTTACTGACCACAGCATTTTGTGTATATACCGCGCATAGTGTATTTAGTACAGAGCCTTTTCTGGAAAGTTTTATTGTAAAGATTGTTGACCAATAGGTAGTCCTTTTCTGTTCTTTGTATTATGTGAGCTTTTATTTTGACATGCCTGAGCACACTGGTCTTGAGTTTATGTTGTGTTTCAGCTGACCGGTGTGCTCAGTTAAAAGTGATATTGAGTTTTGATTGGTTTAGTGAGGTTTAAGTTCTGTATTTAAGTCTCTCTGTGTTGGACCTAGGGGTTGGTCCAGCCGTCATGTTGGTTTTCTCCAGTCTCGTTCGTTCTAGATTTGAGTTCTGTTTAGGCCCTTGTGCCTGTTTGTTATTGAAAAGAAAAGTTATTAAAAATGGAAGTCTGCATTTGCGCCTGCCTTCATTGTCAAGTTACGGAGAAACTTGACCGGCCAACCAAGGTGCAGCACACTGGGCAGACTCAGCTGAGGGATGGACCGACGAGGACGAGTCGTTTTTTCCATTGCCAAGCTGCTGTGTGGCGGGAGCTCCAAGGATGAGGAGGACCCATGCTTCTGGGGTAGCAAGTGTGTGGATATGCCTACAGTTCTGGTGTTAACTCGAGCTCCGGAGGGTCCAAAGACCCTGCACATGATGGAGCTTCAGGCAGCTTAGCCAGCTGCCAAGTGAAGTTGCAGCTGCGGTCCCAGTTTAAGAAGCCACAGCCGCAGTCCCGGTTCAAGTAGCAGCAGCACCACAGAGGCCACAGCCAGTAGCAGCACCACTGAGGCCACAGCCAGTAGCAGCGCCATGAAACTTCACTGTAATTTTGCGTTCTATTTAGGCCCTCATGCCTGGTTGCTTTTGACAATAAAAAGTATTTGTGTCTGCCTTCATTGTTGAGAGATGGATAAACGTGACATTTATATTATATTTTATATTGTTCTTGTCTCTGTCTCCAAGTGTTTCTGTGCAGTCTTAACATAGGTTTTGTGATTCTGATTCTGACAAATTCCTAGGTCTGTCTTAAGGAGACCAAGAACTTTTAGAGATAAGGAATGCAAACAACAATGCTGATCCTGTGTGAGAACTGTTTGGGCAGATGGTATGGACATGCCCTACTGCTAATGGGTCAATGTCTGGGCTGCAAACGCATTATAAAATCACAATGTGACCCGGATGGCTCCACCACTCATTATCAAAGAGAGTGAGTCCTCCCCCACTGCTCTTTCCACACTTGCACCGAGTTCTGTCCACCAAAACGCACAAAAAGCCAGCAATGTAGCCATGTTTCAGTAAAGCACATCAAACTGCATTCACAAAATTCTCTGTTGTGCTAATTCTTGCTGTAAACTCGTCCATCCTGTTGTCCAGTTGTTTCCCATTCCTAGCTGCTCTTTTCCCTCACACCTTTGCTCCTCCACAGTATCTTCTCTTGGTGTTTCACCTCCGTATTTCTGAGGGGATGTCCAAGAGGACCGTGCTGTGCTCCGGAGCGCCCTGCCTCAGCAAGATCAGGTCACGAGTGTGACCTGATCTTGCTGAGCTGATTGCTACTGCTACATGCGTTAGAATTAGGAGCATGTGGGCAGCACAAAGAGCTGATTGCTACTGCTACATGCGTTAGAATTAGGAGC
Organism: Alestes dentex; assembly: GCA_037576975.1. NCBI lineage: Eukaryota > Metazoa > Chordata > Actinopteri > Characiformes > Alestidae > Alestes > Alestes dentex. The sequence continues at coordinate 6,734 of JBBIGA010000369.1, read as the reverse complement.
ATGTGGGCAGCACAAACAAAGTGCCACAAACAAAAGAAACACAGAAACCTCTCTCTCTACCCACATGGATAGAGAGGGCACAGCTTACTAATGCTAAATAAAGTGAAATAACCATTGAAAATAAAGCATAAAAGTTCATTACATCCTGCATATACATGAGCTCGTTTAAGAAACTGAAATAAAGCAATAAAACATTTACATCCCGAATTTCTTAGCCCGAAACTGAGAACCAAACTATGGAAACACTCAGTAGGAGTCACAGGTGAATCCATTTGCCTCTTAATTACCAGGTAAGTGAACTGTGGCTCCCTCTGGTGGCTGGGACTTGCCTGTCAAGTGGATTTCTCATAGGTAAGGACATGACACTCACAATATTTATTATTATACATGTGGGATGCCCAAGTTAATCTAACCCAAATTCACAGTAAACAGTTCTTTATCAGTGTATTGCTACACTGCACTATATTCTATTACAAATTGTCTTCATCCCTGTTAAGCCATATGAAAATTTAAGCTCACAAGAATAAAACGACTGTGCAAAACCACAGATGTTGTTTGTGAGCATCGATTAAACATTTTCTTGCAGCTGGTTGGGGTTCAGCACTGATGATATCCCCCAAGATCCACAGAAATGCTTATAATGGCACAATTTCTCATGACAATAATATAAATGTCATTACATAACTGGTGTTTCTTACCTGTTGACCACTGGGATTTTGGCAAAGATAGACCATTAAAACACTTGTTGAAAATTTTCAGAGTTGCAAAGAGATGGAGATTACACACATTTGGAGAACTGTTGACCCCGCTTCAGGTATTAGGGTTGTTTTTAAACGTATTTAATTTTAGATTAAAAGGACTGATAAAGTAATAAATGTTTCATGCACAAAGAAGGTCCAAAGCACAAATAAATAATACATAAATGAAAAACATTTATCACCAAAAATCAAGATCAAATTAATTCGTAGACCCATTATTGATTTTACTACAAGAATTTTTTATTATTTTATTACTTTCATTTTATTCAAATTGTGTTTTTTTTTACTGTGCAAACATAGAGGGGGGCATTGCTAGCAATGATGTTCAGCTGTTCTCTGTATATGACAAATGTGAAACTTGAAACAGGATCTTACAATGATTGCTTGATTTGAAGTTCAGGATATACGCATTTCTGTTATGAGAAATACCAGCAAAGCCACATTTTTCACCAAAAATAAATCATGTAGAGATTAAGTTTCAGTGTTAAAATGTTAAAGATATTTAAAGTAAATCCCAAAAGAATAAATCCATACCGCACCATAAACTGGAGTAAAGCCGCACGTCTCATCGCACGGGTTTTCGCCCACAAACACAACGAAGTCCAGCGACAGCAGGACGACGGCAATTCCTGCAGTCACACTACTGAACACGTTTATTCCCAGAGAGTTTTTCACCTGGGGGGGGGGAGAGATGACATGCACTTACACAGTAACTGTGGTTTGCCCTTTCAAGTTTAAATTTTTTTTAAATAAACCAGCTCCTTCTGACCAATCAGCTCTGATCAGACCCTGGCTCCGCCCTCTTAGAGCATCAAGATTCCACCCACCTGTTCTCAAAGGTCAAATGCAGTTATTTTTAATGTAAGTTCAGGATGTTTTTCTAAGTCTTGGAACATATTTTGACCATGAAATTTGGACACAATTCAAATATCAGCTGGTGATTTTTGAAAAGTATAAAATCAACATAAATGTTGATTGTCTAGCCCAATCAATCACCATTCCCGGGTATGCAATCACTGGTGTCCCATGCTAAGATGTCCTCGGCTGGTTCAGCTGCTTTGACTCCCCATGTGCTCCTCCCCCAGTCAAGAGCAACTGCTGTTTAAAGCTCCAGCGATGATTGTTGTTCCTGTTCATGTTTTATGGACCAAAGACTCACAGCTACTCTCATTGACTCTTAACTGTTCCAACTCTTTTAGCCATTGATGGCCCATCTGTCAATATGTTCATTCATGAAGGCCTTCTTTTGTCAGTTTTCTCAATAGAGACTCTCTTTTCTCTTCCCTCCGGGTTGACCAGTTGATTATGGGTTCCCCTTTTGAGTTCCTCCCGAGGTTTCTTCCTCCAGATTAGGGAGTTTTTCCACACCTCTGACACCTTTGGCTTGCTCACTCGGGGCTCAGACCTGGACTCCGTGAGACTGCTTTGTGCAACTTGGCTGTGAAAAGCTTCATATAAATACAATTGAATTGAACTGAATACATTTATTACACAAAAGTGATTCTTGCTGGCTTTCCATAACACTACTGCGCTCTAGTGGAGAGTTGTGCCCAGTAATCAAGTTTCAACAAATTCTTATCATTATGAAATATTTACAAACACAAAATTGATGTGGATCAAAGTTTAGAATCATGCTCTTACACACAATTCACTAAAGTTGCTTCTGTTATTATGATGTAAACCTTTCAGGAATATACAGTACTGTGCAACAGTATCAGATACTTATGCAAACTGTTTAAAGTCATTTGTAGCAGCAGTGGGTTTTTGCCAGCAAAAATATCGTAATAAACACACACAAACAAACAAGAAAGCAATAAAAAGTATCAAAACGTCTTTTTTTTCTAAAAAGATATTTTGTGAACACGGGTTATGTTCCAGATTTCTGCTTGATGTCTCCTGGTTTTATTTTTCATTGACTATTTTTTCATTGACTGGATTTTTAAGATTCCACAAGCGACAGTTACTTTCACTGGGCTTCCTTGACAAAAGGAAAATTGTTAAGCGAACACTTTGGCATACATAAAACCATTGTTTACTGTGTTGATGTTATCTGTATTCATTGTGATCTTAGTGTTTTAACACTAACTCAACACTACTGGCCAGTAGTGAGCAGCTTTTAAGTAAAAGCTCAGGTGGCTAAGACTTTTGCAGAGTCCTCTTGGTGTGAAATGAATACCACACTTCTTTAGACCCACAAGATCACCCTCTGGATCAACCTGGTCACATACAGACTCCAGCTGTCTGCCCTCATTTTAGTGCCCCCTGCTGGTGTGTTCATGTATGACAGAATGGTCACTTTCACTTTCATAAGACAACGTTTAACATCACAAAGGGCTCTGAAGTGAACTGAGGACGTTCAGGGACAGAACTGAGAAACACTGAGCCCTGAAATATTGAGAATCTACTTAATAATCTTTCAGGCAACTGAACATTTGAGAGCTTACGTAGCTTATTTTAGAGAGCCCCAGTAAAGCCAGAAAAGATAGCTAAGGGGGGTTTGAAGACGATCAACACAATGCCAAACCTTAATGTTATGACACCAGTTACGATTCAGACGGTCTGTGGTGAAAAAAATGTAAAAAAATATGTTAATATTTTGCCATTGAAACTACATAAGTAGTTAATATAATTACTGCTATCATCAGCATTGATGTGCATGTGTGAGTGTTCCTGTGTGTGTCTATATATAAAACACAGCAATAATAATATAAAGCACAACAGGTTTTGGTCAGTGTTATGTAACAGGGTTCAAGTGGAGTGTTATCTACATTCTAACATCACTAACAGTTAATTAAGGCTTTTGGGGCACACACTAATATACATTAAATTATCACATGTATTAATTAAGTTTTACAGCAATGACATGAACCACCAGAGCTTTTGGCTGCACTTGACAAATATCTGGATTGAGCTCGGACTCCAACAGCTTCAACAGTATCGACTACATTGTCAGGTCCAGCAGCGGTGGACATCCTCAGTGGAAATGTTTTCAGCTCTAAGGTGCTGATACAGGTTTGAACCATTTCACTCCAAACTCATTCTGGATTCTCCATACTTAATATTTTTCCAGGCTTTCTTCTTGTAATGAGTGAAAGAAGATATTTTTAGATATTTTTGCATATTTTAGTGAGGCATATTTTAGTGCTGGGTAACTTAAGCCAGTTCATTTTTGGGACATTGACTACATTAAGGCCTTTGTACAAAAAATATGCTCTTGAGCCTTACCCATTCACGTGTATGTTCAAAAAGTTCTCAGCTGGATTTGGTCTACACAGTTGCAGGGGCCTTGAGAGGCAGGCTACCATTAAAGTAAAGCTGGGTATTCCAAAAATACCCAAAAATAAAAATTAAATTTTCAGTTTTCAAATTCTGCTGTTCATTCAAATTGAATGAAGACTGATATAATTTGTATTGGAAACAAGATCTTTAATTTGAACATAAAATAGAAAGATTTTCAGATTTTTTTGACCACACTGTGGATTTAATGGTGTCAAAGTTAACATGCTGTTTACATATTTAAATGGTAACTTTTTGATTTGTTAGAGTCATAGAAAACTCCAATCTTCAAAAGATAGAAATGCTTGTTCTTTGATTTTTTTTGCCTGGACAGTAAAAAAATAGCCTCTTTCTATGCTGTCATGACAAAATTTCAGAAAGCAGTGATGCAGTCAGGTTGGCTGTGGCCTACTTTCCGCCATGCTGTCGAGCAGCTCAGGTACAATTTGGGGAATTGTGTGCTTGTGCCCAGTGCTGGACTGGCCATCGGGCATACCGGCAATTTGGACCGGCTGGGTAGTTTTGGGCCAGTGCGGAATCGTGTTAGCCCCCCTGCGCCCCCACGGAACAACAGCGAGAGGGACCACACCGCGGAATACCGTCAGCAGCACCACCCCTCGGGAATGACAGCCTGGTGGGCCGGTCTAGGCTCAAAATGCCTGGGCCGAATTTTTGTCCCAGTCCTGCTTGTGCCTGCCTAAAAGATTCTGTTATAATTTATGATTTAAGAGGTCCTGGGTTTGATTCCCGTGTGGGACCAGGGTCCTTTCTGCATGGGAACTCCAGTACAAAGCTCCAATACAAAGCTCCAGTACAAAGACATGCACGTTAGTTGGACTGGAGATGCAATATTGCCCTAGCTATTCAAGATCAAGATTCAATATTCTGTATTTGTAACATACATTGTTCATGACGTGTAGTGAACTGAGCCTCTGGGTCAACCCAGAACACTGTGCAATAAAGTTATTAAAGAATTTCAATTTGGAAAGATTAAAAAAATGTAAAAAGAATGTTCCAGTTAAACAAATATTGCAAACATTACAAACAGAAGCAAGATCTGTAAAACATGCAAAATGAAACAAAGTTTAAATATATGTGTTGTAAAGTGCAGTGTGTTAGTTTGCTGGTTTTTGTAATTGAAATGATTGAAATGACATGACCATGGTTATCTGTCAGTCCCTGTGATGGACTGGTGACCTTTCACCCAATTAGTGCTGGGACAGGCTTCAGCATCCACCAACCCACCCACACACCAACCAACCAACCAACCAACCAACTCAACCCTCCCCAAACCCCCACCACACGCCTACTTTCAATTTTGCACAGCATACAAGACACAAACCTGATATTTGGCTTAAGAAAAACAATACGCCAGGTCAAATGTTTATATTGTAAAAGCATTTATTTATCAAATATAAAGCTTGAAATGGTTAGAATATCTTTGCATTATGTAAGTTCAAACACGGCATATCAAAACTCAACAGAGAGACAGAAGAAATCAATAGACTCTGAAACTGAATGAAATGCTGTATAGTGCTTATGCATATATAATGCTATTGTGTTTTTTTTCCTCCACAAAGGTTTTACAGTCTCAGTTGCACATTTGGTCTTTTGTCTCTGGAGGAGAGTACTCTGGAGGACTTTCCATTGGTGGGCTGCTTGCGGAGGCTGCACTGGCAGTATACATCCACTGTGAAGCAAAAAATATACACACACTCTAAAAGGGGCACCCTGTAAAATATGCTGTACAATGTGTATTATAAGGTGCTGTCAGTTTTGTAACCAATAAAACACTATGGACACACTGAACTGCAGCGTCATTTTTAACATATTAACCCTTCAGTGCGTAGCATCACATGGTTGTGCTGCCTTACTATTTTCCATTAAAGCGTACCGCCACACTGGTATGTGTTTTGGAGCATTCAGCAGCAAACACGTTCTAACTGCTGATGTAACAATGCAAGTTTATGGCAATTCAAGATTACAGGTGATGCACCACTATATTTAGTAGACCCTGCAAGAGCTGTTGTATTCATTCATCTTAATTCAAATTCATATTTGTTCATTATTATTATTGCACTGAAACCATTCAAACCTACTTTGCTGGGAATAAGAATGAATTATGAAAATTAAAATATGAAAACATAACTGCATTCATAATTGCATACTGAATTACTGGCATGTTAATTCTCCCACATTTATATAAATTACCATGTAATTTCACAATCTTTGCAACACCTGCTTTATACTTAAGCCAAACCGATGAAGGACCTCCATTTGAAGTCCTACAGGCTTCTCTTACCTGGTCGTTGTTTTGAGCAGGGAAGGGGTTGACCACTGAACAGCATCCTCCAGTGTTTGCAACCACATTGATGTTCACCTACAAACATACATAATGTTCATATGCTGCATGGTTTACCATTGTATAACTGTCAGTACAGCAAATACGGGACGTCTTCGTGGACAATAGATGGACACTTCCTGATAAAAGGAGCAATTAAAGCTTGTTATGAATAATAAAGATGAAAGCTGAGATCCTTTCATCTTATATACACGCTAAGGTCACTAAAAGCATCTCTTATAATCAATTCTGATACCCACCAAAGGTTCGTTGTTGCAGACGGCTTTACAGCCGAAAGCTGAGACGGAAATGGAAATGAAGAACTGCAATATAGATAAAACCAGCAGCACTCCGATAAT
>JBBIGA010000353.1:0-16007 GCA_037576975.1 Alestes dentex | reverse complement strand
ATACTCGCCACATTACAACACACCATAACAATAGACCAACACACACAGCCTGTCATAACCAAATTAACCGACCGGCTAGCCCTGCAGGCGAATCTGAATCGCTCACAGACTAGTTAGCACTCCTGTAGCACATACCAGAGTCATGAGTGAATCCACCGGTTAACTTTCTTTACAGCCGGAAACATGCAGCCGAATCTGAATCACTCAGAGAGCGGGTAGCGCTCCTGAAGCACATTGGCCGAGTCATGAGTGAATCCAGCGGTTAACTTCAACCGAATCTGAATCGTTCAGAGAGCGGGTTACCACTTCTAAAGCACATAGGCCGAGTCAGTGAATCCGCCAGTTAACTTCCAGTACTGACTCAAGTGACTCAAGTGACTCACACACCTGGATCAGTTTAGTGAGTGGCTCAGAGGGAGCCAAATCCTAAAAAGCATCCGAGCATTACAGCTCTAGTGTGACTCGAGTCTGAGTCTCAGACTCGAGTCCTCATCTCTGGTGCCCAGATACGTTAAAGCCTACTTTTGAACGAACTTTAGCAGATAGAATTTCACTCAAAACAGGAAACCTCATAGTCTGAAAAAATAATAGCTTTAAAAAAAAAAAAATACCTCTAAAACCAAATTTAACACTTAATGACCTTAAATTTGGTAATGTTGATTTATCACCTTTTAATACTTTTTAAAACCCTGTGGACACCCTGGAGAGAGAGAAATGTGTGAGATCTCCCTTGCACAATGCTTCAGAACTCCTAGAGAGATGCACTAAACAACTCTCAGCACAGTCAATTCTGACCTCTTGCCTAGGAACTACTCTTCAAAACGGCACCACAACCTGTGCAAACAAGATACAGTCATTCAACAAAACAACTACTCCACAGTAAGGAGTACTACTGCATTAGGGCTGGTTATTGACTGCAAAAAAGTGAATCTAATCAAAATGTGTAGCTTTTCTCATTATGAGAGTTTTAAGTACTTTATCTAGTGTGTGTGTTATTCTATTAAAACACAAACATACTAATAGAGTAACAACATACTTAAGAGCAGAATTGTAAGGCTACATTACACCTACTTATGCCTTCATGCCAAACTGACAAAAAATGTTAACACTTTATAACGTTATTTGCCATTAAATTGTTAGCAATGAGTCTTAGCAGCTGGTGGCCTAGTGGATAGGGAGTTGACCCTGTGTTCAAATCCCAGGCTGGTACCCTTGAGCAAGGTACCGTCCCCACACACTGCTTCCTGGCTGCTGTGTTCCTGGATGCCAGCTGCCTCACTTGGTGAATGGGATACAGGGGCAGACTGGCAATCTGGACTTTTCCAGAACGGCCGTCTGGCTGTAGTGGCTGTAGTCCTGAGATGCGGCCGAGAAGTGACCGAGATGCGCATAACACAACCCCTCCCGGAACCACGGCTGTCGGCCTGTATTTTTCGGCCGAGAAGCAGGGCGGAGATGCGCATACCAAACAACCCCACCCGCCCCCGAACCAAGGCCGTGATGCAGACCTATTCGCACTTCCCCTCCCCCAAACCATGGCCGAGCTGGTAAACAAAGTCCATTTTGTGCTGTTCACATTGTTTGCTGTGGTGTGTTCACACATTACTTTACTCTTTATATGTGTCTATACAACAATCAGCCACATCATTAAAATCACTGACAGGTGATGTGATTGGATATTGATTATTTTATTACAATGACACCTGTCAAAAGAGTTTAATGAACCATTACAGTTTGGCAATCTGCTCACTACAATGAGTCAGGCCACTATCTCTGTTTTATTAAAAAAAGACAAAGACTCTCTTCTTTGCAATGGCTTTCGTCCTATTTCTTTGCTTTGTGCAGACGTTAAGCTGTTTAGCTAAGATACTAGTGAGACATTTACAGTCAGTTCTACCTTCTATCATTTCCACAGATCAAACTGGTTTTGTTAAGAAATTTCCACAATGTTAGACGGCTATTGGACATATTATATTTAGCTTTATCTTCAGACATACCCCAATTTATAATTTCAATGGACGCAGAGGAGGCAATTAATCATGTGGAATGGTCATATGGTCATTTTAACACTTAAAGTTTGGTTTTGGTGATATATTTATTCAATGGATTAAGCTTTTATATTTATCTCCCTTAGCTCGAATTCATAGTAACAATGATCATTCTGATTATTTTCCTCTTAAACGTGGATCCAGGCAGGGCCGTCCCGCTTTTCTGTTTGCCGTTGCTATCAAGCCACCCCTTCACTCCTGGCTTTGTTGACTTTGGACAAATCTTAGGTTACAAACTAAATCTACACAAAAGCGGATGTATGCCCATTAATGACGCAGTTACATCCTACAATTTCTCCATGTTACCATTTAAGGTGCCCTTGGAAAATTTTTTAATATTTAGGTGTTTGTGTTAATAGAAAATATGCACTGCTGGCAAAATTGACTCATGGCATACATTGTTGGTCTCTTTTACCTTTATCCTTAGCTGACTTTTATTATTAAATAATAATAATAATAATAATAATAATAATAATAATAATAAATAAACGGTATTAAAATGAATGTTCTACATTTTTTCAATGTGTACCTGTTTATATTCCAAAAATATATTTTTTTCCATTGATAGTTCCATTTCCCATTTTATATGGAATAAAAAGTCCCTTGAATTCAAAAAGACAAAAATTTGGGTGGCCTAGCACTACCTAACTTACCTAATTTTACTACTAACATTCAATCTATTTTGTCCGGGTATAGTTTCAGCAATAAACCCCCACTGTGGATACAGACTCAGGCTGCTTCCTATAGTTCCCCTTCTTTGGTGTCTCTTTTGACATCAAAGATGGGTGAGGTCACCTTGAACCAGGTGACATCACCCATATGTTATCTTGATGCACTGGAAGAGCCCAATCCCTCCCTCTCATTCCCTCTGGATAAGGGATGCCCTATCTTTCATGAAGTATGAAAAGATGAAAGACTCTCTTCATGGTTCTAATGTAAAGTTTTATCAAATTTGGCAACCATTTCTTTATCATGTGGTTTCTCTTCAGCTGGCTGTTGTTTTTACTGATTAGGTGGACACCTGTTCACACCTGTATATATTTTTTTGTGAAATGGAATCAAATAATTTCATGGAATAAGATCAAACTGCAAGGATCCAGAATTTCATAATGGAAATATCAGATATACTGACTACATCTAAGATGTTTTTACTACTCAAGATACATCATTTTGCAGTGAATATGATACATAGAGTGGGGGAAATAATTATCCGATCCTCTGCTGAATTTGTAAGTTTGCTGACTTTCAAAAAAATGAACAGTCTCTAATTCATGAGGTAGTTTCATTTTTATGGAGAGAGACAGAATATCAACCAAAAATCAAGAAAAAACACGTTACTTAAAAGTTATAAATTGATTTGCATGTCACTGAGTGAAATAAGTATTTGATCCCCTACAAACCAACCCAACTTCTAGCTCCCACAGACTGTGCCCATGTTGCACACAGATTACAATAAATTTATCAATTACAGATACTCCTGATCTTAACTCGTTATGTGTATAAAGCACACCTGTCCACAGAACCAGTTTCTTCCATTCCAACTTCTCCACCACCATGGGCAAGATCAAAAGCTGTCAAAGGACAAGACTGTAGACCTGCACAAGGCTGGAATGGGTTACAAGACCATCAGCAAGAAGCTTCGTGAGAAGGTAACAACAGTTGGTGCGATTATTCAGAAATGGAAGAAATATAAAATGACCATAAATTGCCGTCAGTCTGGAGCTCTATGCAGTATCTTGCCTCATGGGGTGAGGACGATCATGAGAAAGGTGAGGGCTCAGCCCAGAACTACACGGGAGGAGCTTGTTAATGATCTGAAGGCTGTTGGGACCACAGTCACTAAGAACACCATTGGTAAAACGCTACATCATAATGGATTGAAATCTTGCAGTGCCCGCAAGGTCCCCCTGCTCAAGAAAGCACATATACAGCCAATCTTAAGTTTGCCAGTGAACATCTAAATGATTCTGAGAAGGCTTGGGAGTAAGTGCTGTGGTCAGATGAGACCAAAATCGAGCTCTATGGCATCAACTCGACCCGCCGTGTTAGGAGGAAGAGAAATGCTGACCCGAAGAACACCATCCCCACAGTCAAGCATGGAGGTGGAAACATGATGCTTGGGGATGTTTTTCTTCTAAGGGTACAGGATGACTTCACCGCATTGAGGACCAATTGATGGGGTCATGTACCATAAAAACATGTTTCTTCTTAATTTTTGGTTGATATTCTGTCTCTCTGCATAAACATGAAAAATTAAATTCATTTTTTTGTAACCTACAAATTCAGCAGGGGATCAAATAATTATTTTCCCCACTGTACATTATACAATAACCCCCTGTGAATTCGCGGATAAGTCATTTGCAGATTTTTTCTTAGAACACAATTAATAATTGTTCGCAGAAACCCCCACAAATTCGCGGAAACCGCAAATATCTGTCATGGATGGAGATGGACAAGAACGTACCTGGCTAGTGTAGTTCGCCCGTGTAGAGTGTGGGAAGAGCCCAAGCGCGGACAGAAGCGAGAGGGCTGGTTTGAACACGCACTTGATCTATGAACGCTCTAAAGATTGAGTTAGATTCCCACCGGAATCCTCGTTCACACTCATGCACAGAGAGAAGGCAGTACTCACGTGAGTGAAGGCGCTGAGGGTCCAGGGCGATGAGGGAACTCAATGTCTGAGCCTAGGAAATCCCGTTTCCTGTTTATATACCATGTGACGCGCTCATTTCCTATGACCTTTGCGCGTCACCTGACCCGTGCATTTGACAATATCCTCCGCATTTTTTTTTTTGCTTTTTTCAAGGCAATATATAAATTTTATTTCAGTGCTAAATTAATAAGAAAAATATAATTAACTAATTTTGTTACATAAATATTAATGGAAATTCAGCAAATTTCCATATAAAATGTAACTGTATGCATTTTTTAGTACTGTTGAGAGAACTCAGTTCTCGTTTTGTTCTTATTAAAGCCGGAAGATGCCGCCCGAAATGCCCTGCACCTTCTGAGGCTTCTGGCAATGAACCTAAGCACCAGAAAATGTTTGAGTGCATGCATGCATGTTGAGAGTGTGGGTGTGGCCAATGAGCCAGTGAGAGAGCTGAATGGGTTTAGTGCCGGTTCAAGGTTTAGTGGCATGAGTTTTGGCCTTACAGCAACTCAACTGTTATAGGGAAAACTTTAATAAAAATAATCTGAGGAGCTCAGTCGCTGTTTAGTGTCCCGGCGGGGCACTACAGTACGACTCCTTCTGAGGCGCCTGAAGAAGAGGCCACAGGTGTACAAAATCAAGCACCTAGGCATGCAGACTACTTCTACAAACATTTGTGAAAGAATGGGTTGCTCTCAGGAGCCCAGTGAATTCAAACGTCGTACCAGGATATGATGCCACCTGTGCAAAAAGTCCAATTTCCTCGCTACTAAAGAAAAGAAATTTTCTTACAACTAAATATTCCACAGTCAACTGTTAGTGGTATCACAACAAACTGGGACCGAATCGGAAACAACAGCAAATAATCCACAAAGTGGTAGGCCACATATAATCAAAGAACTGGGACAGCGCACATTGTGCAGAAGTTGCCAACTGTCTGCAGAATCAATAGCTACAGACCTCCAAACTTCGTGTGGTCTTCAGATTAAAGTGCATAGTGAGCTTCATGGAGTTTCCAAGCCTTACATCACAAAGTGCAAAGCGTTGGATGCAGTGGTGTAAAGCACGGCGGTGCTGGACTTTAGAGCAGTGGTGACATGTTCTCTGGAGTGATGAATCACGCTTCTCTTTCTGTCAATCCAATGGACTGTGTTTGGCAGTGGCCCCTTCATGTTCCAACATGACTGTGCACCAGTGCACAAAACAAGGATCATAAGGACATGGATGAGCAAGTCAGGTGTGGAGGAACTTGACTGGCCCGCATAAGACAGATTTGGCTTTATTATTTTTATTTTTTTGCCATTCATCCTTTGGGAGTTATTGTGAATACTAATGCAGATACTAGTTGGAATATTGCTAGAGCAATTTGGGACACATTGTTATCATGGAGGGCAAAAAAACAGGTTGGAAAAGACCGCTAGGATCACATTTAGAATGGCTATGTGGTGTAGACATGCTGTGCCAAAAGGTGATCAGCCTCTTCTGCTCCAGATTCTGTCACAACTTGTCCGGCCCGCACAGAGCCCTGACCTCCACCCTATAGAACACCTTCGGGATGAATTAGAGCGGAGACTGCAAGCCAGGCTTTCTCGTTCAACATCGGTGCCTGACCATCCAAATGCTCTCCTGGGAGAACAGTCAAAAATTCCCATAAACACACTAAACCTTGTGGACAGCCTTCTCAGAAGAGTTGATACTATTACAGATGCAAAGGGTGGGGCAACTCCATATTAAAGCCTATGTATTAAGAATGGGATGTAATTACAGTTTATGTGTGTGTAAAAGTAGGCGTTCCAAAACTTTTGGCAATATAGTTACCATGACAAAAACGATGCGATAGAACAGGATATAATCGGGCATTTAATATAAAAGCAAAGAAAAGCGAAAGCGAAACAGTAAACTACAAGAATCCTTTAACACAGTCAGTATATATCACCATGTCCATCTTGTCGCAATATTGATCACAATCTTGTGCTCTGGCAACTAAAGCAGTTTCTTATTTTCATTGTTGCTAGCTGTCCTGCTTTTTCTAAAAACAAGTTACCATAGAATGAACATTGACAATAAGGCAGGGCATAACTTGCACTCCATGGCATGCATAGCTGTTGTTAGAGCATTGTTAGAGCAATTTGGGACATATGTCTATCATGCAGGGCAAAAAAACAGGTTGGGAAAGACCAGCTAAGTGGCCGCTAGGAGCACAATTAGAACGGTGCGGCTGTGTGATGTAGACATGCTGGGCCAAAAGGTGATCAGCCCCTTCTGCTCCAGAATCTGTCACCCTGATAGTACCTTTCAGTGGTTGTCAAGAAACGACCTTCTATCTGATGGTCTATAAGATTCAAGATTCAAGATTCTTTATTTGTCCATAATTGATCTCTCAATCCACGCTCTGCAACAAGTATTGGGGTGCTAGCTGGCAGAGAGTAAAGTGGGCACTGTGTCTCTTTGCTAAGACCGTCTTAATGCCAATAATGTCGACATCTCTTGATCTGTCTGGCTAGCCACGCTTCACTCTCACTAGCTCCCAATTCACTTCTTTTTATCTTCTTCGCCACTCTCCATTTCTCTCTCTCTTTCTTTCTTACATGCCATTTTTTCCTTTTTCCTTCACCCTTTTTCTTTTTTTCTGAGTTTTTGTCGCACTAGTACATACCCTTCCTTTTTTCTTTCTCTGTCTCACTTGACTCCCATTCAATTCTTTCTTTCTTTCTGCCTCTTACAATAGCTCCCTCTTTCTTTCTACTTCCCTCTCTCACTAGGTCCCATCTTTTTTTTTCTCTCTCACTTTCTCAAAGACTCTCTTCCTTTCTTTCTCATCCCTTTCCATCTCTCTCTCTCCATCTCACTCCCTCTAACCTTACATCTTTTCTCCTCATCTTACTAGCCATCATCATTTACTGCATCCCTTTCTCTTTATCTCTTTTTGAAACCCATCCTGCTTTCTCTCTCACTACTTTATCTACCTACTTCTTTCTCTCATTGTCTTTTTCACCAGTCACCCCCCCAAATTGGCTCCCACTATCATTCCCTCCCTCCTCTGCATGGTGTTCATCTGTGTTGCTGGTTTATGATGCAGCTGCTGCCATGCATTTTGATGGGGTTTTGATTGTTCAGACTTTAGACAGGCTGATTGAAGTATAGATGAGAACCTTTTTTTTTTTTTTTGGTGTCCTTCCAAAGGCCATTTATTTTTTGTGATCTCTTTCCACCTGTGTCTGCAAACAGAGGACAAAGCACAGAGGTCAGCAAACACATACTTTAGCAGCTTGTGATTTAGTGACCAAAAGAGAAACATTGCAAAAAAGAGGAGGAAGACAACCCCTCAGTGAATAAAACAGAGAGATAGAGAGAGATTGAGAGAGAAAGAGAGAGAGGGAGAGTTAGGGTGAGTGAGTGACAGAATAACAAAGAACGATGTCAAAGGCTGAAATTTTCCAACAAAATCTACCTCTTTCTCTTCTCTCCGGGTCGACCCGAGGAAGATGGGTTCCCTTTTAAGTCTTCCACCCGAAGTTTCTTCCCCCAGCTCAGGAAGTTTTTCCTCGCCTCTGTAGCCTTTGGCTTGCTCACTGGGGACACTGACCTGGACTATGTAAAACTGCTTTGTGACAACTTTGGTTGTAAAAAGTGCTATATAAATAAAATTGAATTGAACTGAATTTAATTGGCATTTTACTTCCATCCAAGCAACCCAGTGAATCCCAAAAGTTTGCACAGCCCAAAGGAGCTTTTTCACTGTAAGCTGTTTGGACAAACAAAGCGGAAATAAATAAGAAAAGCTAATTCAATAGTGTAGTCTGACACACCATAAAACTGATCAATAATTTCCTTTCTGGCTTCAAAATTAAGGCATGGTACAGCGGTACAAAATTAAGGCACCCCATCCATGGTCACTCTTATATGCCGATGACGTCTTCCTGGCGAATCAATCTAGAAGAGAGCTACAACACCATACGCAGCAATGGAAGTCACGCCTAACTGACCATGGCATGAGACTCAACACCAGGAAGACTGAATTCATGGAAGCTGGCCTCCAAACCGATGGTACCATCAGCATCGATAGAGAAGACCTAAAGAAGACCAATAAATTCAAGTACTTGGGATCGTCGATCAGTAGTGACAGGGACATCCTCCCTGATGTGCGAGCATGGGTCAACACCGCATGGACAAAGTGGCACCAAGTAACGGGCATATTGTGCGACCGTCAGATGCCAGACCACCTTAAGGCGAAGATTTACAAGACTGTAGTCCGCCCAGTTGCTCTGTATGGATCAGAGTGTTGGCCAGCAACCACAAAGCATGAACAGGCCCTGCATACGATGGAGATGTGAATGCTCAGGTGGAGCCTAGGTCTCACGCGTTGGGACCAAGTTATGAACGGAAACATCAAAAAGCGACTTGGCATCGCACCCATCACAGGGAAAATGAGAGAAATGAGGCTACGGTGGTATGGCCATGTCGTGCGAGGAGAAGAACACTCGGTGGCCCAAAGAACAATGAGGTTAGATCCAGGAGGTAAAACAAAAACGGTGGATGGACCAAATCAACGAAGACCTTAAAATCATCAACCATGACGACGCCCTCGACCATGCCAAGTGGAGACAGCTTTGCAGCAAAGCGGACCCTGCCATGCGGGATAAATGCTAGGATGAAGACAGTTAAAAGACAGACCACTATTCAATTTGAGGTGCTGGGTTTTACGAGCTCAGATTTTCTTAATCCCAATTTTCTAAATCAAATGCAATAGAGCTCTTACATGTTAAATGATCAATTTCAGTGCTTGGAAATCTGCCATAATCTGGTGGATTAACCCTTATGTGCTCCATTATCAAAGGGCTATTAAAGCCTAACTGCTCTAGTGATTCTAAATCACGGACCACTGCTGGAATGATATGACATTTATAGAATCAGTGTATGTATCTTAAGGAAGTAAACATCTAATTAAATAAAGCATTATGGCAACAAGGACAAAATGTGTTCAAAATATGACATCATTATTCATTTTTTCATTAAATGTATGAAAATGTCTACGATTTTGTGTTATTTCATGTTGTGTACTGGCAGCTACTGAGTGGTACTGGGTGATATGCATGAATCAACAACAACATCAAAACCACTGACACGTGAAGCGAATAACATTGATTACATTGCAACAATACAATGTGGAAGCACAGGCTAGCTGGTCTGGTCAGATTAAACAGAGGAACTACTACAGCACAGAACTGCTGAAAAAATTCATGATAGCTTTCACAGAAAGGTGACAATACACAGTGTTGGGCTGTTTTTATAGTTCTTAGATAGATCCTAGACACACTACATTATAGGGACATTCATCATGGTCAGTTTTTACATTAAAATCTGGTCACTGATCCAAAGCGTTATTTTTTGAGGTCAAAAAAGTCAGTCAAGTAAAAACAAACACGACAGTAGAATTCAATGACAAAACAGGTTTGGGGATCAGTCTGGGTGTGACGAGACACTCAGCTCATGAGACAATATACGATATTGGGTTCACAAGAACGATACGAGATTTTTCAGATAACTTTAAAGATTTTACTTCATAGATGACTGGAAAAACCTTTAATTTGACTCAAAGTCAAAACCACAAAACAACGCAGGTCCTTTTTGAATGATGTAATTGATCACTGCAGTTTTACTTTTAATTATTAATTATTAAGCATGAATTATCAAATGCAGTAACAACTGGACAGAACAAAGGTTTTGTTACAACTCAAATGACTAGATTCTCTTATATGATGTTGAGACTTCCGGTCTCCTGCAGTTGAAAAGATAGGTATGCTTTGGGAAGTGGACATAGAAAAGGATATGGTTCTGTGGTGATTCTGTTAGTGTTTTTGCATGTCTTTGGTCATTCCTCCATGCACGCGCAAGGGACGCATCTCCAAGCCTGCTATAAATGTTATACACTGACTTCGCTCAGTCATGAACTCCTATTTCGTGTACTGTGGATTATTCTTTGCTTGCTTTCTGGACTTTCCTTCGTGTTTTGACTTCTCCTTTGGATTAACTCTTTGTATGGACTCTTTGTATGCTTTCTCTGGTCGTGAATTTTTGCCTGGTTTTGACTATGTACTTTGCCTGCCGCCATTTTGTATTTTTAGTTGCCCGTCTGTTTTCCTGTATACTGATTCAGCCTGTATAAGTCTACTACACTTTGCCTTGTGGACTGCACTTTGTCTGGACTCTTGCTCTTTAATAAAACTTCTCTTCTTATTTTCACCATCTGCAACTGTGCTTTCCCACTGCATTGTGTCAGTAATACATCCACAGGTCATTAAAACGCCATAATCGAGTAGCTCAAAGGGGAGCTATTAGTGTAATTGAAAGAGATGAAACAGACACTGGCATGAGTCCACAAATGTGTGCAATTACTAATGCATAGGATAGTCATAGCCCTAGATCTACTGAATGATTATCATACAGAAAGAAACATATTAAACAAATCTGACAAATGTCCCCTGCCCAAACCCCACAGAGTGGGGGGAACCCTTATAATGATTGTGGAATAAAAGGGCTTCATGTGTAATTAACAATAGAAAGACCCACATATAAATAGGGTTTTCTTGTGTGCTGTGTTACTTTTAAGCTCATGTATTTAAGTGTTACTTTCAAAATCAAACACATACAGAAAACAGATTATTAAACTCAGAATATACACAATCCACAGCAGTTAAACAACTAAAAGTATTTTGCTTAGCAATGAGTCATGTTGCTAAATTTTATAGGACCGAAAGAGATCGCTCTTTGGTATAATCATCAAACACATGTCCTAAAGTAAAACATTCCAAAATTAGAGCATAAATGATGATTTACCAAGCTGCAATCTTTCCACTCCACCTGCAAGGTGAACCTTAGAGACTACAGCAAAGCACTTACAGCAGCATGCTCAGACTATCTATCATCTATCTTTGAATCTAACAAAAATAATCCCAGGTTCTATTCAATGTAATTTCTGAACTAACTAGAAACAATGGAGGCACAGAATCTCAGGTAACTGCAAGCCATAGCAGTGATAATTTTACACACTTATTTAACAATAAAATCAACAATAAAAAGCTTTACTCCACCATGTCTGCTGCTGGAGGTGTACACAATTCCAGTGACTGGCACCATGTCTGACCACCACTGGACCACTCAATTCTGTTAGACTAGAGAAGCCATATCCAGTTTATATCATATCTGACCTATCAATTTGTAAATGTGAATAGGGAAGCATCAGCACACAAGAAAGTAAAATATGGAGTCCTGCAAAGTTCTGGGTTGGGACTTCTTTTATTTACTTTGTACATGCTGCTATTATGTATGATTGATAAATATAGATTAAATAGATTAAATGAGGACTGTGTCACTAATGAACTAGCTCTGTTTTCCACTGTCTCCTGTCCCTTTCTTTAGCATATCTTCTCTCAATAAACGGCTTGCAGCTCAACAATTAAATATTTTTAAAAATATTTTATCAGTGAACATCAACAACTCCTCAGTGAAGACCATACAGAGCAGCTTGGTCTTCATGTCGTGGAGAACCTCATGTGAACCCTGAACACCAGCTCCATCACCAAGAAGGCCCAGCAGCATCTCCACTTCCTGCAGAGACTGATACACTTACACCCATGACTTGAACTTCCACCTCCTCCTAACAGAATGCACATACAAACTGAACTGTTCTGTCTTAAACAATTTACACTCCAACTGCCACTGTAAAGACTCTTCTACGTATTATATACTCTTCTACTTGTTATGCCCTGCTCCTGCTATATTTGCACAATTATTATTCACTGGTGTCTACCTCTGTTCTGTATTTTGACACACTTAACTCTGCTTCTAGAACACAGAATCTGTCATACTGTATACTGAATACCTGTATTCATTCAAACTAGTTCTGTAGTTGTTGAATGCTCTAAATGTTGTCTTGTCCTTCAGTGTTTCTTGCCCTCTCTTTCATTTTGGGTATTTTGTCCTGTCCCCACTGTTTTTGTTCTTGTGTTGCACCATGGTCCTGGAGGAATGTTGTTTTACAATGGAATGTATATATGGTTATAATTACAACAAACCTACTTGACTTAACTAATAACTCAATCCATATAACTCAATGCAAATAATTACAAATGATAATGCAAAATGATAATCTTAAAATAGAAGTAATACTGTGTCTATAGAATTACACCAACATTATGAATAGGCAAGTGGTCTTGAAAAGGATTCTTTTTTTCTGTTTTGGTGTCTCTTATTTGGACACAGCCTTGAACTAATCTCAAACCTCTTTGGACTCAGATTTGAATCTCTTTGGACTTGACTTGTCTTGGACTTGACAAAGGTAGTCTTAAATACAGAAATACTAGTCATCCTGACTGGTGTATGGAATATTGAGTATTTAAAATATTCTGCATGTAAGTGCATGTGTTTATCCTAGGTAAGATAACCTCTCCATCCTGATTGCCTGAGCCTTTCCAGGGACTGGATTCCTACTTGATAATCACTAAGTCATGGAGTACTTTTCTCATTAAGACCTCCAATTTAACATCATCGGGTCCAGATGAGATCTTTCTGTGGCCCCGCTACATTGTAGCGCATTTTCCAAAGGAAAGGCGAGGTGGTTAAGAGGCAGTGGGAGACAGTGGATGAAAGGGAGGGAAAAAAGTGGAATATGGGAGAGCTAGAGATAAGGAAAGAAAAAAAAGACAAGAGAGTGCAAGTGAGTGCAAGAGAGTGAGAGCAAGTGTGAAGAACGGGCTAGACGCAGAGGTAGAGGGAGAGACCAGGAAAGAAAGGAAGGAATGAAAAGGCTATAAAAGAGAATGAGGGAAAATAATGAGAGATGTAAAAAGTGAGTGTGCAGGTGACTACAAGCAGGAAAGCTGGAGACACACAGAGAGAGAGAGAGAGAGAGAGAGAGAGAGAGAGAGAACATACAAGGGAGTTGGAAAAGAAAGGGGGTGGGTGAATGAGGGATAAAGGAGAGTACGGGAGAATAAATGAATAATTTAATTTCCTTTTTTTTTTAATTATTAACCCTTATAGTCACACGTGAACACATTACAGCACATAGCGTGAAATTCCTTCTCTGTATTTAACCCATTCACCAAGTGAAGCAGGGGGCGGCCACCAACAAGGGGTGCCCAGGGAGCACTGTGTGGGGACGGTACGTTGTTCAAGTGGTGGGGATTCGAACCCACAACCTTCTGATTGCCAACGCCCTAACCACTAGGCCATCCAGCTGCCCAGGTTGGATACAGGTGGAAAGAGCAAATGAGGGAGTGTAAGAGAGAGCAAGCAAAAGAGAGGACTGTGGTGGCAGGCACGTTGCATGTGCAGATTACTGCATGAAGTACTTGGTTGTCACAAAAACAGCAGCCTGAGAGAGCACTGTCTTGGTGACAGGGACTTTGCTAGCCAAGACAAGAGTCACACACAGTCAAGAGCCACACACAGTTAGAGCACGGTTCTTCACTCTTGTGTTTACTTAAAGTCTTTTCCCCCCCACAGATAATATTTACAGACCTACTGTTTGTCCATCAACACCACTTGATAGAACTAAAGGTATTTTCACTTAGAACATGTTGGTCAAGTGTTAGGATGTGGAGCTTGGGGTTTTTCACTTTAGGTAGACAGTACACTTTCACAGACACATCCCATCAACAAGAGGGCACCAGTTTGCTTCTGGGGTGCCAGGTGAGCTGGCTGGGTCAATAAAAGCCATGAGCAAGAGTTTGGTGGGGAGCATGAACTGATTTGTGATAAGGGACAGACTCTTTACCAATCAACGTCATCATGGATTTGTTTTAACGCTGACTGGTTTGCCATTCAATTAGATGAGAGCACTGACATTTCAAACCTAGCCATGCTTCTGATGTACATTAGATATGTTCATGAGGGCCGGTTTCATGAGGATTTCCTGTTCTGTAAGGAGCTGCCAGGGACCACAAGCACTGGAGAAATATTTTGTGTGCTGGATGGGTATATCACTGGGCATGGGTTGCTGTGGGGTCGTTGTGTCGGTGTCTGTACAGATGGGGCAGTGGCTATGGCCGGTAGGCTCGGGTGAAAGCGGTTTCTCCGTCAGTCCAGGCAACGCACTGCATTGTCCACCGAGAGGTGCTTGTCTCTAAACGCTTGTCCACAGAACTGCATGAAGTTCTAAATCAAGTGGTCGTAAACTTCATTAAAGCCAACCTGGATCGTGAACTTCATTAAAGCCAACCCGACAAATTCACATCTATTTACTGCTCTGTGTGAGGAGATGGGTGCAGATAATGTTCATCTGCTCTTGCACTCCAAGGTTCATTGGCTGTCACAGGGTAAAGTGTTGAGCAGACTATACGAGTTAAGATGTGAGATTGAGGTCTTTTTGACAAATTAACAACCCATTCTTGCCGATCACCTGCAAGATCAGTCCTGGATTATTAAGGTAGCCTATCTCTCTGACATCCTTGAGTATTTCAACACGATGAACCTGTCAATCCAGGGCAGAGCATGTGACATTTTTCAGGCGATTGATAAATCCATGGGGAAAAAAAGAAGCTCTCGGTCTGGACCAACAGAGTCAACAGAGGTGTGTTTGTCATGTTCGGCTGTCTGTCATCTCTGGCTGATGAGGGTGTGGATCTGAGGGAGGTGCCTGCAGTGATCGCGCAACACCTTGCAGAAACACTATCATTTCGATTCGTACTTCCCTTCAAAATCCCATCTCATGGAAAAGCCATGGGTACGAGACCCATTCGCCAATCCAGAGATGAGTGATCTGCCACCTGTGGTCCAGGATAAATTTTGTAGCTCTCGTGCAACGCTGGACAGAGCTTCGGCCGGCTGTCTCTGTCCAAGTTCTGGCTGTCATGCTATGAGGAATATCCCTAGCTGAGTGAGATGGCAGTTAAAACTATTTTGCCCTTCCACTCCACGTATCTGTGCAAGACCACTTTTTCTCAACTGACAGCCAGGAAAACAAAGGACAGAAACAGGCTGAACTCAGAAAACACGCTCTGAGTGGCTGTGTCAGTATGCCTTCCTCGTTTCGACCAGTTAGTGGCGAGAAAGCAGACATACCCATCACATAAAAATGTTGATTTTACATTTTTGGTGCCAAATAATCTCTGTGGGTGACTAGACCTGTAATTTAATTTATTTTAAAAGTCAATTTGCACATTCAGCACCATTTGGCAATGTTCAAAAGTGTAGTAAAAAACAAAACAAAACATAAAACAAAAAATAAATACTACTACTACTACTACTACTACTACTACTACTACTACTACTACTACTACTAATAATAATAATAATAATAATAA
>JBBIGA010000325.1:0-16009 GCA_037576975.1 Alestes dentex | reverse complement strand
CACTACTGTGACCACCAAACAATTTTTTTTCGGCTTTCCACTTCACCCACAAGCACATCTATTTCGGTTTTAGAAATTTTCTTACTGTTCCCCTGCCATGATGCATTTTTTCAGGTTTACATCGGAGGCTTAAATATTCATGAGGTGATTTGCATTTACCATGTATGGCTGGACAGGGGCGTTTATTTTGCTAGCAAGTGTGCGTGCCCACGTTTTCATAAATGCCACTTTTGTCTTTTGGTCGCACATACACTTTTAGTATGAATTCTACGCATGGGCGTCGTTGCCATTCAGTCAGAGGGGGACGTGTCCCCATCACATTTCATAAATATTCGTTTGGACCCCCCCACATTTAACATAAATAATTAGTTCACCCAGCGCTGTTGAATCTTGAATTTTTTGTGAAAGAATCCACTCCACTTAATCGATAGAAGAACACACACACCACTGGAAATCCGAGCAGCTTGTCTGTGCACTGCCGATTCACTTCACTTGCATGCGGTGAGTTGGAGGTAAACCGAGTGGATTTCCAGTGGTGTGTGTATTATTCTATAGATTATGTGGAGTGGATTCTTTCGCGAAAGATTCATGATTCAGGATTCAAGATTCAACAGGGGTTTCCAAACACCCCCACCCCCCTAAAAGGACGAGACTTTGCAGGCACGCAGCAACCCGGCACCCACCCAAACGCCGCCCCTCGCTCAAGCCCCGCCCCCACGCGTAGACCGATGCGTCCCCCTGAAAATGCTTCTGACGCCCCTGATTCTATGCAAAGTTATATAAATGAGACCCCAGGACTAGTTGAGTCCAAGTCAAAACTAAGTCAAGAGAGGTTCAAGTCCAAGTCAAGAATGTGTCCAAATGAGAAAGACAGAGGTAGGACCTAGATCAGGGATGGGCAACTCCAGTCCAGCACGTTTTGGTGACTTCCCTGCTCAGAAACTCCTGGTTCAACTCACCAGTTAATTGTCAGGTTTAATAAATGTGTTTGAGGAGAACTACATTCAAACTGTGCTGGACACCGGCCCTCCAGGACCAGAGCTGCCCACCCCTGACCTTGATAGACAAAAAAGAATCATCTTTGATATTTACTGTGTGTGCTGTTGAAGACATTGTACTGTTTTACTTGTCATGATCATTTTCACTGTTATTTGTAAAGATCAAAAGACGAGTGCAGTGCACTGTAGGATCAAATGAGGTCATAATGTCCACTTTAAGCTTGATTTACTCGGCCATCGCGTCTGTGGCTGAAATTAAGATGATGAGCGTGGATGCAGCGTGCTCAGAGCGTGGACATGACTTTTGACAGGCATGTAACTGGTAACCAGGTGGCCAGTGACAGTGTCTGTTCTGGACTGTAAAATCATTTTAAAAGAATTTAAACTTAAAAATAATTAAAACCAGTGCTTGTTAATTCGCTTTCCTGTCGTGGCCACTTTTGTTTTTCGTCCATTGATTTTTTGTTTTTTATTTGCCGTGGCGGTTTACTATGCCAAAATCACAGCCACTGCAAATAAAAAACAAAACAAAAAAAAATGCATCGTCAAAACATAAGCATCCACAACAGAAAAGCGAATTAACGAGCACTGGTTTTAATTAGTATTTCAAAATCCACCTAGAGACACGGCTTTTTTTGTTTTTGTTTTTGTTTTTTTTGGTTTGTTTTTTTTCTTTTTATTGCATTTTGTGGCAATAGCAAGACAAACAATTTACGAAGATACACAGACATATCCGCGAGACACTGCTTTTTAAAGGCTGCTGGACTTGCTCGAGACCAACTAGGCGAGAATGATGGCCTAAGTCTGAGACGAGGCCAGAGACAAGCGGGACCAAGTCAGAGACTGCAGCATTGAGGCATACCCTTAGCTTATTTGTTCAAGTTCAAGTTTCAGGTTTGTTTATATATCACATTTTCACACGTATAAGGCCATTCAGTATGCTTTACACAAATAGAACGGAAAATAAAAGAAAACAGGACAAAACAGAATAAAATAATAAAAGAAATAAAAGAATACTTAGAAAATAAATAAAAGAAAATTGAAAGTGTAATAGAAGTGCTGATGTTTAAAAGAAGGCAGAGAATAGTATAGTTTTTTTTGCTGCTTTTTAAAGCTACAGTTGGTGCAGATCTGAGACTGATGGGCAGTTTGTTCCAGCAGCGAGCTGCATAGTGACTAAACGCCATTTCATCATGTTTAGTTTCAGCTCTTTTCACCGCTAGCTGACCACCTCCTGCAGATCTAAGAGACCTACCAGGAATATGTACTTCAAACATACCAGAGATGTATTTAGGACCCAAACCATTGAGTGACTTGTACACAATGAGTAATGCTTTAAAATCAAGTCTGTACTGAACTGGGATCAGTGCAAAGATCTGAGAATTGGAGTGATGTGATCCCTTATAATGGTTAGAACTCTAGAAACAGCATTTTGAATGAGCTGGAGCTGTCTAATACACCTTGGGGGATTTCCAGTGTGGAGAACGTTGCAATAGTTATCACATTAGCCTTGTAACTCCAGTGCTGAACGAGAAAAGCAAACTTCAGGTAACAAACATGTCCTGGTTGATCTTCTACACTTGGGGTAGGAGAGAAGGACTGTAAAATAAATCTTTGGCTCAAGTATTCCATGAAGCACTGGCAAATTGAGTGGCTTTTGCTCTGTCTGAGAAGATGTCTCTTACTCTGTGGTAAAATCTCCATCATCCAGAGTCTTAAATTAAGCCATTAATCTTCAGGATGAGTCCATAATCTTCCAAACCTAAGAACAGCAGCTGTCTTTAAAGAAGGATTCCATAAAAAAATCTTTCATCCGCTGTGGAATTCTGAGTCAATGTTCTTCATCCCTCTAGCTGGGGGAAAAACAGATTATTGGACATGTGGAATTTAGTGCAATCCACAACAAATATAGGTGTATTTTGAACGTTTTAGTTGTGACATAAAATAAAGGCTAGTATTTAAAGGAACAGTTTGGTATAAAAATCAAATGAACACAATTTTTGCTTTCCTCAAATGTAGCTGATTAGCTGAAGTTTGCATGTATAGTTTTGTGATATTAGCTAACGTAGCTAACAAGTGACCAATGCTTATATTGCCACTATCTTAAACTTAAATCATCGCACTCTTCCGTCACATTGCATCCAGTTGTTAAATAATCACAAACAGACTCTTTTAAATGATTTTTGAGTTTGTATTGAGTGATTTTTCAGTTCGTATTTGATACTGTTGTCTATAAAAATAGACAACACAGACAAAATTCCGGCTTCTGAATGGCTGCCTCTACTGTTATTGGAGCTGTCAACATACATTCTTTTTCACGTTGTCTTATGTTAAAAGGGAATTCCTAGATCACTGAGATGTAAATGAAATCATTCAGAGATAGCTTGATGTGGCTCCATCACAGTATATATATATTGTTTTTCAGAATATAAGAGCAAATCAAAATGAAAATGAAACCCCACAACAATACTGATAGTAATATACAATATGTGTAAGTCCTGAAATGGAGTACTAAAAATGAAAAATGTAAATACTATATCATGGAAATAAATCCTGGAAAAAACATTTATGTAGTTATTCAAAGACAACCAAAAAACACAGAAAAGTTATCAAGGTGTGGTTCCAGGTGTGCAGCCTGATATGTGAGATTTGTGATAGTTTTGAGAAGGTTTTTTCCCCCTTTTATTTTAATTAATGATGGTAGGGTGCATTAATGGCTTTTTTTTTCAGACTTACCACTATTTTACCATCATCAGCACTGCTTATGAAATTCATTCGACATGTGTAGGTTCACTGGTTGTTTAGTGAAAATGGTTATATTTGTGCACATGACGCTACGACCACTGCTTCCTTATCAGTTTGGTAAGTTTCTGTACAATTACAATTTTTTAATATCTCAATGATTCAATTAAATTATTAAAAAATAATTTAATGGGGCAGCTCGTGGCCTGATGGTTAGGGAGTTGCCCCTGTGATCAGAAGGGCATGGGTTCAAATCCCAGGTCTGCTAGGGGCACCACTAAGGCATCCTTGAGCACGGTAACGTCCCCACACACTGCTCCCCTGTTGGTGGCTGCCCACTGCCTCACTTGGTGAATGGGTTAAACACAGAGAAAGAAGTTCACATGTGACTATTAGGGGGCACTTTACTCTTTACTTTCTGTAAATGGTTAAATATGATTAAACCATTTATATCTTGATTAAATTAAATAACTTTGAAGAATCTGTGGAATTCCTCTTTAACTGAGCTTTGAAATGTCCTGAATGTTCTGGCTCGCTTCTCTGCAGGTATGATATTAAGGGCTGCGAAGTGAGCCGGTGGACTGATCCGGCCCCTGAGGGCAGTCAGGTCATCGTTGTTCTCAAAGATCTCAATTTTGAGGGACAGTTTATCACGTTAGGTAAGATCATGTCAAAACTTCTGAAGTTTACTAATTTAAGCTACATCCACATAATATGCACACGGTTCATGAATTACACCAGTTGACAGTGACATGATGTACAGAAGAACACAAAACAGCAAACCTTCATTCGGTTAAATCAGCTGTACTGGGGACGTATTATAACAAATCAGAATTCATAGCATGAATGAAGTTGCATCAAGGAATAGAGGAAATAAGTTCTACCAACCAGCCTACAACATAACATTTGTTTTAATATTATGGAATATATTTTGCAAGCGGAATCACATTTACTGGCCTCTAAATAGGTTTTAGTGTGTTTCTAGGACACATAAACAATTTGAGCCGGCACAGTGGCTAAAAAAAGACACGCAATCCAGATTTGATGAAAAGACTGAATTGCTTTTAAAATTCAGTCTTTTCTTTTCTTTTTTTTTTTTACAAAAAAATGATTTGGAGGGAGAGAGAACTTTGTGTAGTCTCTTTGTCACTGAACTTTTCTCCTTGGCCCTGGGCTTGTTGATGGCTTGTTTACTGCTCAACCTCAATCAAAAATCATAAAAAAAACCCCACATTATTCCTTAACATGGCACATTTCAGAGTAAAACACAGCAGCTCTGTGATTGGTGGGAGCTGAAATGTAATAATGGTTAATATTATGTTTCCTCACCCACTGGTGACAAAGCCAGAAATCTAAAATCAATGTATTAATACTTAACTAAATGGTGCCAACACATCTACATAACACATGACCTCCACATAAGAATGACATAAACCTACCTAAATATTAATAAAGGCTCAAACCTACAAGTGTCAGCTGGTTTTTTCAGTGACATGAAAATTAACAAGAAAAAAAATGTAGCATAAAGGAGAAGTCAAACATTTTTATGGGCTTTGGTTGTGGTAAAAAAAAATTTACTCGCACAATGGATTTGACCCTGCAATCTTCTGATTCAGTGCCAGGATCGTACCGCTGAACCACAGAGAGGTGTGTACTTGCTGTCTCTTACCAAGCCATTTGTTTTTTCTGCATCTATGTTTCTTCGTGTTTTGTCCCTGTCCAGCTGCCTTAGCTATGATGTCACACTCTCTCTCTCAGACACATATTGTAAAGACTACTTAACCATCAATGCTCGCTCCCCATGCATTACAGAACCGATTCGACCACAAAAATCAGTTTTTAAACAATCAATACTCAGCCCTTACTCCACCAATCAAAAATAGGCATTCCCTGGATATTAATGGATGTTTTGACATTGGAACCATGTCAGTATTTAAAAACTGTAGGAGAAGCGCCAAATGCCAGCTATAAGAATAATAATGAAAAATAAAACTTAAGAAGAACAATAGTGTGGTAAATGAGGTCCATTTTGATTTCAGCCTGGTGCCTGTAAGATTAGCTGTAATCTACAGCTCATTTTCAGGCGCATACTCATACACCTGACCCTCAGACATGCAGATTTGCAGTAATCTGTCCTTCCTTTGCTTAAAACCCTGAAGATCGGAGAACAAATTCATCTTTGGTTATATTCATGTGTGTCACAGACCACCAGCGGCCTTGGCTGTTGCGGCAGGTGGAGATCGACACGGCCTTCCTGCGGGCACTGAACGTGCTCGATTACAGCCTCCTCCTGGCCCATCAGCCCCTGCACCAAGACGAGCGGAACCACAGCCTCTCCTTCGCCACTCTCATCATGCGCACCAAAAAGTGAGCGTCTTAACACACACTTTCATGAGCACAGTGCACCACACACCTCACAACTGGAGGCCCATAAAGACACTTAGCATACAAGGAAAAGAAGCCTTTGGGCTTTAGAGCATGCTAGCATTGCATGTTCAGGTTTTGCCAGGGAAAAAATGAGCAGGTACTTTAACTGATGTGAATGTGTTTAAATGTTGAACATATCAATTTTAAATAGAACTACTGCATTATTGTGACTAGCATGCTAAAGGTTAAGCCTAAATGGATCACGCTGTTTGTGTCAATGCATTTTCCTTTTTATTTTCCATGACATCATCAAAAATCAGAAGACATTTTAGAGGGAGAAATGTCAATACTCTTTATGGAAAGATTACAAGAAAGCTATATTTTTTTTCATTTAAATGGGATACTATGATGCTTACGGGGTGCTCATGGACATGTACTAACAAGGGTAAAATAGGTCAGTATTTACTTTGGTTGACTTTAATATTAGTCTAGCTCAAAATATCAGTCTAGCTCAAAAAAGTTCAGTTGTACCCTCTTTAAAAAGGGCTACGAGGTGTTCTTTGAGTAATGGCATAGAAGACCCACTTTTGGTTCCCTAAAGAGCCACACTGGAAAAACCTTTCAAAGGCTTGAAGAACTGTCACATAGCTTAAGTCATTTTTTCTAAAACCGTCACATTGTATAGATGCTCAAAGGTTCAAATTCACACATCTCATGTACCAAAATGGTTCTATGAAGAATTAGCCATTGACTGGTGGTGAAAGTGGTTCAGCTGTGTTCAGCTCAGATGTCCATAACAATTTGCTGATTTCACCAAATTGTGCTGGAAACCAGCTCCCTAGAACCAGAGCTTAACACCCCCCTGTTGTGTATCATAGCCCAAACATCCCTACCTGGCAGCTTTGTTTTTTAGAGTGTAGCAGTGGTTAAGAAATATACTGACCTCTAGTGGCTGGTCTAGGAGTAAAATATGCTTCTGTTTTCATAGCTTTCCTGTGTGACTCACCACTGAGAATTTCATTAAAAGTCTGAAACTGAAATTAGGCTTTTTAAAATATGCTTATCATTTTATCATGTCATAATTTCATCACTGCATTCTTATATTTACTGGTGCTAAAAACTGGGAAAACTTTTTCAAAATGCCAAATCTACATCAATCAGAAAAACTGCGACTAGGCCTTTCCTATTTCTGCCAAGTTCTTATCTCAGTAGTTAATAATTATAGGCTTTGTCTTGACTTTGAATGTTCCATGTTCACCTCTGTTTCCAGATCCTTCACTTTGCTCTCCACAAGGCCAAGGGCAGGCAGGCATGTACCATAACCATAACCGTGCATGCGCTTGCTGCTGTTACATTACTTATCCAGGAATGTCTTTTTTTGGGGTTTATTTGAAAGCATGAGTGTTTCAGGTGGACACGTTTGTTGGTGCTAATCCAAGTGCTTCAGCCAACAAACTAACAACTGCCAAGCCAACTGATATTATTTGGTTAATTGCGTAACGTCTCTGTATGGATGTCAAAAAAAGCTTTAATGCGTTGATTTGAAGGTGTGATTTAATTGCCTTGATTTTATAACTGTGATTTCAAAATTGTTTTTTATCTTTTTTATTTTATTTCATTTTTTTATTTTTTATTCCAAAACTGTATAAATAGTTTCTCAGATTTGCATATTCTGTGTATTTTTAAAACTACAGACCAGAGACCACCCTTTCTTTTATCGAATGTCCAGTGAAAACAGCCATTAAGTGCAATTTATACTTTTTTCAGTGTCAGAAAAAGCAGGAAAAGAAAATGAGAAAATTCCACAAAAGCTGGCAATGTTGGGTAGAATATCAAATCTTTCTGTATTTAATGACTGCTTTATACTTTTGTGCCCCTATTGCTTCTTTAAACTTTTCTTCCTTCCAATTGTAAACCCAACCAGTTACAGCTGTGTCCTCCCAACAAAAGCTGCTTTCAGAGCTCTCACTGACATAATGTTGCCCTTTAAAGAGAAAGTTTTATACCAACAGATACCCACACACACCTTAGCTGTCTTTCCTATGTGCGTCCAAAATGATTAAAAGAGAGACAGAAAATATGTCCAGGTGCCGAAAAATAAATAATTTGTACTTGATTATAAATTAAATAAATTAAAGGGTGGTCCCTTACTTTTGCTTAGTATTGTACTTTAGAATAGTATCAAAGGAATCCAGTCAAACTGTGATGAAATCTGAGATTTTATGATGCACTGAATCTTTTCAAACTGAATCACTGTTTAGAGGTCAGAGATGTACACCCCTGTTTCTTTATACTGCACTCTTTGACCGTCTCTCTTTCTTGTCTGCTGTTGTAGGTCGGTGACCACGAGCTCTGGTCCTGCTGTCCCAGGAGCTGTACCTGAGGATGACCCCACGCTCATGGCCACGGAAGTGTCCCAGAGTCAGATCACAGAGACTAATGGTGATGGCGGGGAGAGTCTAGAACTTGGTGAGCGGTGCTCTAGAGCTGGGGCTGAATCGGCGGAACTGCGGGAGTTCCAGGCCCAGAATCGGCGGCTGCTGCCCAACTTCAAAAACCCGCTGCATGTCATTGATGGGCCCGAGCAGCGATACTTTATCGGCATCATCGACGTCTTCACTGTCTACGGCTTCAAGAAGAGGCTGGAACACTTGTGGAAGAGACTGAGGCATCCAGGGCAAAGCTTCTCCACTGTCAGCCCTCCAGTCTACTGCCGAAGGCTATGCCAGTGGGTGCAGGACCATACCAAGTAGACTGTGATGCGGGAGGGGGAAGTAATGTCTGGAAATGTGAAATATGAGCAAAAGCATGGCACGCATAATTACCGTCACTGGTGCAGGAACAGTACAGTATTTCAGTATTTTAAGACACCCAGATATGCGTTTACAGCTGCTGAATGAGTGCTTGTCTTGGTAATGTTTGCTACATACAGAAAGTTTTTTTTGCATATGGAAAGTTTTCAGACCCCTTCAAGTCATCCTCATTTTGTTATGTCTAAGACTCATTGTAAAATATATTAAATTCATATTTTCTATCATCAGTCTACACACAGTACTCCACAATGACAAACATAAAAACAGGTGTTTCCATTGTTTTCATTTATTAAAAATAAAAAAAATGTAATATCCCAGTTACATGTGTTCAGACCTCTTACTTGGTTAAGTCTTTCCAGAGATGCTGTATTGGGTTCAGGTCCGGACTCTGGCTGGGCCGCTCCAGGACTTTTCCTGAAGCCATTCCTTTGTTTTCTTGATGGTATGCTTTGGGTCAGAGTCCTATTGGAATGTGAACCTTCGCCCCAGCCTGAGAACCAGAGCACTTTGGAAAAGGTGCTCCCTGAGTATTGCTGTGTATTTTTCTGCATTCATCTTTCCCTCTATCCCAACTATTCTCCCAGTCCCTGTTGCAGCATCCCCTCAACCATATTTAACTGTAGGATGGTATTAATAAGGTCATGCACAGTGCCTGCTTTCCTCCAGACATGTTGTTGGGAACTGTGGCCAAATTGTTAAATCTTTGTTTCATCAGACCAGAACATTTTGCTTATCATAGGTTAAAAGTATAAGTATATTGAGTGCTGCACTGGTGGTTGTCCTTCTGTGCGGTTCTGCACAAAGGATCTCTGGAGCTCACTCAGAGTGACCACTGGTTTCTTGCTTAACTGCCTGACCATGGCCCTTCATCCCTGATCACTCAATTTCTGTGGTCGGCCAGATCTAGGAAGACTGGTGGTGGAACCAAATATCTTTATATTTCTATCATTTGAGAATGATAGAAATTACTGTGCTCTTGGGAACTTTTAATGCTGCAGAAATGTCCTAGTATCCTTCCCCAGATCACCACAATCCTGTCTCGCAAGTCTGCTACTCTCTGTACCTCATGGCTTGGTTTTCACTGTGACATAACCCATCAACTGCGGGACCTTATGCAGGCAGGTGTGTGTGCCCTTCTTAATTATGTCTTAATGAATTCAGTTTGGCATATGTGGAGTCAAATCAAGTTGTAGAAGCTATTCAAGGACTGAAAAGAGCGGGATGCGCTGAAAGGAGTGTCATTCCAAAGGGTCTGAATACTTGGAATATTTTGTTTTTAAGAAATTAACAAAATCCTAGAAAGAAACTTTTTACTTCGGCGTGATGGATTAATGTGTGTGGACCCATTATAGAAAATAAGTATTGTCTTGACATAAGAAGAGTCTTAACAAAATGAGGACATCTTGAAGGGGTCTGACATATACACTGCAAAAAGGTGCAATAAAGGGTCCTTTGGAATATTAGAGGAACCATAGAGGAATCACTTTTGGCTCCCTAAGGAACCTTTCAGTGGATGGTTCTTTAAAGTAAATGAGATGTGTGTTCAGTGAACCTTCCATGTGATGTAAAGGTTCTAACACAAGTTAAAGGTGTTCCCTAGAACTGTACAGCTAAACCAAGAACTATTTGTTTTTAGCATGTGGCCACAATGCTAACAAAAACATGTTAAGTGTCCTACATTGGTTCTCAGTCCTGGCCCTGGATATTTCTTGCCCTGTATTCTACACTGAAAAAGGGGTGCTGACAAGGTACATTTCTTCCTTAAAGGACAACTCAGTGTAAATGTACCCCTAAAGATGGTCCCAAGGTAAACTAAGAAAAACTAACAAAAACTTGTATTTACCGTTTTTAAATAGAAAATATATATAAAAGACGGGTGGCAGGGATTCAAAGTATTTTAGAAATGTAAAGGATGAAGATGTGGGCCCCACGGTGGCGCAGTGGGTGGTGTTGTTGGTTAGAATTCGGGTTCTGGCCTTGTGTGTGTGGAGTTTGCATGTTCTCCTCATGGTGGTGTGGGTTTCCTGCTGGGTCTCCAGTTTCTCCCACAGTTCAAAGACATGTGTGTCAGGTGAACTGGGGTTTCTAAACTGCCCCCAGGTATCAGCACCCATTGGCCCTGGCATAGGCTCTGGGTAGCCACGACCCTGGTAAAGATTAAGCGGTTACAGAAAGTGAGCGAGTGGATGAAGATGCAATTATGCTCCCTAACTAAAAAATGTAGCCAGTGAGAAGCCATGGATCCTGAATAAAAGTGCAGTACCTTTGTTTACATTCTTTTCTGACTTGCTCCAACATAACCTGACTCGACTGAACTGATAGCCTGTTCCAGAGTTTACACTTCACCCTTTGTTGTTTTGCTCCTGGGCACATTTATGTGATATATTTCTGGATTTAGTGCGTGTGTGTGTGTGTGTGTGGAAGCACTGGCCAAGACTACAGGTGTGTGGATATGTGTCTTATCTTTGTGAGGCCGTTAATCACATGTTCATGCGCATTTTTTAAAATTCATTTCTGAAATGTCACCATCACAGTTAACTGTGGGATACAGTGGGGTCCAAAATGGCCATATTGGGGGTCCAAAAAAGACCAAATCTGGGATTTATTTGTATTTAAACCTGGAAATGAAAAACACTTTTCAGGTCTTACTAGTTGTCAATAAAGCAGAGGGGGGACATAACTAATTGTACCAGTGCTAAAATTCATGTAAATATTTCAGAAATTCTACTATTTAAATTATGCTGATGATAAGAGTGTGTGGTGAAAATGTTATTAAATTATTAAATTATTAACACTATAAATAAATAAATAAAATGACCACTGAAGTGGTTTATTAATTAACACAAATAGTGGTTTGGAGTTGCACTGTTATTGTGCAAGTCTGTTATTGCACAAACCAGTAACATAAGTAGTGATAATGAATGCACTTGGCCTAATACTGCTTCAGTCTAGTGTTAAGGAAAGGGTGCAGTTCTCTGGTTTTGTGGGCTTTTTCATATTTGAGAAATTGCACATTTAGACTGACTTGTACACACAGGCATGGTTGAGGACTATGAGATAGACATGACTGGGTTAAAGCACAGGTGCGCAACTTTGTTGATTTAAGAAATGGGGTTTCCTTCGCAACCCTGAAGCAGATCACAGCAGCTTGTGCAGAGGACGTGGACTCAGTAGCACTGGAAGGTTCTCTCTGCTGTTCACAGATGCTCCATCGCTACTTTGAGTGCTTGTATTGTGCATTATGACTGGCATTATGACCATAAGTGAACAAAACCTTTATCATCTAGAGTGAGATCTATTTTTCACATTAACAGGGAGGAATGATGCCAGACTCTCTGACAAGCTAACGTTTCTTATATTTTTACATTTTGTAATGTGGTGCGCTAATAATCATGTAATGCTGATAGCTTTATATCAATCAAATGACATCCCTTCTTAATAAAAAGAGCTTACTAAGTCCTTGGAATGAATTCTAATGTGGGAATGAGAATCTGGTGCATGGTGGTAATGTGTCAGATTAGTTTCACATTACAGTTTTGCAACAGCACTGAAGAACTTACACTTACAGCCTATGATCAGTTAACTTCACTTGACACTGATTGATTTGTAGGCAGACGTGCATCTGAATGGAGAAAAGTGAGTGAACAGATTCATTTAATTACCGCTGTGCTTTTAGTAGTATTGGTACTACAAAATCATTTAAGGCGTTTTTATGCTTTTCTTCAAGTTAACTTTTGCCTTCTTCATTGAACCAAAATACAATACTTTGACTGCTTCTCTCCCCATGTGCTCATTTTTATTTCTTTTACATTTTTATTTCTTCAGAAGCCTGCCTCAGCCCTCTGTAAGTGGTCTGAAATACTGAACCGTTCAAAAAATGTTTTCACAGTGCTAACAAAACCAGGCAATGGTTCAGATTCATCTTTCGGTCTGAAAATGTTGGTCTGTGGTCCAAGGCCCCTTTCATACCTCCTATTTTAGTTTCGACCAAACAATTTAGGTGTGAAAACACTCTTATTTTGTCTTCTCCGTCAACTGGGGAAGTTCGGGGTCTCTCCAGTGATCCTCAGGACGTTTTATTCAGATGCCATGGAGAGCATCCTCACACAGAGTATCACATCCTGGAATGGGAATAGCTGTGTTCAGGACCGAAAAGCTCTTCAGAGAGTGATCCATGCGGCAGAATGCTGCTGCAGATCTGCTCTCCCCTCCCTGCTGCTCTCCCTTCATCTACGCCAGGAGATGTTGGTCCAGAGCAGTTCGGACATTAAGGGACTTGTCCCACCCTGTTTCAACTTCTGCAATCAGGCAGAAGGTTCTGCACCATCAGGGCCACAACAGAGAGAATCATGAGGAGCTTCTATCCTCAGGCCATTCAAGTCCTGAATCAGAACACGCAAAAGTTTGTGGACACCTCATCCAACTTCTCTTAAAGGTTATCAACCAGGGAGTTTCTCCCCCTTTGCTGCAGTAATAGCCTCTACTTTTCTGGTAAAGCCTTACACTAGATGGAACACTGCAGTGAGGATTTGATAGCAGCCACAAGAGCATTAGTGAGGTCAGGTACCAATGCTGGATGATTACTTCTGGATCAGAGACACCCTTCCAACTCAACCCAAATGATTGTGGTTTTACTGCTCCACAGCCCAGGGGCCTTATAGACCTTTAACTAAAGGGCATGGTGACCTCAGCCTCATGAGGTCAAAACTGACAACCTGCATCCTAGATTGCTACTGAGGTGTGCTTTAAAATCACAGAAGATATTGGCTGAGATATACAGTTCTAGGAAAATTCTTTAACTGATCTAATACCTTTATGTTGATTCTTTAGACTTTAAAAGGGCTCTTTACACACATTATTTACAAACAATCTTACTATGCTTCTCCTATTGCTCCAAAAAAACTTTTACTGCCTTCATTTTTGAGGTTGTCCAACCAATATCACTGAACTGTGGCTGTTGGGCTTATCATAGTGAAGAATTCATGCATTTTTCTCATTGAATATCTTTAAAAAATTTTTATAAAGTGTGACATGTTCTGACATTGTGGCTAAAGATACCTGAACAATGCTCTTGAGAAAGTCTGAACTGGTCCAGTAGAAGAGCATATCTAGGTGTTTTAAAATCTGGAATTTCATACGACACTGCTGGGTGACTCCAAACTGCAGGTGTTTTTTTACTGTTCAAAGCTGAGCATTTTTAAAGCAGAGGTGGGCCGTGTACTATAAGGGGTGTGATAAAAGAGTAAAAACCTCTGAAGCCAGTTTCTTTCCTTTTTGATTTTTGAAATTTATATTTGTTGAAATGTAATATGTAACATAAAATGGAACCATGAATTATTGTTTATTTCATACACATTGTATATTAATAAAATTACCATTTTTCAAAGTTGTACAAGCAGTATGCCTTGTTCCTCTGACAGATGCAATGAAATACGACAGTAATTTGGTTTAGTTACTCATATTCATTGTGCTGAGGAGTCAAAAGTGATGATGAGCTTTACTTTTTCCGAATTCTTCACCCTGACTTCAGTTCAATCAAATTCCACCCACTAGCAGCTGGTGACCTAGTGGTCATGGGTTTGAATCCCTAGACTGCTAGTGACACCCCTGAGGTACCTTTGAGCAAGGTACTGTCCACACACACTGCTCCCTGGGTGCCCCTCGTTGGTGGCAGCCCCCTGTTTCACTTGGTGAATGGGTTAAATACAGAGAGAGAATTTCACACTGTGTGCTGTGGTGTGTTTACTCATGACTATAAGGGGGACTTTACTTTTGCAAGCTAAGATTCCTCCATCGGTCTGAGTAATGGAGATAGTGGGGATCATCCAGCCAGAGAGAGTGAAGCCAGTTGTGCTGTTTTTGGACTCACAGACACGGAAGGAGGTGGCATTGCCAGTTTGTGCCACTCTTATTTTATCTTGTAATTTTTAAATAGCAGTTATAAAGTGAATCATTCAGTAAATACCTCAGTTCAGAGTACTGAAAAGAAATGGAGAAATGGTTTAGGCACTTGTTTAGCACAATCTTTTCTCCTAGATATTCAGAAAATAAGCTGTTGGCCCTTTAGTTTAACAGATGGCACTTTGCTCAAGGGTACTTCAGTTGTGCCACTAGAAGTCCTGTCATTTAAACCCACAACCTTCTGATCACAGCGGTAACTCCCTAACCACCAGACCACCGGCTGCCCCAAATAAGGCCTCGGTTAAATATTTTGCTTGTATTTTCATTAGATTATGATTCTGAGGAGAGATGTTTGCAAGAGACCGTTTCGTTTTGTCTATCAAACAGACAGGTGCGCTTCTATCCTGAATCGTGACTGACAGCAGGGACACGCGCCCCTTTAACTAGGGTGTGTGGAGGATGTACGATGAAACGGATGGGAGACAGAGAAGAGGTGCGTTATTTTTCCCACTCATAGTCCACAAGAACAGGTTTACGCGCTCCCATTGGACAATAAATGGGCGGACTTCAAAAATTAACCAATCGCAGCGCAGGATGCGGGCACACTAGCCAATTATAACTGAGTAGGCCGAAAACAGGTGTAGAAAAAAGTGCGTTCCTCTCCTCGAGCAGCTTCAACACATCGTTGGATTGCAGGAGGAACACAAACCTAGCCCATGTAGCTAACACGATGGATTTCAATGTCAAGAAACTCGCGTCAGATGCTGGCGTATTCTTCACCCGAGCCGTCCAGGTTGGTATTTTTTTATGGATATTGTGTATATAAATTAAATCCTCCAGTCCTGTGCTGTGGTGTTTTTCACTCCGGTCTGGACGGGGCTGCAGAGTGAATGGACCAACATGTCCCCCTGCTTCTCCTTAATACACTGTTAGGGCATTTAAGACAAAGAGTCAAAAAGGACCTCCCGTTTCTTCTCAGACCGCGGGGTTGTGGATGTTTCTCGGCGTGTTTTTTCCTGTGTTTTTTCCCCTCGTCATTGTAAGCCGATAACGACAAGCTAAGCCTGCCTGCATTATTCATGTCTGTGCCCGAAGAGGAGCATGGAGGGAGGGCTGTGTGTGTGTGTGTGTGTGTGTGTGTGTGTGTGTGTGTGTGTGTGTGTGTGAGAGAGAGAGAGAGAGAGAGAG
>JBBIGA010000305.1:0-16010 GCA_037576975.1 Alestes dentex | reverse complement strand
GTGTGTGTGTGTGTGTGTGGGTGTGTGTGTGTGTGTGTGTGTGTGTGTGTGCGTGCGTGCGTGTGTGTGTTTATTTTTCTTAGTTCACTTATCTTTTGGGAGTCTTTCAGGCACTACTAATCACACAATAAGGGTCACCTACAGACCAGAACCCATAAACCTGGAACGGACCAATAAAGCTATTAATGTCAGTGTAGCCCCAGGAGAACAATGAAAACCACATCTGTTTGTCTGTCTTTATGCCATAGAACGACCATCTTAACCACTAACCTGCCGCACTACTCAGAAGCAGCAGGGAGGCACTTGTAAGAGTCAACGCTGCTGCTTCCTGTGAGGGATTCTGAGGGCTGTGATCAGATGATTTGGCCGGACTGCAGTCGCCCCCTCGACCAACACAGAGGCAGTCTGTGTCTCTCTCCACTCTGTGGTCAGCAGACTGCAAACACAGCATTCCCATGCCATGATTATAGTATCAGGTGTTTTCAAACATGCATCACTGGACTCCACACTGCCCATTTTCGCCCTGTATGTGACATGTCCCACCAGCGACAATAAAACACTGGACTGCAGTCCAGTATGCTAACACAAAACAGGCATACAGTTCCTCACCTCTTCCTCTGCTAGGAAGATCAGATTATAACCTTGTGCACCTCGTCCCTGTGTATGAACCCTTAGAGCACAGGGAGCCACCAGTCACCCGCACAGTGCAGAGATGGTCTGAGGAGAGTGAGGAGGCTCTAAAGGACTGATTTGAGTCGACTGTGTGTGGGGGGTGCGTTGTGACGACCATGGGAAGGACATCGACAGCCTTGTGACCTGTGTTACAGACTACATTTACTTCTGTGTGGATAACACCGTACTGTAAGATCAAAGATTCTGATCCGTGCAAAGAAATGATCACAAGATTCAAAATTCTTTATATGCCACATGCTTTGTCTCTGAAAAAGCGAAACCCCCACCCAATCACAGTGGAGCCTTTGTAAAGATAACTGATGAGCTGCAGTTCATAATACCCAGAGACACACCCCCCCTCAAGTTGCCCCCCTCACGCTGCATTCCTGAGACATTCCAGCACACACACAGGCTGAATCTTTCAATGAGGAGAGAAAAGAAGCATTCGCGTGTTTGTGTGTACTTATATGTGTCATTGTTTGATTAGCAATCCTGTGTATCATGTGTGTTAAGTATTCTCATGTAATTAGCAAAAATTAATTGTGTGTCTGACCAGATGAGATGAAAATCATAACTCTTTTCCAAGATTCCTTTTTTTCTTTTATGATAAAATATTCACGTTTGCTCTTAAAATGATCAGTGATTTATAATATCCCTGATTATGATATTAACTTCACTTCAAACTTGGCATCAGTGTACTAGATGCATGTTCGACTTTTAAAGAAAGCCATGTATTAAGGAAGCCATAAATCACACGCCATGCGGCCACTGAGAGAACAAAGAGGACAAGAGATTTCTTTGATTTCAACTTAAAGACCTAAGCTTTGGGGAAATCATTCCTGTTGATGACTAAAGGAGAAATTGTAATAATCATGGTTTGCACATTTTGAAGTTTGCTTTTTGAAAAATTAGACTGTGTATACAAATTAGGACATAGTTTGATTAATTTTATTAATAAGCTTACCATGGTTATTTGTGTAATCCTCTGAACATCACCATTACAACACTGCAAGCCTCAATACCAGATTATGAATGGTGCAGAAATTATTAACTTTATTCCGCCGATAAGGTCTCATGCCTTCAAGTTTTGAGCCCTGCACCCCAGTGCTGCATCTGATTTGCTACTTGCGAAAGGTGGGGGTCACCCCCCACTTTTCCTCTGGAGCATATAAGCAGACAAGTTGCAAACAGAAATTGAGCAGAAGAAGAGCTGGACCCGAACAAGCCTTCAAGACTAGCCGTCCGCTCCACTGCTTCACTCCAAGCTGAGCTGGACCGGAGATGCTCCAAGATCATCTGAGCTGAACTCCAGGACCAAGACCAACGCCTGAAACTCTGCTTCATCTCCTATGAACTTCCAAAGCTTCAAGGCCCAAGAACTCTGAAATTTCAAGAAGTTCAATCTGCATCCAATCCTGTGGAAGTCTGAACAACTTCTGCAACTTCTCTGAGCCCCCTTCTCATTTTGATAACTTTGGTGCAAAGGTCAATCATACGTTTTCTGATTACTGGGTGTACTTGCTTTATGAAGCCGCTGTTCAGGAAGGTTTGAGTAATTTCAGAAATCTTTTCAATATCACTACCCACTCCGTTACTACTCACATTTAATTTATTCTGTGTTTGTATGTTTGTGTTTGTCTAGCGTGGTAAATAAATGTTGTCTTATCGTGACCAGTGATTCAGTTTCTTGTTCAAATAAGGTGAAGTCACTTCTCAGCTTCCATACATTACCTATGCTCATTAGAATTATAATACTTAGCTAATACCCCTTTTCAAGTAAACGCTTTTCTAAAAGCGAAGCCCTTTTTAACAGTGCAGTTAAAAAGAGTTTTAAAGGCTTAATTACTGTACTCCTGCTGAACTATTTCGCTGGCCGAATAGTTTGTGTTGGATTCCTTGATAAACCCTGCTTGATAGGAAACCCATAAATAAATAATCAGTTAATAATTTAGTATTTATTAATCAATTGATAAATATAAGGGTGAATCAGCCTAAACTGATTCTGGTGGAGGATATCTAAATTAAGCTAAAATTTTACCCCTACAGTACCCATCAGGACTGTGCAGTACTTCTCCAACAACAAACCTTGGATTACTCCAGAAATAAAAGCCATCCTCAAGCAGAAGATGAGGGCCTTCAAATCAGGAGACAAGGAGGAACTGAAAAGGGTGCAAAGAGAGCTGAAAGGACTGATCAGGAATGGGCAGGACAGCTACAGGCAGAAGATGGAAAACCAGGTTCCGCAGAAAAATGTTAGTGAAGTCTGGAGAGGCCTTGGAACCATCTTAGGCCACAAAGAACAAACCTCTCTGCCTGTGGGGGATGTGAGGTGGGCAAATGAACTGAATCACTTCAACAGGTTTGATTCGTCCTGGATGCTGCTACAGAAACCCACCTCCACACCACCCCCTGGCCCCGTTCCGCCTCAGACACCTCACTTAACACCTCCTCCACACACTCTGCTCACTGCTCCTCCCCTCCAAACACAGCACCCAGTACACATCCATCACACAGCTCCAGACTGTCTCTTTCAACCATCCAGGTTAGGAAGAAACTGAGGAAGATCAAAGCCAGGAAGGCAACGGGTCCAGATGGCATCAGCTCAAGGGTTGTCAAGTTCTGAGCAGATCGACTGTGTGGTGATGGAGCTGTTCTTCAACCTGAGCCTGAACCTGGGGAGAGTTCCAAAGCTCTGGAAAACCTCCTGTATGGTACCAGTGCCAAAGACTCCACATCCCAAGGACCTCAACAGCTACAGGCCGGTGGCTCTGACATCCCATCTGATGAAAACCCTGGACTGGCTGGTCCTGGCTCAACTTTGGCCCCTAGTGAGCTCATCACTGGACCCACTGCAGTTCTACCAGTGTGGCACTGGAGTGGATGATGCTGTCATCCACCTCTTACATCGTTTTTTGATTTCTCCATTGCCTTCAACACAATCCTTCCCACAATCCTGAGGCACAAGCTGGAGTACACAAGAGTAAATCATCACCTCACAACATGGATCATGGACTACCTCACCAACTGACCACAATATGTGAGAACCCAGGGCTGTGTCCGACAGGGTCATCTGCAGTACTGGGGCCCCACAGGGAACGGTTCTGGCACCGGTCCTCTTCACCATCTACACTGCAGACTTCACTCACAACTCCACCAAGTGATTCCTGCAGAAGTTCT
This sequence comes from Alestes dentex, assembly GCA_037576975.1. NCBI lineage: Eukaryota > Metazoa > Chordata > Actinopteri > Characiformes > Alestidae > Alestes > Alestes dentex. Next base: position 12,161 of record JBBIGA010000305.1, on the reverse strand, counting down.
CTGATCACTCTGTATTAGTTGGCCTCATTACTGATGGGGACGACAGGGAGTACAGAGAAATGACCCGGGACTATGTGGACTGGTGCCAGCAGAACTACCTCCAGATCAACACTGGAAAAACCAAGGAGCTGGTGGTAGACTTCTGCAGGCACAAACATCCTCCACTACAACCACTGCACATCCAGGGTCTGGACATTGACACTGTGGAGAGCTACAAGTACCTTGGTGTTCATCTGAACAATAAACTCAAATGCTGTACCTGCTGCAGAGGTTCAGGTCTTTTGGAGAACAGGGACCTTTTGCAGTGAGGACCTTTTATTCCATCTCTGTGGCATCTTTTAGGGGTGTGGTCTGCTGGGGCAGCAGCATCTCTTCTGGGGACAGAAAGAGACTGACCCCATGAACCTGGAATGGACCAATAAAGCTTTTAATGTCAGTGTAGCCCCAGGAGAACAATGAAAACCACATCTGTTTGTTTGTCTTCATGCAATAGAACAACCATCTTAACCACTTACCTGCCGCACTACTCAGAAGCAGCGGGGAGGCACTTGGAAGAGTCGACGCTGCTGCTTCCTGTGAGGGATTCTGAGGGCAGTGATCAGATGATTTGGCCGGACTGCAGTCGCCCCCTCGACCAACGCGGAGGCAGCCTGTGTCTCTCTCCACTCTGTGGTCAGCAGACTGCAAACACAGCATTCCCATGCCATGATTATAGTATCAGGTGTTTTCAACCATGCATCGCTGGACTCCACACTGCCCACTTTCGCCCTGTATGTGACATGCCCCACCAGCGACAATAAAACACTGGACTTACTGTATGCTAACACAAAAGAGGCATACAGTTCCTCACCACTCCCTCCGCTGGGGAGATCAGATCACAACCTTGTGCACCTCGTCCCTGTGTATGAACCCATAGAGCACAGGGAGCCACCAGTCACCCGCACAGTGCAGAGTTGGTCTGAGGAGAGTGAGGAGGCTCTAAAGGACTGATTTGAGTCGACTGTGTGTGGGGGGGGCTTTGTGACGACCATGGGAAGGACATCGACAGCCTTGTGACCTTTGTAACAGACTACATTTACTTCTGTGTGGATAACACCGTACTGTAAGATCAAAGATTCTGATTCATGCAAAGCAATGATCACAAGATTCAAAATTCTTTATATGCCACATGCTTTGTCTTTGAAAAAGTGAACCACCCACCCAATCACAGTGGAGCCTTTGTAAAGATAACTGATGAGCTGCAGTTCATGATACCCAGAGACGCACACACACCCCAAGTTGCCCCCCTCACGCTGCATTCATGAGACATTCCGGCACACACATGGGCTGAATCATTCAACGAGGAGAGAAAAGATGCATTCGCGTGTTTGTGTGTACTTATATGTAAGTTTCATTGTTTAATTAGCAATCCTGTGTATCATGCGTGTTAAGTCTTCTCATGTAATTAGCAAATATTAATTGTGTGTGTCTGACCAGATAAGATGAAAATCATAACTCTTTTCCAAGTTTCCTTTTTTCTTTTATGATAAAATATTCATGTTTGCTCTTAAAATAATCAGTGATTTATAATATCCCTGATTATGATATTAACTTCACTTCAAACTTGGCATCAGTGTACTAGATGCATGTTTGACTTTTAAAGAAAGCCATGTCTTAAAGGAGCCATTAATCACACGCCATGTGGCCACTGAGAAAACAAAGAGGACAAGAGATTTCTTTGATTTTAACTTAAGAAATTGTAATAATCATGGTTTGCACATTTTGAAGTTTGTTTTTATGAATAATTAGACTGTGTATACAAATTAGGACATAGTTTGATGAATTTTATTAATAAGCTTGCCATGTTTATTTTTGTAATCCTCTGAACATCACCATCACAATGCTGCAAGTCTCAATACCAGATTATGAATGGTGCGGAAATTATGAACTTTATTCCGCTGATAAGGTCTCATGCCTTCAAGTTTTGGGCCCTGCACCCCAGTGCTGCATCTGATTTGCTACTCGCGAAAGGTGGGGGTCACCCCCCACTTTTCCTCTGGAGCATATAAGCAGCCAAGTTGCAAACAGAAATTGAGCAGAAGAAGAGCCGAACCTGAAAAAGCCTTCAAGACCAGGCATCCGCTCCACTGCTTCACTCCAAGCTGAGCTGGAGCGGAGATGCTCCAAGATAATCTGAGCTGATCGCCAGGACCAAGACCAATGCCTGAAACTCTGCTTCATTTCCTCTGAACTTCCAAAGCTTCAAGGCCCAAGAACTCTGAAACTTCAAGAAGCTAAATCTGCATCCTATCCTGTCAAACTCTGAACAACTTCTGCAACTTCTCTGAGCCCCCAAGCAAATAAGTATAACAGTTACCTTCTCATTTTGATAACTGTGGTAAATAAATGCTGTCTTATCGTGACCAGTGATTCAGTTTCTTGTTCAAATAAGGTGAAGTCGCTTCTCAGCTTCCATACGTTACCTATGCTCATTAGAATTATAATAATTAGCTAATACCCATTTTCAAGTAACCTCTTTTCTTAAAGCGAAGCTCTTTTTAACAGCGCAATTAAGAAGAGTTTTAAAGGGTTGATTACTGTACTCCTGCTGAACTAATTCGCTGGCCAAATAGTTTGTGTTGGCTTCCTTGATAAACCCTGCTTGATAAATAATCAATTAATAGTTGACTATTAATCAATTGATTAATATAAGGGCGGATCAGCCTAAACTGATTCTGGTGGAGGATATCTAAATTAAAAATATCTAAAATTATATCTAATATCTAAAAATTGAAATTTTACCCCTACAGTACCCATCAGGACTGTGCGGTGCTTCTCTAACAACAAACCTTGGATTACTCCAGAAATAAAAGCCATCCTCAAGCAGAAAACGAGGGCCTTCAAATCAGGAGACAAGGAGGAACTGAAAAGGGTGCAAAGAGAGCTGAAAGGACTGATCAGGAATGGGCAGGACAGCTACAGGCAGAAGATGGAAAACCAGGTTCCGCAGAAAAATGTTAGTGAAGTCTGGAGAGGCCTTAGAACCATCTCAGGCCACAAATAACAAAACTCTCTGCCCATGGGGGATGTGAGGTGGGCAAATGAACTGAATCACTTCTTCAACAGGTTCGATTCATCCTGGATGCAGTCTTCAACATCTGCTGCGGACACTCCCAGCCCCACTGCTGTTCTACCTCAGACACCTCAGTCACATCACACCTCCTCCACACACTCTCCTCACTGCTCCTCCCCTCCAAACACAGCATCCAGTACACATCCATCACACAGCTCCAGACTGTCTCTTTCAACCATCCAGGTTAGGAAGAAACTGAGGAAGATCAAAGCCAGGAAGGCAGCGGGTCTTCTTGTGAGAATTATGTCCTTTGATTTCTCCAGTGCCTTCAACACAGTCCTTCCCACAATCCCCTGAGGCACAAGCTGGAGTACACAGGAGTGAATCATCACCTCACAGCATGGAGACTGGACTACCTCACCAACCGACCACAGTATGTGAGAACCCAGGGCTGTATGTCAGACAGGGTCGTCTGCAGCACTGGGGTCCCACAGGGAACGTTTCTGGCACCGTTCCTCTTCACCATCTACACTGCAGACTTCACTCACAACTCCACCCACTGCTTCCTGCAGAAGTTCTCAGATGACTTTGCAATAGTCGGCTTCATCACTGATGGGAACGACAGGGAGTACAGAGAACTGACCCGGGACTTGAAGCTGGTGGTGGACTTCCACAGGCGCAAACATCCTCCACTGCAACCACTGAACATCCAGGGTCTGGACATTGACACTGTGGAGAGCTACAAGTACCTTGGTGTTCATCTGAATGATAAACTCAAATGCTGTACCTGCTGCAGAGGTTCAGGTCTTTTGGAGTGCAGGGACCTTTTATGGCATCTCTGTGGCATCTTTTACGGTGTGGTCTGCTGGGGCAGCAGCATCTCTGCTGGGGACAGAAAGAGACTGAACAGGCTGATCCGGAGCCAGCTCTGTTCTAGGATGCCCTCTGGAGCCAGTGGAGGTGGTGAGTGACAGGAGAATGGTGGCTAAGCTGTAATCCCTTTTGGAGAACATCTCCCACCCATGCAGGAGACTCTGACAGCACTGAGCAGCTCGTTCAGTGGCGGCTGCTGCACCCACGATGTGGGATGGAGAGATTCCACAGGTCTTTTTCTCCAACTGCTATTAGACTCTACAACAAAGACCTTAGAGATGATCACACACGTACAGACAAACAACAAACACATCCAGTACACCATGGTAGTTTCTCTTATGTGCAATATTACTTGAGTGCAATTTTTCTGATGCAACACGTGCAATTTTTTGGGTGCAACTATTACTACAGGGCAAAATGTGCCATTTCTAAATGTGCAATTTAAAATATGCAATTTTTCTGGTGCATTTCTACCTTTATATACATATATACCTACCTTTCTACCTTTATATACAAGTATATATACATATACTTATTGTGCACATACACACAAGTTCAAGTCTACACATAGTTTACATATACATATATGTACACATTTTACAATACAGCTGTCCATGTTTTCTATATTGTATAGTGTACTTTTTATACTGTACTGTTGGTATAAGATTTTATTCTATTCTGTATATATTTTCTGCTGCTCTTAACTTTGTACTGTTCACTTTCAAAGCACATTTCTCACTTGTGGGACTAATAAAGGTTTATCTTATTTTTCTGACGTCTCTGACGATGAGGTTGATACCACACACTGACGGTACTGAACAGTTATGCTTTCTGTGTATAATCTGAAGCTAGAACATGCTACACCCTAGTCTTACTGGTTGATTTTCACATACACCCAAAAATGTTGCACTGAATTTACTTGATTCAGATGTGGTTCCACACAGAGCTGCACACTATGTAATTATTGTTGTTGTGATTAATTACATCGATATGCAATATCATAATACTGCCAGTGCATAAAGAATACTGACCAGCTGCTGTTTCATTACAGAGCATAGCAATAAAAATAATTTTTTTAATTCATTCATTCATCATTCCGTTTTTAATGCTTTTTTTTTTTTCAATATGGCCCTACTGGCACTTTTTGTCCATTTTAACTTAGACTCCAAGACCAAATTTAAAAAACTGTCACATATTGTGTGTTGAAAAGTATCAGGATATTATTCATCCATCCATTTTCGGTCCGTGGATGTAAGGCAAATGTCATGATATATTTTTGCTGTATTGCTCACCGCTAGTACCAGTTCATTTCAGGTAAAGGCTGTGTTTGTCATTTCTACGCAGAACACACCAAAATGAAACAACAGTCCTCCAGGACCATGGTGCAACAAAAAGAACAAAAAGAGAAACACAAAACTACATAAGAGTATCCGTTTGGGGGCGACAGTATTATAACAATTACTGCTGCCTATGTTATTTTTATCCAGAAGTCAGTGTCTGTGCGTAATAGGAGTCACTACCTAGGATATGACATATTTAGAATCAGAAAACTTTATTGATCTGGGAGGAAACTGTTTATGTTACGACTGCACAGACACACAGAGACAAGAACAATATAAAATATAAAGTCTAAATAAATCCAATAAAAAGCTGCAGAAAAATCTCTATGAAATACACTATGCTATATACACAAATGTTGGGTTATAAATTAAGAGCTTTTTCCAAAACACCATAAATCCATTAAATATTGTTTAGAAAAATGACATTTCTTTACCCAGAAGCACACATTTTACAAATGTTGATTTTATTAAAGTTTTGTCACATGCAGGGTGCCTCCCTCCCAACAGCACAACCCCGGGGCACCAAAAGGGGCTCCAGGGCCACACCGAAGCTGAAGGGGAGGGCGGAAAAGGGACAGACGGCAGGAAAACCCCACCCCAAAAATAAAACCCTCCATGGGCCCCACACAGCCGCCTCCTGACGGTCTTTGCCCTTGCTGGCCTGCGCCATGGCCAGGGCGACCCGCTTGTGTCCTACTCCTTTAGGGCCCTGTAGGCGACTTCTCTCCGAGTCCTCTGGGTAGGATCCCCACTTGGGGCCCACCTACAGGTCCCTACAGCACCCCCGCAAAAAATTTCCGGGCCTTTCCAAGTTACCCGCCCTCCAACGGTGCGCCTCTGGAGTGCCAGGGGGGTCCGGACCCTGCCAGGGGTGGCGGAGGGGTCTGTGGTGGAAAATGTTGTCACATCACCTGAACCAGAATGTGGGCTGCCATGTCAGGAGCAGGAAGCAGTGGCAGAAGCGTCGGGAACTGGAACTGGGACTCAGGTCCGTGGACACAATCATTTTCGTACGTAAACACAGGACAGCTGACAGAACATGTGAAACATGACATCAAACACCCGTTTTTAAAGTAAAAGTCCCACATATAAAACTGAAACAATAGAGGCCTCTAGCGACCACTGAACGGGAATGTCACAAGTTTGTTGGCTTAGTCTGAGCATTTTGAACAATAATCGTCAAATCTAACAACAATGTTGTTCATTATAAATCCAAAGTTTATTATTTTTTTTTAAAAGCTGTCACATCCGGGACGCCTCGAGCATGCCCCCAGCGACCTCGTCTCCTGAGTACCCATGTCATTTCTCGTCTGTGTGACATCACGTGTTGTGGCAACCCAGGTGTAAAGGCTTGAGGCTCTACACGTGAGTCAGCTGGGTTGCTAGGCACCTGATTACAAGCTCACCTGTCTTGTGTTCATGTTTCAGTGTCCCTTTGTTTAGAGTAATAGTCATTGTCTTGTGATTGTTTGTTGTTTGTGTCGAGCCCCTTTGCGTGACACAGCTGGTCCGTAGAGACAGTGTGTGGTCACAGATCTCCTATCCTTGTTGTGTCTGTGGGAGTTTCATTACAGACTCTGTAGGACGAAGGGAACAGGGACTTGTGCCTCACCAGTCCAGCTCTGCCTGTCCCTGTCAGCCGCGCTTCAAGTGGAAGTTGGAGTCCGGAGGGAAACTCTGCTGAGCTAAGGCTTCCCCAAGGCATTCATGGTAGACGGTTTTAGTCTGCTCTCTCTCTGTGTCTCCCCTCTGTCTCTACAGGCCGAAATCGGGGAGAAGGCTCTCACCTAAAACAGGTCCACGGGAAGCAGACCTACCTTACTGGCCACCATTGCGAGTGAGCCTAAAAGTATCTAGGTCGACTCGGACAGCTGCTGAGTGTGCTCCCCTCAAGCCTTAGTCCTACTGGAACCTGCACCTGTGTTGTGAAAGACTTGTTTCATTTGGAGCTTCTGGAGCTCTTTCTGTGTCTAAGCTCATTAAAGCTTATTTTTGTTCTGAAGTCAATCCCGCAGTTGCGTCCTCACAGACCCCACCACACATCATGTAGCTGTTCTTCAGAACCATCGAAAGTATTTAAAACAATCATTTTCAAAACAGTTTAAAAAAGATAGCAAAACTGCTCTCTTCAGGGAGCCGAACTCCAGTCTAGAGGAGAACTCTGATTGGTCGACAGTGTTGTACAGTGTGTGTGAATGGGGCTGGTGATGTGATGAGAGAGAGAGAAAGAGAGACAGAGACAGAGAGAGACAGAGACAGAGAGAATGAGAGAGAAGTAGAGACACAGAGAAGCAGAGACTGTTGCAGTTACAACTAAGTGAAGTCCAACTGTCATTAGAATCTTCGGCCATTTGAATTTAAATAACTGCTGGAGCAATGATGTCATCCACCCTAGCTGTTAGAGAGTGAGCAGCAAAAAGATCCAGCATAAACTGGCATTTCAAAGTACAAATCCACATTTTACACCTTGTAAAACCACTGAAATAAGTTGAAAAAAATATATAAGGACATTCTGGCAGTGAAATCTGCCTTCTAAATGATGTTAGAGACACTTCTAGCCAGAGAAAGAGGGAGAACTATAAACCAAAGCCATTTAAAAGGAGCACCCTGAAATCCTTCTTTTAAACAAGACAGTGTTTTACAGTGTGTTGAAGTTGAAGTTTATTATTATCATACTTACAAAGAACAGTGTAAAAAGCACAATGACATGCTTACTTGAATACCCTCTTTGCAGAACATAAAAACATAAGAGACATAAAAAACACAAAAAGACATAGCAGTGTAGCAACAATAAATAATCACAGGCTAAAGTAACCATGTTGCAAGTTGCATAAGTGTAAAGTGTCAGTGCAGCGTAAAGTGTTGTGTGCTACAGTATTTTACATAGTATGAGGAACAGATTTATTGCACAGAGAGAGAAAACCGCAGTTACTGTGTGTTGAACAGTCTGCTAGCGCTGGGATAAAAACTGTTTCTGAATCATGCTGTGCGTGGCAGGAAAGTAAAGGGTGGCTGGGGTCCTTCATAATGTGCTTAGTTTTCCAGAGACAGCACATGTTGTAAATGTCAGTTATTGCAGGGAGTGGAGTGCCCGTGATCCTCTGGGCCATTTTCACCACACCTTCTTGTCCTGAGCACTGCAGCTGCCGTACCAAGATGCAACACTCCCCGTGAGGATGGACTCCACAGCCCACCTGTAGAAATCAGTGAGGATAAAGGTGGACACCCTAGCATTCTTTAGGCATCTGAGGAAGTGAAGTCGTTGGTGGGTTTTTTTGGTGACAGCTGCGTGTTATGAGGACTTGAGGTTGAAAGTGAGGGTGAAACCCAGGAGCCTGAAGCTGCTGACCCTCTCCACAGCATCTCCTCTGATGTAGATGGGGGGATGAGCCGCACCCTGCCTCCTAAAATCCAGCACCATCTTCTTAGTTTTGCTGATGTTGAGAGAGAAATTGTTCTCCTGACACCACTCTGCCAAGAGTCTCATCTCCTCTCTGTAGGCCGTCTCATCATTGTTGCTGATCAGGCCCACAATGGTGGTATCATCAGCAAACTTGATGATGGTGTTGGAGCTGTGTCTGGACACACAGTCGTGTGTAAACAGGGAGTACAGCATTGGGCTCAGAACACTTCCCTGTGGCATGCCAGTGTTGAGGATCATTGTGGTGGAGGTGTTTTTGCCGATCCTCATGTTCTGCGGTCTGTTGGTGAAGAAGTCCAGAACCCAGTTGCGCAGACCAGCAGCTCCTTGATCAGTTTGGAGGGGATAACTGTGTTAAATGCAGAGCTGAAAACCACAAACAATAGCAGTTTTTATTGTCCAGGAGAGCCAGGGTGGTGTGAATGGTGTGTGATGGTGTCTTCAGTGGGTCTATTGTGACAGTATGCAAATTACAGGGGGTCCAGACTAGTCAGTATGGAGTGTCCAATTGCAAGCTTCTCAAAGCACTTAGTTGCGATAGGGGTTAGTGCAACAGGCTGAAAGTCATTGAGGCAGCTGGCATTGTTCCTCTTGGGAACTCGAACAATAGTGGTGTTTTTGAAGCAAACGGGGACAGTTGAACTCTGCAGGGAGGTGTTAAAAATGTCTGTAAAGGCGGCAGACAACTGCTCACTGCACACCTGCAATACACGACCTGAAATTCCATCTGGACCGGCAGCTTTGCGGATGTTGACTCTGTTAAAGTTCTTTTTCACGTCCGCAGCAGACACGTTGAGAGTGATGTCATGCGGTTCTCTGGTGGATGTGAGTAAGAGAGTTCAAAGCGTGCATAGAACACACGTCACGTGTACAGCTGACCTAAGGGTCCACTTTACTGCTGTACTCCCGTTTCGCGCTCCTGATGGCTTTCCGGAGATCATACCTGTATTTCCTGTACAGGTCCGTGTCTCCGGACTGGAAAGCATGCGTGCACTCGCGGAGCTTACGGCGGATGTCAGCATTGACCCAGGGTTTCTGGTTGGAGAATGTCTGGACAGTTTTAGTGGGAATGCATTCATCCACACCGGTCTTAATGAAATCAGTGACCACAGTGGTGTACCCATATAGGTCAGAGGATGAATCTCTGAACATGATCCAGTCCACACAGACAAAACAACCAATTTTGCGAAGAGCGGCATTCAACACATCGCCATGCACCAGTGCCATGGGTGTGTGTGGATGGGGCTGGTGATTCAGTGAGAGAGAGAGAGAGAAAGAGAGAGAAGTAGAGACAGAGAGAGAAGCAGAGACTGTGGCATACATAAGGATAAAACAGTGGTGATGTTGAATAAACTCACTGCTGCTGTACCTGAGCAGGCTGGAACGACTGCAGTCCGAGTGCGTGCACCTCTGCGTTACCACCTCCAGCCATTGGGGGAAGTGTGCTGCAGACCTGCACCACAGAATTGTTGTGGCTTGAGGGGACCTGAGAGGAGAGGGGCTGGTTCTGGCTGGGTGGGAGGGGTTGGGTGTGCTGTGGGTGGGGCTGCAGGTATGACGCTCCAGTGGGCATGCTCGGGTTACTCTGGAGGAAGAAACATCCATCGACCACATTGTTCCCCTGCAACAGTGTGTGTGTGAGAGGTGAGGGTGGCACTGTGATGTATGTCAACACCTGCAGGAATAAACACACACACACACACACACACACACACACACACACACACACACAAACAAAGAAACAGCGGTTCAATACAGAAAAGGTTAAAATAATACGAACCCTTAGTAGGCACAGGTATCTTCAACCATGCTTTTATATAAACAAAACTAGTTTTATATGAGTAACTTCTTATTCACACCTCATTAAAACCTGCAGGTAACAGGAGGTATTTGATTGGTATTTATTAGATTTACTGTTGTGGCCAGTGTTTTTAATGAAAGAAAAAAAAATTCTAACATTGATTCAAACAGAAAGAAAGTTGGAAGTGCAGACAATATGCAATATTTTGAATAGAATGGTAAAATTCAATGAATTTTATCTTTTTAGTGTTTAAAAGGGAGGCAATTTCCTTGTATGGCTTGTCTGTCAGTGCTTGGTAATGTAAATAAAATAAAATAGTGTGGTAGGAGTCTAGTGAGCAAAAACCTTGCCTGTGGATCTGACAAAGTTGCATGTTCAAACTCCCCCACCACTTTCCACTATTGTGTCCTTCAGCAAGACACTTAACCCTCAGTGTTTCCAGGGGGACTGTCCCTGTAACTAATGACCATAAGACTGTCCCTGTAATGACTGTAAGACTGTCCCTGTAACTAATGACTGTAAGACTGTCCCTGCAACTAATGACTGCAAGACTGTCCCTGTGACTAATGACTGTAAGTTGCTCTGGATAAGGGTCTCAGCCAGATGCCTCTTTACCTTTGTAATATACTATGCTCCTGAAATGCTGCTCCTTAAAGAATGTTACACTCAAAGGTTCATGTTTTTCTTATGTGGATTTTTAGATGCATTCTCACAGGGGTTGTAGAGGACAACCCCAGACGCCTCAGACTGTCTGTGGACACTTTAATAAGGAGAATGGAACGATAGAACCTACCTGCGGCTGTGGGTCGGTGCTGGTGGAGGGGACAGAGGTGTAGGTGTTGCTGGGGGCCAGAGTCACGGTGGCCAGCGGGGGAGCATTGGGCTGACACTGCTGCCTCTTGTGTGTCTTGAATGCATTCACAGTGTTAAATTTTTTTTTACACCTTCCACAGAGGTGGACATCGCTGTGGTCTGCAAAACAAGAACTCTGCTGTCATTTCGGGGGCTTGAATACATGACCAGGTCACTGGGCTGCGAACTGAAAGGCTCAACATTTGGCATGGTGCCCTAAAGCGACACACACAACCCCATGGCAAGCTTGCTGTTCCTAATCTGGCCATCATTAACTCTCAGAACTCAAAGAGTCTCAGTAAACTCCGATTTCAGTAAATATAACTAGTGCAAAACAGTCCAGAACTGGTGTTTACCCCCAGAATTCAGAGTGTATAAGTAAATTCTGTTTTCAGCAAATATAACCGGTATAAAACAGTCTAGAACCGGCGTTTACCCTCAGAACTCAGAGCATCTCAGTAAACTCTGATTTCCGTAAATATAACCGGTATAAAACAGTCTAGAACCCCACACACTTTGTGGGTGGAGACTATCCTGTAAGTTCTCCCAGGTTCATAGATCTTGTGTTTTTCTGCTTGTTTTTATTATTTATGTTCATTTGCGTGTGACGCTGTTTTTAAACCCCAGTGGTGGTTTGTATGATTGTATCTTTTTAAAATGATAGTAACACTGGTTCTACGTGACACTGCAACCCCAAACAAAGTTCATCATGACATCTGACACCTCAAACGCCAACACACACCAAGGGAACTTCCACAATTGTAGCTGCTTTGCCATATGACAACAATTTATCATGTGATATGCTTCCAGCACGAATCCATG
>JBBIGA010000270.1:0-16012 GCA_037576975.1 Alestes dentex | reverse complement strand
AGCAAAGATAGCATCTGTAGTACTCTTTCTTGGCATGAAACCGTACTGCTGCTCACAAATGCTCACTTCTGACCTAACACAGTGACTGACAAAAATATGCAGAGATTACAGTTCAATTGATTTATCTGCTTCTGTGTGTCTTCTGTGTAGCGACGAATGTGCCTCAGTTTTTTTGAGTCATTATCCCTACTCCAATCAGACATGAGTTTGATTGTACACATATGCCAGCTCTGAGACTGCTAAGTAGTGAAACTTCTCTGTGAAATTTGCTGTGTGCAGCTTTGATGGATAAGGGCCAGTGTGTGTCTGATTAGCATGTTTGCTCGGTCTGAACAGAATGTGTGTCTCCTCAGCATCTCCCTCCATGCGAGGCTGTACTCCCCTTGATGTAGCTGCAGCCTCTGTCATGGACAACTATGAGCTGGCATTGGCCCTAACAGAACCAGACCTGGAGAAGGTGTTGCTTTTGAGTCTTCTCTCTCTCTCTGTCTCTCTCTCTCTCTCTCTCTCTCTCATTCTCAGATCACATATTGTTGGTCTTTAGATTATTGCAGTGCCTTAAAACGGTGCATTTTGGTGAAAAATAATTTTCAGTGCCAGCCATTATGTGCATCAGTTAGCTGACATAACAGAATTGATATTAAATTAACAATTGCAAAATGTATTGCCAGTTGGATAAAGGGGCAAAAAACCCATGAGAATACAAAATGCAGTTCAGTGAATAGTTATCCTATTTATTTATACAAAATATTTTGAAATGAACCAAGTAATGCATTAGCACTTTGCACATTAAATTGCCAATTGCAAAATGTATTTTCAAATTACATGCTCTGACTGAATATTGAATTGACAAATTCATGCTCTGATTGAATATTGAATTTCCAATAGCAAAATGAATTGCCTTTTGAATTTTTGTGCTTATAATCTTCCGTACACCCCCAAGCAATAAGGTGGCATTTGACACAAGTTAATTCAAAACGTGCAGAATGTTATTTATAAGACAATGGTCTGTGTCAAATCACCATTGGAATCGACCAAGATCAGAATGTAGTGAGCATTTGGCATGTGATCAGCAATCAGCCAAGTAATTATATAGGAATACATAACCCCTTTTTCAGGAGATCCTAAGTCACCTGATAAATAAACTTAATCTTAAATAACATTGTCACAATCCAGCTACATACAAACTGTATTGTACAGGTTATCACTTGTGACTGATTCAGCAATATTGTGTGTAATGCAGTCATGTGATTAATCAGAATGCACTAAACAAGAATGAGTTAAAGATTACTGTGAAATATTTCTCTTGTTGTGCTAGTGCTTAGACAGGCTGACATTCGTTTCTCTCGTTCTTTCGATTATGTTTTTATGGATTATATGTTGTCAGTCTAATATCTGTCTCTGTGTTACCGTAGGTGGTGCAATATTTAGCCAGCTGTGGTTTGCGTAGCTGTTCTCTTTTGGTCTCTAAAGGATACCCTGACATCGGCTGGAACCCCGTTGAAGGAGAAAGATACCTGGACTTCCTGCGTTTTGCTGTCTTCTGTAATGGTGCGAGCTGAAATTACGTGTGATAAAAGGGGTGTTAAAGCTCCAGTCTAGATTTTTACTGATGCATACAGATTACCTGCAGTTCACCGACTCAAGTGGTGCGGTTCTTAACTTTCAGTTGAACACGTTTATGTTTGTAACTTGAGAGATTTTTTGTATTATGGTTTAAAATGAATTAAAAGGTGCTATTGTTGTGTGGTCTTACAGAAAAAAAGTATCCTGTTTTGTTGAAATGCAAATTGAAAGCCAATAGAAATAAATATAACAGTCTAAGGCTAAAATGAAAAAACTTTAAAGAGTCTTAAACACGAAAGTACATTTTTGATTGTTTTTCATCATGCAGGTGAAAGTGTGGAGGAAAATGCGTATTTGGTGGTGCGGCTCCTGATTCGTAGGCCTGAGTGCTTTGGCCCTGCCCTGCGAGGGGAGGGGGGAAACGGTCTCTTAGCAACCATAGAGGAAGCCATCAGAATCTCCAAAGACCAGAGCGTAGATGGTTCTTCAAGAGCATACTACTCTAGTAGCACACTGTAAGTTACTTTTCTCACTCACTCTCTTTGTCTGTCTGCCTCTCTCTCCTTCTGTATCTCTCCCTCCCTCTCTATTTTTCCTTCGCCCCCTCCCTCTTTCTCTCTTCTACTCTCTCTGTCTGTCTTTGATTTTGAGAGTGATTTTGTATGTATCCCCTCTTTCACCAACACTCAAGAGATTCTCTTAATGATGAGGATGAAGACTACATCCACATGGGACACGCCATAATGACCTTCTACTCTGCCCTCATTGACTTGCTGGGCCGTTGTGCCCCAGAAATGCATGTGAGTGTCTGGCACTGGGATATGCATACTATGTGTTATTAATTTATTTGATGGAATCTGTATCCTCTAGCACAGAGCCGAACTGGATTTTATTACTGTATACTTGTATTACTTGAATACTTGTTTATAATTTTGAATGTGTACCGCAATACTTGTTCTATTTGTTTGGTGGTGTACGTATGTGTTTGTTTGTTTAACTGTTTAATGTATTTATTTACATTTGTGGCTTTTCTGCTAAATGTATCAGAGATCTGACATATAACCATACAGTAATACGTGCCAGCTTTAGAATACACTTTGTCTTGTAAATATTAAATTAATGTTACATTTCAAGGTTCTGAAACATGGATAGTGACTTTGTATGATTTTCTCTTTACTTTCTGATCACATATTTTTATTGTTATACAATATTTCTAATGTGTGTGTCTGTTTTTAGCTGATAGAGGCTGGTAAGGGTGAGGCTGTTCGTATTAGAGCGATCTTGAGGTCTTTGGTCCCCATTATGGACTTGGAGGGGGTCATCAGCATCCCCTTTTCTCTCCCAATTCTTGACAAAGGTACAGCCATTTCTTCTGTGCTCAACACATTACTTTCTGTTAGTGGCTTAACAGTTTGAAGAAGTGGTTTCCCCTGTGAGGACAACACCAGCTATTCAAAGCCACTTTTTACAGCTGTTTTTTTAATAAGTGCATGTAAATAATAGCTTTTATTTCATGTCATAGTTTCATTATTATTTGTACAGCTAAATCACATTTAGCTATCAGTATTGTTGGAATTAAAATCAAATACGTGTACATGCTTATATGTGGTTAAGCACACTTTCTCACCACACTGTGGGAAAATTTTAGAAGATATTCCCCCCATAGATAGAATAGGTCAAAATTAGGTCCAAACAGGCATCATTTGTTACATAATTGTTACATTAACCCCTGTTTTAGAGGGCTCAGTGGTGGAACCAGACATGTCTAGGCTTTTCTGTCCGGATCATAAGGCAGCCATGGTGCTGTTTCTGGATCGTGTCTACGGAGTCCAAGACCAGCACTTTCTGCTTTATTTACTCAAGAATGGTTTCCTCCCTGACCTGGAGGCTGCTGTTTCAATGGATACTGTGAGAGAATCATCTTGTTTTTCTTACACTACATACATGAATATGAAACTAATTGTTTGCTATGGCTTTATATGTTAATCACAATAAACTGACTTGAAGGAAATGTGCAGTGAAGCTTACATTACTTGTTAGCTACATTAGCTCAAAATTACATAAGAAAACTTATGAGTGAGTGCATTTGAATAATTGAGACTTTTCTTGATGTGATAATTTTATCAGGTTTCCTTTTTTTCTCTCTCTCTCTCTTTCCAGACTGGTCTGGGTGGTACAGACATGGCCCTGGCCCTGAACCGTTACCTGTGTGTGGCTGCACTACCGTTGCTGAGTAAATACTCATCCTTGCTGTGTGACCCTCCTCTTGGCCAGACGGCTGCAATAGACGCTCTCCTGCAAGCGCTGTACAGCCTCTCCAAGGCCAGCAGCCTTACTAAAGCCCAGAAGGACTCTATTCAGGACTGCTTGCTCTCTGTGTGTGGGTGAGTCTGGTTTTGTGTTGTGCTGTCTGTTCTTTCTTCAGATGCTCATCCACCAACTGCGTATCAGTCCGAACTTTTCCTTTCTTTCACATCATTAAGTTATGATTTTTCTCCTCACCTCCAGTGTTACCTGCTGCTCTGATTTTGAGAGTTTTCCTGGACCCACTTGTTCCAAGTTAGATATGATTATCTAAACTGTATTCTGGCCTTGTCACAAATCTTAGGATGCAGCATGTCCTTATTTATTATCTTGATCTTATAGCGAAAATATTAGAAATGAACTTTTTCGTGGAGGAAAATTATTCAGAGAAAAAACAATCACTAAACAAGATTCCTCTCATATTTTAATTTTTCTGCCAATCCTAATTTGTGCCAAGATCTTAGATCTACTCCAGTCTTTGTGCCTCACTTGTCCACTTGTCACAGTGACTCTGACCATATCTTTATCAGATTGTGTGTTGATATTTTGCTACAGAAAACTAGAACCCTCCCTGCTACAGCCTCTACTGCGAAATCTTGTGCTTGATGTTCCCCTCCTGAATGAGAACACAAAGATGCCGCTTAAGGTATTTTAAGGTCTTTTAAGATTTTCAAGGTTTCTTAAGATCTTAATATTTGACTGAAAAGTGATGTGAATATAAACTGATCTAACAAACCTACCATCTCTCCTTAACCTAATGGCTGTGATGTACAATCTTGTAGCTACTGACCAGTCATTATGAGCAGAGCTGGAAGTACTACCGGATGACTGGTGTGCAAAGGGGCTTTGGTTCTGCGTCAGAGGAGGAACTTCAGCTCAGCAGGAAGCTCTTTTGGGGTGTGTTCCGAGCTCTAACCAAAAAGGTGGGTTCAAGCAGGAGCCACCAGTGGAGTTGGATGAACTGATCTTCTTTTAGCTCCAACGAGCATATCTTGTAGCACTAGCTTATGGTTGAGACTGTAGCCCATCTGTTGATGGATGGGTTATGTAAGCCACCCTCTAGCCATTTTTAAATTGTCAGTTAATTTCTGACCGAATAGCAGCTCTGCTGAAAATTTTTGTGTGGTGGACTGCTGTCCACCTGTCAGTGACACAGGTATGTGTAAAAATCCCAGCTGTTCATCATACCGCTGTCAGAAGTTCACTGTTGCTTTTTCCCTGTCTTTGCCAGCCTTTCGAAGCTGAGCTGTTTGAGCTGACTTTAGGCTGCCTCAGTGCTGTAGCCGGGGCCATTCCTCCTGACCACTTTGACCCCTACTGCAAAGGCGGACTGGAGGGAAACTCCTCCCTGGACTCAGAGGGACAGTTTTGCCCTCAGCCTCTGGACACCTCCAAGTGAGAGCATGTGGAATTAACTCCCAAAAGTCTACTTCTATTATTAGAACATACAAATTCAATGTAGGTTATATACACAATTACTCATTAGATATACACATGTGGACAAAATTGTTGGTACCCTTCCGTTACAGAAAGAAAAACCCAAAGTGGTCACTGAAATAGCTGGAAACTGACAAAATGAATAATACATAACACTTTACTGAAAATTAACAAATGAAAATCAGACATTGCTTTTGAATTGTGGTCCAACAGAGTTATTCTAAAGAACAAACTAATGAAACTGACCTGGACAAAAATGATGGTACCCCTAGAAAAGACTAGAAAATATTTAGACTAGTGAGACAAGATACACTAAGGTGTGCCCTGTAATTAACATCACAGGTGTCTTCAAGCTTGCAATCAGTCAGTCTACCTATTTCAAGGGTGAAAAGTAGTCACTGTGCTGTTTGGTATTATGGTGTGTACCACACTGAACATGGACCACAGACAGTGAAGGAGAGAATTACCTCAAGAGATTAGAAAGAAAATTATAGACAAGCATGTTAAAGGTAAAGGTTATAAGACCATCTCCAAGCAACTTGATGTCCCTGTGACAACAGTTGCACATATTATTCAGGTTCACAGGTATCAAGGTCAATTGGAGTGTAGCCAACCTCCCTGGACGAGGCCGCAAGAGAAAGATTGATGCCAAATTGAAGAGATGGATAATACGAATGGTAACCAGAGAGCCCAGAACAACTTCCAGAGAGATTAGAGGTGAACTCCAAGAACAAGGTACATCTGTGTCAGATCGCACCATTCGTCACTGTTTAAGTCAAAGTGGACTTAAAGGAAGACAACCAAGGAGGACACCACTGTTGAAGGCAAATCATAAAAAAGGAATTGGAACTGGAATTTGCCAAAATGCATACTGAAAAACCACTAAGCTTCTGGGAGAATGTAGTTTGGACTGATGAGACAAAACAGGAGCTTTTTGGCAAGTCACATTAGCTCTATGTTCACAGACGCAAAAATCAAGCATACCAAGAAAAGAACACTGTACCTACAGTGAAACATGGTGGAGGTTCAGTTATGTTCTGGGGCTGCTTTGCTGCATCTGGCACAGGGAGTCTTGAGTCTGTGCAAGGTACAATTAAATCTCAATGGGACTATTCTGAAGTGGCCTTCTATGAGCCCTGATCTAAATCCTATTGAACATCTGTGGAAGGAGCTGAAACATGCAGTCTGGAAAAGGCACCCTTCAAACCTGAGACAGCTGGAGCAGTTTGCTCACGAAGAGTGGGCCAAAATACCTGCCGACAGGTGCAGAAGTCTCATTGAGAGTTACGGGAATCTTGATTGCAGTGATTGCCTCAAAAGGTTGTGCAGCAAAATACTAAGTTAGGGGTACCATCATTTTTGTCCAGTTTTTATGTCCAAGTTTTTATGTAGGTGCTATTTCAGCTATATACATATATGTCTAAGTAATTTAATAATTTATTTCTGTGGATTGAGCAGTATGTGATTTTCCTAACTTTTTCCAGTGTGTCTGTGCCTGAGGCCCTGGACTATGTGGTGAATAAGTATGCAGAACACACTCATGAGAAGTGGTCACTGGAGAAGGTAACATATTGAGGGGTATCAGGGCCTTGTTTATTGTTTGGGTAATAATACAAACACACAGTTTATAATATAAACAATAAAACATAAAAAAAAACCAAACAATTTTTTTTTGACCCTGCTGTTTTTTCTGTTCAGTTGCAAAAGGGGCTGAACAGAATGATCAGACTGCTAAAAATGGGGTTATCATGACCTGTAAATATCACTTTTATCATGCAAACTGCAAACTAATAACTAAGCTGATTAACTGAGTGTAAATTTCAGTCTATACATTTTGGAATCAAGTGAATATTTGTGACATCGCTATGTATTGTTTAATTTGACAGTTGAATGTATTCAATGTTGCATACTATGATTTGTTCCAGTTTGTTAAATAGATATGCTGAAGGCTGTATCTCTGCTTGCAGTTTGCTAATGGTTGGGTTCATGGCGAACAGATGTGTGAAAACTCCAAAGTTCACCCACTCCTGAAGCCCTACAGAGCCTTGTCTGAGAGAGTATGGAATATACACAGCTGAAATAAATCGGCTAAGAATGATACAGTATTTATACAAGCTTATAGCACAGTGCAGCAAGTTAATTAAAATCTAGAAGCCTTGTTTCTGTTGTTTTTGATTCTGGTGTTTCTGTTCAGATTAATGTTTTTGTCCTGGATGGGCTATAGGATAAAGAAAGCTACAGAGGAGCCATTAAAGAGACTGTGAAAAGCATGCTGGTCTTGGGCTGGACAATCGAGAGGACAAAAGAAGAAGAGACAAGGGGCCTTCATAACACAGCCAGGAGGATCTCACAGTCTGGACAGGTAGCACACAATTCCAAAAACTGTTACAAATAATGATTTAGCTGTATTAGATAGATAGATTGATTGATTGATTGCTTGCTTGCTTGATTGATTGAATGATTGATATTTATATGTAGCAGTTGGTGTGGTATTTATATGTAGCAGTTTGTGTAGTAAAGTGGGTAACCCCAATGTCGTCCTTCTGCAGACTGAGGACCGATTCACTGATTTCTGATTCATCATTACATTATTTTAAGTAGCTCTGGATAAGAGAATCTGTTATGTACACCAAAACCACTGACTAGGGTAGTACATAACATTGATTATTATGTATTAAGTAGCAGGTCAGTTCTTGGAATTGATGTATTGGAAGCAGGAAAAATAGGTAAGCTTAAAAACCTGAGCAACTTTGATGGTTAGGTGACTCGAAAACACCAGATCTTTTGGAGTGGTCCAAAGAAGATAAATAGGAGTACAATTAAGGGACAATTACTGAAAAATCCTTTTTGAAGGATTATGGCTGCGAAGTATAATGACTACATTTGAGGTAGATTTCATGTGACTTAAAAGTGTCTGTAAGCCTTGACTGAGCTGGCTTAAATGCAGTGTAAATGTGCAAACTGTGTTTCTTCCTGTAGCTCTCGTTTGAGGGAACCTCCATGTTCAGTCCCAAGCCTGCAGACACCAGCTGCATCACACTGACCTGGAATCAGTATGTACGTCAGTTCACCACAACTGCACAATCACAAATACAACACAATTTCCAAACTTTCTGTTCACTTTGTTGTGATGTATCTCAGTATTTGTTTGAGTTCTGAGAGGACCCCTTGTTGATGATACAATGGCAGGCAATGGCAGAGCAGCTGGCAGAGAATTACCACAACATCTGGGCCAAGAGGAAGCTACAGGAGCTGCAGGCTAAAGGTTTCTATTGCATACAGTGACCCCCTGGGCTTGTTTATGCTTTACAATACAATGTACTTCTCATCCAGATTGATCTGAATATATCTTAGCTGTATTTAATGTGCACTTTGTACTGAAATACATGACCATCATTACTATATAAGAACTGATTTTATGCATGACAACTGATTTACTTCTGATAACCCTCGGTAATTTGTGGGTGCGAACAAACATACTGTTATCTACACGATTTCTCACCTGTTTCTCATCATTGGTTTGTGAACAGTGGGTGGTCTGTGTGATAGTGATGGTGTAGTAAATTTCTGTGTCCAGGAGGAGGCAGCCACCCACTCCTAGTTCCATATGATGCTCTAAATGAGAGAGAAAAGAGCAGAGTCCGAGAACGAGCTCAGGACGTGCTGAAGTTTTTCTACATAAATGGATACACAGTATGGAGGTGAGGGTAATAATGCTCATGTCACGGAGGGCTGTAAGGGACTTGCTTGTTCACACTGTTTAAACATTTTTTAAAAACACACTTTTAGTTTTTAATGCATTCACACATTTTGTCCCTTGTTGTGATGTATCTCAGGTTTTTATAACTTCTCTGGCAAAAGATTTCCAGCATATTCTTGTGGATGAATTGAAATGATGTTTAAGAGATCTCAATTTATATGTTTTAAGGAAACCAACACCTGCAGATGTGGATTCTCCTGCCATTGGCAACCGCTTTGCTTACTGTCTGCTTTATCAAGCTCTTTTCTTCACTGAGCAAGCCCAGGAGCAGATGCTGGAGCTGGGTATGAAGTAGTCTTTGTTCACAACTTCAACACCCAGCCTTGTGTCCTTAATCAAACATACACTACAGGCCTGTAGTATGGGCCACACACCAAAAACACGCTGCTCTTTCAGAATTGTATTACTAGGAAACATTAGAAATACTTAAGACAAATGTAACTGACTGGTTTTCAGTACTTTATAGTTTGTAGTAACATATAATTTGGCCACAAAGGGACAGACCTTTGGTTTTGAAGAGATATATCAGGTCTGTCTTTAGTGCACCAACATTTACTTTGTGTTGGGTCATCAGAAAAAGAAAGATTAACAAGTATCAACAAGTATCAAAATCACAGACTTCCTTCTGTTTGCATATCACTGGACAAAATTTCATTTTTCAACAGGATAATGATCCCAAGCGTTATTAAGAATGGTGCCAAAATGACATTCAGTCAACAGAAAAGTTTTAAGAATCATGTCTTGGCATCCCCAGTCTTTCTCCTGTTCAGCTGCAGAGACGAGCTGGAGTGTCCAGCAAATGGTGCTGGCAAGGTTTACTCATAAGTTATTTCCAAAATTGCTGGAAATATGTGGTGAATCTGTGCAGATGTAATAAAAGCAAGGGGCTTATTTTGATGAAACGCGTACATAAACTTTTTACATACATTAAACTGCACTTACAGTGTATATTATTACACTTCAAAACCAGTCAGTTTCTGTCACATCTCCCTTCTCCATATTGAGACAGGCAGCGTAGACGCAGACTTCCATTTCTTTATTTAACAGGGAACAGGCATGAGGGCCTAAACATAAACAGGCAAACCAGGGAGAAAGGAGTAACCACAAAACCAGGTTGCATGACGGTGGACCGGCCACTAAGGTCCACTCCTAACCAAACTAAATACACAAACCCAAAAACCCTTAAACCAACAGAAAGTAAACATCACTTTGACTGAGCACACTGGTCAGCTAAAACACATAACACACTAACTCAAAACCGGTGTGCTCAGACATGTCAAAATAAAAGTAAACTTACAAAACAGAAAAAGGTGGCCTTTCGTGGCTGCCAGCCGTGACAGTTACATTCAGGTATTTCTAATCTTGATATAAAGGTCAATAAAGATTTGAAAAAGCAGCGTATTGTACATATATTTTTTCATTTTCTGCCACAATACGCGTCCGGCATCCATAAGAGGAATTGTTTGTGGAATTCAAATATAAGTATGTGTGTGTGTGTGTATATGTTGTGTATTATCTACAGAGGTTGTGCAGGCTAGAGGACAAATGGGGAAGACAGAAAAGGTGCCTCATGAACAACAGATCTATTTTTTCATCAAGGTTAGTATAAATTCTCAGACTTGCGGATCTATTGTGCACAAACCACAGTGCGCTCGAAAATTATTGGCCTCCTTGGTAATGATTACTGGACCACCTATAGTAAAATGTATTTGTTTATTGATCTTGCAATAAAATGAGAAATCCAGTAAGTGCTTTTAAAGTGTAACAATAATGACAGGCCAAACTGACAGTGTTTCAAATGCTCCCTTACACTCCATGTTTTCTCTCTTTCTTCTCTCTCAGGTGGTAGTGCCTTTAATGGATCAGTATTTTAAGAACCATCATCTCTACTTCCTGTCGGGATCACTGTGTCCCCTTAGTTACACTGGTAATGCTTCTAGTAAAGAGAAAGAGATGGTTACAAGGTAATAAATATTTTAAATTGTTGAATGTATTTGTGTGTGTGTGTGTGTGTGTGTGTGTGTGTGTGTGCGCTATCACTGAACAAAATACATTATTGCAAGGCCTACACTGTACCTAACTGATATACCTTTTATCTGATGTGACAAATGTTTCTACAGTGAAGATCTCCTGGACTTATTTAAAATTTCAAGGAATTCCCTTTTAGAGGGCTTTTTTGTCATCTATGCTGAAAGGTTAACAACACATTCTATGCACAGACTGGTATAGAGAGAAAGATGACAATATAATATAAATATAAATATACAAGAAAAAGGAATCCAAAAATATGTGTGCCCAATGTTATATGAGAAATGTATCTGGCCCAAAAGCCCATATTTCAAGTCCTGCTAGTCTTGGGTCAGATGGTAAACCTCTAGTGTGTGAATTTGGCAAATCTAAGCTCTCTTTTTTGTGATGCTTTACACTTGCTTCTCTTTTGGTGGACATCATTGCATATATTGTTGCGTTCATCTTTTCTCTTCTCAACCTCTCTTTATTCATTATCTTTCTTTTTTCTATATCCCCAGTTTGTTCTGTAAATTGGGAGCTCTAGTAAGACGTAGGATATCAGTCTTTGGTGAGTGCTGGCATTAATGGGGATCTTAAGTTTAAATTTCATGTCAGTGTTCATAGTAGAAATTCACACTTTTTTCTTTTGCTGGTAGTTTTTATGTCAATGTTTAACATGATTCAAAAAACAAAACAGACTTTAAATGTTCATTTTATTTAATTTACATTAAAGTATTTGAAATGAATAATATACATTTTTTTAAAGAAAATACATTTCTTTCTGTATTTTATAATATTCTAAACCAGTTTTATTAATTGTGTGCCTTGTGTTTTCAATTACTTACTTACTTAATTACTTAATTAGATACTGCAAATAACCTGTCACACGTGAAACCACTAAACTCTACCCATCTTCTACTCATGTTAACTTACTGTGGTTCCAACATGAGGTTTTTCAGCAACAGTGCTTATCTAGCTTTTGCACTGCTTTGCACACAAAGGAGTCATCAATTTGCTGAACTAAATGTAATTAAATAATGAAATCACTCAATAAAAGATTTGATAACAATAACAGATAATGAAACCTGTTAATATTCTATTAAGACTGCATGAGAACATTTCAACCCGGACAGGTTTGAATTACAGTCTCATAGGGTGCTTTCTGTCTTCAGGTAAGGATGCTCAGTCTGTGGTGAGCTGCCTACAGGTTCTTGCACAGTCTCTTGATACCAGGTAGGTGGCAGTAAAGTCATCCTATATTCTACCCCGAGTGAGCATTTAAATGAAATTACAAATCTTTCAGAAGAGACAGGCCCTGTATAATCCAGTCAAATGACATGGATAATTAGGTTTTTCAGGAAGCTCTAAATCATTGTTCCTCTAAATACAGTCCTGGAGGACTCTATATTTATTATTTATCCAGGCCGAGAACACTTGGTTCAACTCATGCAGAGCTACCCCCATAATTTATGAGTGGAATGTATTGTACTAGAGTAAGTAACGACACTAAACTGCAAGATTATGGCTCCTGAAAACTGCTTTATCCTGCATGTCTTTTGTGGTTATATGATTAAAATTAATTAATTGTTTTTTATATAAATGATATACATTATTTGTGTGGAGTGTCTGACAGGTTACAGTCTTCATAAGAAAGCAGCCTTTTCAACAGATTTGGATATTGTGCCCATTTGTACAGCTAGGTCCATAGCTATTACCCATCATGTTTTCTTTTGGACATTATGAACCTGGTCCACCACAACTTTCATTTTCATAATTTAGGATGTTAACACATATGGTTAACATGTTTATTAAATGTGCAGGACGGTGATAATAACAGTGGGGAAGTGTGTGCGGTCAGCCCTGTGCTCGTTCTTTGAGGATGCAGCACTGGATCTGGAGCTGGCTGTGGAGAGTGTAAACATGGGGCTGTATGGTCAAAGCCGGGTTCAGGCCAGAGGAGATGAAGAGCTGTTGACCTACACCACCATCGCACTCATTCCAGTACTGACTGCTCTGTTCCAGCATATTGACCACTGCCACAGCTCAGAGGAACTGATAGGTGGGTCTTATACTCTGTGTCTGAAAGTTTCTGGACAGCTGCACATCAAATTCCACTTCTGAAAAAGAGAAGATAAACTTATAGGGAGCTTGTCCTCCCTTTGTTGCAACAACAGCCTCTGCTCTTTTGAGAAAGCTTTCCATTAGATTTCAAAATGTTACTTTGATTGCACTCAGTTGCAAAAGCATTAGTAAGGGCAGGTGGATCTCAAAGATCTCAAAGAATTTGGATGGTGTTCCATCACTCCAGAGAATGCAGTTCCTTCTCCCCAGTCAGATGTTGGGGACTTTTTACCCTGACCCTTGGCACTGGGCATCATGATGATGAGCTGTAATTTTGTGTGGGGTTGCTCCAGATTGCCCCATTCTGTCTGCAATACTTAGAGAAATAGTTTGGCCAAAAAATCTAATTTACACAATTTTCACTTACCCAGATGTAGTAGATCGGTCAGGACATGTTTGGATTACAAATTTTGTTTCTTCATTTTAGCAATGGAGCCACACAGCTAATGTAGTGATATCACTCATTCAGACTCTATAGAAGTGCTTCTTTCAACCCACTTACACCACATCCAGCTCTTCATTAAGACTGTGTTGATGAATTGTCAAGAAATGGATTAAGTAGAATGAAGGATGGATGGATGGATGCAATGGATGGTTTGGTAGATACATGAGTGGATGATGAATGGATCAATGGATGACAAGATGAATGCATGAGTGGGTGGGCAGTCTGGATGATGGATGAACTGAGTGAATGAATCTGAGAAATATGGCTGGATAGACAAACAGGTAGAAAGATTGACAGCTGATCAAACTGAACCTAAATGGCATCTACACGGTGTCAGAGACTTTGTGTCCTGTTTAATCCTGGTTACAGACACTGTCCGAATCTTCAGAAGAGCAGAGCATGGAATTGCATTTGTAATAACTTTGACTTTCCCCATAAAAGTGCATGAGTAGTCTTTCTCCGGAACTGTTTCTATCACTCAGAAGTTCCTCTGCCTCCATTGTGTTTCCTTGATTGTGACCCCATGTCTTTGCTAAGTTAAATCAGCCTCACGAGAGCCCAGGCCAAATCACATTTGAAATCTGTTTGAATCACGCTGCAGGAATCTGTCTGGCCTCATTGAGATAAGCCCTGTCTCTGCTGTAAACCCTGACTGTAGAGCAGCCCTTTGAATCATTCATCCCTTTTCTTCCCTTCTACTCCTGTTCACACTCATTACCATCTCATTCACAAACACACGGACGTTTCCATGCCGTTCATGCAGCACTGAATAAATCTCACTTCTCTCGTGGACCAAGGCACTCTTTACAAATACAGTTTGCATAAATCTAAGAGATTTCCCATGGATACTGTCAGAATGGATTCACTTACCCTTTCAGTTCTCTCTGTCATGCTGTCACGTGATGCTGAAAGTTTTCTATTTCAGTTTGTTCAGTTTTTAAAAGATTATTTGTAGATTAAATATAATCTTCAATAAGTGTGATGAGGTTCTATAAAAGAAGATTGTTCTTGACTATTTTGCAGTATGTAAATACTGGCTGCATAATAATATATATTATAATATGTTTCATATATTCATATGTAATGAGGAATGAGCAGAGTTAACATATTTGTTGTAAGTATTGTCATTTCGCTCTGTTTTTCCTCAGTGGGTGAGGTGCAGTCCTGCTGTTATCGCATCCTTTGCAGTCTATATGCTCTTGGTACCTGTGATGACACTTTTATGGAAAGGTATTTTAATTGTTATTGTCTTTAGGTGTAAATGGAGTTGATATCCCAGATGATAATTGTCCAAAATTTCTTTCTTTGCACTTGTTGATTTTTTTAGGGTGATTCCTGGTCTGACCAGTTGACAGCTTCATATCTTTACTACTCTAACATGTCAGGAATAGCAGAGTTATAGTAGGGAAAGGCCTGATGCTGCTTTACATGATTACAGTTGACAGACAATGGTAAAATATATGTTCCATATGTTTTAATGAAATGATGACTGCAAAGTTACCAGCAATGGAATAACCTGGACGATGATTTGACAAAAACACACCTTTACATAAACTAGCAATGCTAACACCATCATGTCAGCAAGTTTGTCATATGTGGCAAAATAATTTGCTATATTTTTCTGATCTTGCATACTTTTTGCTCTAGTTTGCCCAATAATAGATGCACCAGGTTGCTAACATGGCTACATACTGTCCACAGACAGTTGCTGTTTACAGAAATTCTGCTGTACAGCACAAAATGTTTTTTAGCCTTTCTTACAACATAAAAATGCAGCATTAGACCTATATTAGGAACAGTTTCCTTTTGTGGCTATGAGGCTGTGCTAACCAACAGCATCTTATGTTTTCATAGGCAGAGGCCATTCCTAGGCGAATGCCTTGCTTCCATGTCAGCTACTTTTCCTGTGTGTTTCCTGGAGCTTAACCATATGAGCAATGAAGAGAGAGAAGGTACACACATGCACACATGCACACATGCACACATGGTCGTACATACTCTTTAGATTCACAGGTACATGCATATGGGTTATTTGGTGCCTGTAATATACTCTTGCGATGCTTGTGTGTTAATGTGTAAAAATATTCTAAACATTCAGTTAATATTTTAAATGAAAGCAAAAAAATCAAATGTTTTCCAATTAAGTATAGTATCTGTAACAAATGGTTGATAAATAAAAGCAGCATTATAGTTGTTGTCCCGGCGCCACGGGGGCGCTCATCGCCGGCCGTCTCGCTGGCTAACGCGCCTCAGAAGCCGGCCGTCCTGTCAGTCCCGGCGCCACGGGGGCACTCATTGCCGGCCGTCTCGCCGGCCAACGCGCCTCAGAAGCCGGCCGTCCTGCCGTTTTCAGCGCCACGGGGGCGCTC
>JBBIGA010000259.1:12500-16014 GCA_037576975.1 Alestes dentex | reverse complement strand
TTGTGAAAAAAAAGAGGAAAAAGTTGGTGGCGGAAGACTGTGGCACGGAACTGGAAAAAAAAAAAAAAAAAACACCTCCGATGTCCCTGGTGAGACCTGATCCAGTGTTCCTACAGGCTGTGAGTTTCTGTTGCTCGTTATTGGTCAGGTACGAGTGAGGCTGCTATGGTAACGCACCACACGATCCTAACGAGGATTAGGAGGAGTAGAACACGTTCCACTCTTGAAAAACAGCTCCGCGCCAGCTGGAGAAGTGAAATTGAGAAATGAAAGGAGGAAAAAGAGTAAAGAGCAGTGGTCCGATTCCCTCTGAGAGCTGACACTGCTGCTGAGAGAGTTTTCCTCAATTCCCTCGTTCCCTCTCTCACCCACTGCTGTTTTCTCACCCATTGCTTTTAGACAAAGAGTAACAGACACACTGGACTCAGCAGTGTTATATTCTCTCTCTCTCACACACACACACACACACACACATATACACAGATGCAGCTTCAGACATTAAAGGGCTCATGTCACAGAAAACCAACTTTCCAAAGAGTTTTGATGTAGGATGTAAACATTGTTCAAGATTCAGAATGTCCCATTCAGTCTGTTCTCTCCAGTCCATTTATTAAATAGCCTGTTTTGAATGAGCTGTTTTTGTGATGTCACTAAAAACAGGTGCACATGCAGGCCTGCTTTTGGTTTAGTATGCTTTGGAACCAGGTATGAAAAGAAGCACTGAGCACCAGGTATGAGGTACAATGTTTGCCTAATGGTAAACCAAAAGTTGAGTCAGGCTGGTACCACACAGGGGAAAAGTCACTATACGCTCTCTCAGACTCCCAGACATCCTTAGGTATCAAACACCAGTCTGCAACTGAGAGCTGCACTAATCAGGAGCACTGGAATACTGTGCTATGGCACATGCAGAGTCTGAACACAACAGGCCTGATTAATTATCTGTATTGAAAAATATACACATTGAATGAATTAAAAAAAAACTACCGACAATTAATGTCCAGAGACCATTGCACCTTCTCTGAAGGCCTGGGAGGCCCTGAGGGTTCCCCGCTGGCACCAGACACAACACCAAAAAGTAAAGAGCAAACACACATACCAATATATGACAATGTACACACACACATACGCAGAGACACACACAATCTCTGAAGCCCCCCGGCTCTGAAATATTGGTAAACTTTGTTCAAGGTCATGGGCAGCAGGTGTAATAAATTCTACTTTGAGTTGTGTCGACAGTTCTGTTCCCTGTGCTGCTCACAGAGCCAAATGACCAGCAAACACACACACACACACACACACACACACACACACACACACACACAATCATTCCTGTAGTCAACTCACCAGAGAGTGTGTGCAAGCTTTCCTCCCCAGTCCGGCTCCATTCTGCAGCAAATCTACAGCTAATAATCGGCCATGATTTGGCTTTTCGAGCTGCAGCCCCCCAACACACACACACAATCACACACGCCCGCACACACAAAACCCCATCACTGTATTCATCACCTCCCCAGTAAACACTCTTATCCCACCTAATGGATCTTCTAAATCATCTTCACAGTTGTGTTCTCCAGAACTGAGGACAGCAGCTCCGCATTTTTCTTGTATATTTTTCCATTTATAACCTCTGTGTGCGTTTATGTGCAATAAACAGCCATCATTCAATTTTACAAGATCATTTCCCGGCCTCCCCTTTATCCCTCACCAATAAACAGCCTCTTTTCCTTACTGTGCCTTTAAGGCTGACGCAGTGAGCTCTGCTCTGATTGGCGTCTTTGAGAAGACAGCTAAATGCAGGACAAACTGTTGGGACTGAAATCCTCAAAAACGGAAAGGGGCGGGGCTACACTGTTATAGGCAGAAGGGGCGGTACTAAACTGTTGTAGCCAGAATGGCCAGGGCCATATTTTTGTATGCTGAATGGACGGAGCTAAACTGCTGCAGATGTAATGGGTGGGCCTAAAGTCCTGTCGGCTGTTCTGCTGCATCCTGAATGGATATGTAAACATTCATGGTTATGACATCACAATCATGATGAATTAAAGACGGACAAATGGACAGTGATCTTTATCACTGATATATGTAATGGATCTCTTATCTGGCTGCTCTGTATTGCGCTTTTGTGAAAAAAGAGGGACAAACTGTTAAGTTGGGACCTGAAATGGGTGGTGCTAAGATGGTTCTAGGCAGAATGGACACAGCTAAAATAAAGCATACTGAATGGGTGGGGCTAAACTACTGTATTCTAAATAGGAAGGCTAGATTACTATAGGCTGAATAGGCGGGACTAAACTGCTGTAGGCTGATTGGGTGGGCCTGTACGGTTGTATGCTGAATGGGCGGGGCTAAAGGACTGTATGCTGAAATGGGTGGGACTAAAATACTGCAGGCTGAATGGGCTGGGCTAAACCACTATAGATGTAATGGGTGGGACTAAAGCGCAACGTTCTAAATGGATATGTAAATGTGGTTGTGACATCACAATGCTAAACGGACAGATCTGTTTTGTGAACGGACATCAACAATGTTTCTATACTACTACAAACTCTTTTATGGCAAAAAAAAACCCAAAAGAGAAATCAACAAGGTCCTTTATCTTCATCCCACTGCTCCATAACGTCCAGAAACACGAGGTTGAGAGAGCAGCTGGTTTCTAAACACCTACTGTTCACTGTGGACCCCCAGCCCGTCTTTTCCACAACCGCTGTGCTGCTCCTCATCACACGCTGCTTTATTCCAGTTCCTGCTGACGACAACAGCTCTGAAGCCCAATTCCTCCGAGGACAATAAACCTAAACTCATCGCATTTCATCTCCAATAAACTCCAGATGTGCTCAAAAAAGAAAAAAAAAACCAAACTGAACGAACAGGAGGAGAAAACAGCCTTATGAGAGTAAATTACTCATGCACCGTGTGTGTGTGTGTGTGTGTGTGTGTGTATGTAAAACACAAAGCTGGCAGTGCCACGGTGCATCTTGGTCCTACTGTGTGGTCCTACTGCAAAATATACATCAATATTTTGTCCTTTCAGGGAGGTTTGGCAGCTCCTCAAGAGGAAAACTACTTTTTCTTCCCTCTAAAATTGCATTTTTATTTTAAGAAGGGGCCTAAGCTTTTTGTTCTTGAAACAGGACTGTAAACAAGTCCAGACATGAACTGTATCTTGTCTCAGTCTCGGCCATTGGTCTCCACTGAGTCCAGAGAAACAAAGAAAACAGCGTTTCTGCCAGTAACTTTCCTCTCTGGACACCTAAGCCAAATTTTTGCCACAGCGAAAGAACCAATCAGCTTGGACTTGACTCGGACTTTGACCTTGGTCTCAACTCGAACCTCTTTGGACTTTGACCTGACTTGCACTCGGACCTCTCTGAACTCCACCCTGACTCTTTGGAATAGGTCTCAATCCTCTCAGACTCAAACCTCTTGACAGGTGTTTTGCGTAAACATTTACTGACGGAATTCATCATCTGCCCCACTGGCTTCTACTATAGGTTTTTAAAGAACTTTTTTA
>JBBIGA010000259.1:2500-10000 GCA_037576975.1 Alestes dentex | reverse complement strand
TTTAATGCTGTATAACAGGTCTTGTCAGGTCACGTCACTGTTGAACCACCTGACACGCATCAAAGTAGCACCGGCAAATGACCCTGCAGAGCTGTTGCTTTCATCACACACCTGTATGAATCTATTGAGTATTTATCTTCTCCCTTTTTCATTAATCACTACTCTGGCACTGTAACCATAACAACCACAGCTCCTGCTGTTGTACAACAAATGTAATCATCCTGTCGTACGACTCATTAGTCAAAGTCGAAAGAGTCACACCAGTCTCGAGTTGAACATCATCTCAGTGACAAGGACATATTAAAAAAAAAAAATTACATCCTTATTTTGAATAATAGATTTACAACATCAAAGAAACATGAGACAGTTGCTGTCTGTATAACCACCAGCCTGAAACTGCTGCTGAGACCCTGTGGCTCTGCAGTCAGACAGAGCAACCCGAGTGCATACAACGTGGACGCCGGAAGCATTTTGAATGTGGGGAGGCGCGGCGCTCTATGTCTCGGACGTTGTCCAGGAGAGAAAAAGTGGGGGGACACGTCCTCCCCTGCTATAATGTTTCCAGCGCCCATGGAAAACAAGAACAATTCACAAGTCACAGATTGTCAAATTTTAGCATGGGGCGCTGGCGTACAAGTAAAAAAATCTCAAACGGCAGAAGTAGAACTGACCAAAAAAAAACTCCCTGCTGAATGGTTATACCGTCACTGACATACATTCTGGCAAATTATTTAAAGTGTTCACCACAACACTCTATAAAACTCATTTTACCAACCCCTAAGCTGAGCAGTCCCTCAGAAACTACTGCTTCTGCTAATGAGCTAATTTAGTCATGGGTCAGGCAGCTAACATGAACGTTTATTAGTAAATTTGTTTTAATGTTAGGTTGTAGATCTTACACGAATCCAAATCCTGTTATGCTGACCTTAGGCCTACATGCTAGCAAAGCAAGGAGCCATAGCTTTAAACCTTAAACCTTTTATTCACCCAATGTTAGTGAAAGATGTTAGCCTGCTAGTTAGCCAACATCTTCCTAACCAGGTGCTTCCTCAGCCCAAACTGGGACTGTGCCCAGCCTGAGGTTATTCTGAAGATGGGTCCTACTGGGTCCCTCTGACAGATTGTTATACACTAAGTTTAAGGGGTGACATGCCTTCTATAGTTTCATTTAAAAAGCGCCCTATAATGCTAATATGGGTCCACATGGTCATTCTGACAGATTTGGTGTGGGGTGGTGGGGGGTGATATGGGTTTTGCTTTGATGCAGAAAACAAAAAAAGACATCTCACATAGAATGAAGACAAAGTGAGAGTATTTGAAGAAGGCATCACAGTAAAGCTAGTCAGTTGATTCATTATGGAAATGAACAGCCCTTATTTCTGCAGGTTGTTCGGCAGGTGTTGTAGATGGGCCAGTAGTGAGCTCTCCTCACACAACTGCAGTGGAGTAATGAAGTCGAGGTCCTGATATTCATCATGACCTGCAGAAAGTACAGAAAATTCAAGAACACTTTGGTATGGACCAGGGCCGCAGAGACATGGCTGGGGTTTCTGTACCGTTCTCCACAAGGTTACACTCTCCCTGAGAGTCACGGTGTGAGTTCTGCAGGTTCATTTGTCTCGTTTTTTTTTTTTTTTGGCTCTGTGTTTGTGGCTACAGCAGGATAAAAAATACACACAGCTTGAAAAGATGGAGAAAAGATAACCAGCTCCTCATCAATCCTGGAAGAAACTGCACACACCAACAGGAGAGCAATGAACAAGAAGTACACCAGAGGGGAGCTTCAGGGCCTTTCATGGACAGCAAAAAATGTAATGGCTGTAGCATTTACTAGAACTTAACTACTATTAACAGTACTGAGGAATTCTGGTAGGCCGGCCACACCTGGGAATATTCACTGCTGTTCCAAGTTTTGGAGATAACGGATAACGGTTTGGAGAAGAATACTAAATACAAATTTAAAAAACTCTATTACTCGTATTGTCTATTTGTTAGGATACATTCATGGAATAGTACCTTCTGATTTTATTTTCATTATTTCCTTAGTTTCCATGATTTTTAAGTAATATTACCTGAGCTCTTGGCATTGGAAAACATATTTTTTTTCCAATTCAGTAATACTGAATAATAATTTTAAAGCTTTATCACTCGGTTTGTCTTTATTTTAAACTAAATTGTGCTTGAAGATCTGAAACAATTAAGTGGCAACAAAATCTGGATTTTCTGTGTAGTTAATATTTCTGTGACATTTTTCCAGAATTTCAGGAAAGTAATCCTACTTCATGACATGGAATTCAGAGGAGAGTCATGGCCCTCATGTAGAAAGGATTCGTTATGTTCATTAATTACTGCAGTGACTGGCTTTAGAGTGGCCTGCCGAATGTCCCACTTCTTTATAAACTGCTGAGCTGGCACAACAGTGCAGCATGTAGAAATGGCAGAACCTGAAATGACTTCAGGATGGAACAGGCAACTCACGACTCAAGACGACAGCCGCTCAACGGGCTCATCAGTACTGCAGCTCAGAACCAAGATATAAGAAGGGAGTCAGCGAACAACACAAATCAGTTTCCAACAGCTCAGAGTTACTCATGTGAGAGTTAAACAAAAAAAATGGCAGTATGGCTGCGACTGCTGTATTTTAAAAGACCTCTGTAATGCTAAATAATGTTAATATCTGGCTATTGTTCCAATTAAAAAGTCATTTTTAATTGATCATTGATCATAATCATTTGAACTGATGGTAGAACACTATATGAAGTGACTCACATTTGTTTATTCGGAATAATCTAAGAATTAGCATCTAAAATTCATGTAGCAGATTTTAGCAATATGGCAATCCTGGAAATATGACAAACCGAAAAAGGGGAAGTCAGGGCTTAAACCTGGAGGGAAAGAGGATAAACAAATAGGACTGGGGTAAAGACAGCAGAAAGCACATTCATTGAGACATATTAAGGGTCTTACAGAAAAAATCAAAAACACATGCAATAAAACCTTAAGCTATGGTGACATTTGCAAGTGTTTATAACTAACGCTAATGGCATTTACACCTGCGCCATGTGCTTTCCATCAAGACTGTAAAAATAATGGCCTAGCTGCAGGATACAGTCCCTCTCCTCTCCTGACCAGGGAAGGAAATATCAGAGCTAATGAACTCCCAGCAAGAGCTCAGCAAGGTCATGCGATAACTGCTGGAAGGTACCAGGGTTCTGGACTGTTTTTCTTTGTGTAGAGTTTTTTGTGGCATGTTGTGCTGCTCAATGGATGCATTGTCATTTTTGTCGTACCATATGCTAACAAGCTGTCTCCAGGTCATGTGCATATACAGTACTGTCCAAAAGTCTTGAGCCACCTCTCATTTCTTCATATTTTGCTTCCAATACTTTTTTTTTTGTATTTTTAATGCAGTCTTGAGGAACAGTTCTCCAGACTTCCTGAAGGACTTTCAGAGACTCTCGTTTTCAGTCCAGTCCCTGAACCCGACCAGTTTCAGAGGAATGTTTTTGTTTGTTAAGTCACACAGTGACCTATGTATGAATCATTCAAGCAGAACAAAGCGCATCTATAACTGAAGTCCTGAACCAGTGAAGAACCAGGAGCAAGTGATTCCAGATGATCAGGCGGTGATCAGTATACTGGTGGTGCTGAATGCTGAGTGGTCGGAACTCCTTTATCTAGGCAGCTTGCAGCCTACTGCAGCGAAAAATTTGTTCCCATTTCCTTCATTTGATCTAGGGTTGTACGAGTCAATATGCCAAAGATGACAGACTGACAGGAAGAAAATAGTGTTTTAGCAGCAGCCAGCCGATTCAAAGCAAAATATGAAGAAATGGTACTTGCACGGTACTGTCTAATGATGGCAGGACTGTACGCATCTCTCCAGACTCAAGTGGTCTGAGAAGGTTTTCGAAAA
This sequence comes from Alestes dentex, assembly GCA_037576975.1. Lineage (NCBI taxonomy): Eukaryota > Metazoa > Chordata > Actinopteri > Characiformes > Alestidae > Alestes > Alestes dentex. Next base: position 6,084 of record JBBIGA010000259.1, on the reverse strand, counting down.
TGACAGAGCAGGTAATAGCAAGTGGTTTATATGTTTCGCAAAAACGCTTGGACATGAATGGCACTAATGTCCAATTAGCTGATCTCGTGTGGTCGACATCACCGAGGGAACGGCGCCTGCTGTCAGGCAGATATTATAATTACACAGCTAGATATTCCCACATGTCAGGACAATGCTGCACACGCGGTCAGTCTGACAGCTGATTATGGGAAGCCAGTGAAGACGGCGAAGGCGGGTCTCACTCATACACCTTGCATTCCCCCGTTGATGATGTACATCAGGCGGGTGAGGCCAGAGGGACAAAACGGTCCAGAGATTTAGTCTTTCTCCTGATTCCTGAAGGCAAAAAAACGAATTTACCTCGAACGTACTCGATCAGCCAAGGCATGATTAGTATGTGCGGACTGCCGTTTTGCACTGGAGCTACAAGTAATGCACTATTATGTCCATCAATTAACATGACTCTAACTGCAGGCCTAACAGTGTGGAGGTATTCTGTTATCTGTAACAATCTCACTTATGTTTTTGGGTTTCTGACCCTGTAGGACTCACTGTTATCTACGAACAAAACTAAAATTGATTTCAAATATGTTTTACATGACTTGTAAACTCAACCTGAGTGTGTGACCCCCCCAACCCTCTCTGCACAAAGGTCAAATTGATGTTGTGGCTGTTTAATAAAGCAGCTAATAAAGAATAAACACTAATAATTACTACTTAGGTGAGAGACCTTTTCCTTTTGTTCAAAATATGAACGAATATGAGGTATAGATATACCTTCTCAAACCCAGACTGGAACAGGAGAGAGAGAGAGGAGGAGAGGGAGACAGAGACAGATAGAGAAAGAGAGAGAGAGAGAGGGAGACTGCCCCGAGACAGAGAGTGAGAAAAGGAGAGAAAGATGGAGAGTATAGAATAAAAAAGAACAACAAAATGAGAGCAAAGAGAGAGAGACACAGAGATAAGAAGAGAGAGAAACGGACAGAAAAGACAAAAAAAAAGAAAAGACAAAGAGACAAAGGAAAGCAAAATGAGAAAGTGAGAGAGTAAAGTCAGAGAAAAGAGAGAGAAAAGAAGGAGCAATAAAGGTGAAAAGGAGCAAAGAGAGAGTGATAGCAGGACTAGGAGAGAACAGACAAAGTGTGTGGGTTAAAAACAAAGAGTGGCATACAAAGAGACAGTAAGAGAGAGAAAGAAAAAGATAGACAGAGAGTAATAAAAGGAGAGAAAGGAGAGTATAGAAAAAATGAAAGGGAGAATGAAAAAAAGGAAAGTCAGAGAGATAGAGAGACAGTAAAGTAAGAAAAAGGCAGAGGAAAGAGAGAGACAGAAAGAGAGAGAGACAGAGAGAGAGGTAGAGAGGAAGAGAGAGAGGAAGTTGAAGGCATCTGAGGGGGGTTCTGTGTTTCTATTCTCTTTGGCGGGTTCAAGGTTCGGCTTGAGGCCTCAAACTCAAACACTCACACCAAAGCCAACAGTCCTGCTGATTCACTTCATCCCCAAACCTCAAAGAACACACTCACACTCTCTCTCTCACACACACACACACACACACACCACTACAGAAGTTGTACTGTACTTAACCCTGAAGCCAGCAACAAGCAGAAAAAGTCTGAGGAATTTTAACTTCCAGACCACAGAAATGCAGAAGATAAACTGAACATGTTACGCGTCAATCAGACACCACAACGGCACCGAGTTTAATCAGCATCAAAGGGCTCATGAAGCGACGGCAGCTCATTCGCTGGGAAAACCCCTAGCCATCCTGCTTTCAACTGAACCACAAACTCGAAGCCTCCTGACAAACAGAGTCCGGTGGGTCCAGATCCCTCTACTCCGTTTCCCAGTTTTTACCTCACATCGGCCTCACTGCAGCGCCACGCGAAGGAGGATAAAAGTGTGCCTGAACGCTTTATTCTCTTTAAAACCAAGGACAGCGCGTCTAATTGAAACCGACAGAGGAGTTTCAAGAGAATTCAGACCAGCCTTGGCATTTGATTGAGTTGCTGAAAAGAGAGAAAAAGAGATAAAGCAGCCAAGCAGCCACTCTTAGTCCTGATGCTGTAAACACACCACAATGTGTGGCGCTACAGGGTAGAGACCTCCAAATACGCTTCGCACCAGTTCGCTCCTTTGATTTATTTCAAATGAAGTAAAGTTTGATTTGTTTGACTGAAACATCTCTTTTGAACTCGTAATTTCAATGAACTGATTCATTTCTGTGCCAGGGGTGGGCGCTGTCGAGCAGACACACTCAGTGGGTCCAAAAAACGCAAGGCCCGTGTCCACTGCCCAGATCAGATCTATTCATACCTTCTGCGCTTTTCTTTGTTGTGGTCTTGTGCTTTTATGTTTTTTGTTGGAGTTTTGACTTTTTTCCTTGGGATTCTTTAGCCGTGCGATGAAAACCTAACCCAGCTAACTTGCTAGCAGTGACCAACTTTTCGTTTCTCACACAGTTAAAGATAAATTAGTTAGCGTCATAGAAAACTGAAATGTATCTTCAGCACAAACAGACAGTAGCGCTTGTCCTTCATCGACTTCCCAGTGGTTAGTTCATAACTCCATCGTTGTTTTGCTGGGGTTTTTTTTTTTTGCATAGACAATAACAATGCCTCTTTCCAAGTCCGTCTGTTGTCATGGCAACATTTTTGGACCAATTAAAGAGCAATGATGCAGTCAGATCGGCTGCAGCCCACTTTTTGCCCTGCCATTGAACAACGCGGGTGCGGCTCGGGTTTGGGTGCAGGTCAGGCATGGTTTGGGTACGGGGGTCAGATGCTGCTCGAGTACAGCTCAGGTATTGCTCAGGTACAGGTGAGGTACAGGATGGGAACTGCTCAGACATGGCTCAGGTACGGTTTGGGTGCAGGTCGGGTGTGCATGGGGTCTGGTTCTGGTACGGTTTGGGCGCAGGTCGGGTATGGGCCATTCCTGGTACGGCTCGGTTCCTTCTGCCGGTGGGAAACCCTGGCTGAACCTGCCCATGATGGTCATGTCAGGATGCATTTGTGAGTGGAGCTCGGGTCGGACAGTTAAACAAGACGAGTCCAGACTCACTGACTGCAGTCTAGCCGCAGAAAAGGGAAGATATAAACAGCAGTCCAGAGATAAAAAGAAGCTTCAGAAGTGAGCACAGTGTGGAGTGTCTGTGTGACAGCAAAGGTCAAGACAAAGACGACCTTTGATCTTTCCTGTGAGAAAAATTGAAAATACATGAAAAGCCTTTATACTTTTATATTAATTTCCATGAAATGACAGAATCCGAATTAGCATGAATTCTAAAGGGACCCTCAACACAAAACAACAAGCGCACTCTGGGATGGGCGGAGCAGAGCTGATGTAACCAGAACAAATGGGTAAAAGCTGAATGGGTGGGGCTAAACTGCTGTAGACTGGTTAAAAGCAGGAGTTGATCTTAGTGTAGCTTTACAGGTGTAAAGAACAGATGTAGACTACTCAAGCATTGATGTATGTCGCTCTGGATAAGAGCGTCTGCTAAATGCCATAAACGTAAACGTAAACTGGACAGATAAGGCTAAACTGCTGTAGACTGTACAGATAGGGGCTAAACTGCTGTAGGC
>JBBIGA010000248.1:0-16014 GCA_037576975.1 Alestes dentex | reverse complement strand
ATATGAAAAAGAAATGCATATGTACTGGCAATTCTCTCTCTCTCTCTCTCTCTCTCTCTCTCTCTCTCTCTCTCTCTCTCTCTCTCTCTCTTTCTCTCTCACCCCTTTCCTCCTCTCCCCTCTCTTTCCTCTCAGGGGGTCTGGTAATGGGCACAGGCATTGAGTCATCTTCTCATATTTATGGGCTGTTCCAGCACATCTGTGTGGCCTATGAGCTAGTATTGGCAGATGGCAGCCTGGTCCGCTGCACTGAGGTTTGAATTCTATTTAAAGTGTATGTATATGGATGCCTGGTGTGTGTTCTGTGTATCTGGTTGCTCACACATTACCTGTAGATGTTACATTCATTTATAGGTCTGCTCTGAAACAGCAAAGCATTGATTAAACACCATCTGCTTCTCATGCTCATGGCTAAACAGTGCTGAGAGAAACAGGAGGGAGACAGAATAGGTCACTCTTTTTTGTTCAGTCAATTATTTATTGCCTGTATGTTCTGATATGACAACATACAGGCAATAAATAATTGACTAAACAGAAAGAGTGATCTATTCTGTGTATTATGCGTGGGTGTATAAGTATATATAATATACATAAAATACACATTACATATTCTAGCTGCTAATACTAACTCACGTTTTTAGGCTATATAGATCTTTGGCATGTTTATGTATACACACATTATCACACAGCACACATCTTGACTAGTTTCCCAGTTTTTTGTGCATGACTATACACTTTTAGGTACCACAAAGCGGAAAGAAATTGCTTTGTGTTCATTGTAAGACTGGGTGTTCCATAGGTCAGTAACCGTATGTCCTTCTTGTGGTCAGAAAGAGAACTCTGAACTATTCTATTCGGTTCCGTGGTCCTGTGGAACCCTGGGCTTTCTGGTGGCCGCCGAAATCCGAATCATTCCAGCTCGGAAGTGGGTGAAGTTGCAGTACAAGGCCGTGAGGGGTTTGGACGCCATCTGTAAGACATTTGCCGCGGAATCAGCCAACAAGGAAAACCAGTTTGTGGAGGGGCTGCAGTATTCACTGGACGAGGCTGTGATCATGACCGGCATCATGACTGACCACGCAGAGCCTGACAAGGTCAGATCACAGTTATAAAATGGTTGCAGTATAGCCATTTCTAGGACCAGGGATCTAAGGCATCATTGAACGGCATAATAAGGTTTATGTCTGGCAAACACACTTTATTTTTACACTTATTCACACCTTTTGTGTTTTATCTTGGTGCATTTGTAGGCAACTACACAAAAGTCTTTCTACATCTTATTCAACCACATTTTTACTTCTGCATATGCTCTAGGTCTTAACAGATCCTTGTATCTCTGAAATGGTAACTACATCGGAAAATGAAAAGACATGCAACAAGATTTAATTCCACATTATTTCTGTTGGTCTGGTCTTCGTATAATGCAACATAAAACGCAAATGTCCGTTTCAAATGGTGCATAAAATAAAGATTTTTGTTTACTTTTGAGCGACAAGGTCATGAATGGTTTTAAATTGACACTAATCACGAACACAAACTTTCTAAATGAAAGAGGTCAAAATATTGATACTTTGAGTTGTTTGGAGTCGAGATGCAAGCTTTTTTAGAGAGTGTAATTTTTCACGTTTTTGTCTGTTAGATCAACCGCATTGGTCACTACTACAAACCCTGGTTCTTCAAGCATGCGGAAGAGTATCTGAAAGAGGATAATGTGGTTGTGGAGTACATCCCACTCAGACACTACTACCACAGACACACGCGAAGCATCTTTTGGGAGCTACAGGTAAGTCAAGGGAGACGCCTGTCTGGATCAATCCATGTGATACCACCGAAGACCTATTGACTAATCATGTCAGATCTGTGATATACCTTCAAGAAATTGAAGGTTATAGGTTATTATTCTTTAATTCTAAAATCTAAATTATTTGGCAAATTTCCATGTAATATAAATAATTAATAAATACCAGTGTTTTATCATTGAAAGATCAGATGTGGTGCAGTGTGGATACAGAGATCTAGAAATATACAAAAATAGATTTCTCTAGATATTTAGTAAGATAATACAGTGTTTTTCAATCTCTATATTTCATTAAATATATAACACTTTCAACCAAAGAAGGATCTATGTGGGTTTTTTTATATACTGCTCATTTTATGGCAAAAATGGGGGACACACCCACTAATTAAAGACTAATTAAAATAATGTACAGTGACATTATTTAATTATTTTGAGATGGTCAGTCAGAAACCTCTTGTGATTTGAGGTGCCAAAGTTAATCCATGGTTGGTGTCCTTACATCTTATTGTGCTTATTTACTGGTGTTTTATATATCGCTCATATTAGCTGGTAATGACTACACACTCATAAATATGTGTCATAAGCACACTCAGTTTGAACAGAAATTGTTTTTTATGGGTAATTGGATAGTGTGTTTTTAAAGCTCTTTCCTGTCAGAGCGCTTAATGTATCGGGATTAGGTGAATCACTCTGCCTCTTCCCGCTTCATCGTAACATCATTCTCTCTCATTCTCTCATTTTCTCTCTCTCTCTCTCTCTCTCTCTCTCTCTCTCTCACACACACACACACACACCCGGGTACACAGTCTTCACATAACATCCACCACTAATGCTTTACCCCATCACTGCCATTAGCTGTAGGAAGTCATATGTGGTAATTATCACAGTCTAAAATTACTTAATAAATTATGCAAGTTGTTTTTTTTTTCCTGACAGAATTGATCTTTCTTGTGTTGGGAAGGGGATATGTGTGTGTGTGTGTGTGTGTGTGTGTGTGTGTGTGTGTGTGTGTGTGTGTGTTTGTGTGTGTGTTTGTGTCTGTGTCTGTCTGTCAGCACATCCTGATCTTTTTTGTGTCCCCCAAGCAGACACACACCGACATTTCCTGTCAGGCAGTTTTCTAATAATCAAAGCAAAGTGGTGTGGAGTAAAAAAACACACTTTGCGTAATGTAAAGTACACAATGGGAAGTATTGATCGGTCTGTTCCTCTCTGATGGCTTCCCCTATCTTTTTTCTGTCTTGTTTGACCATTTTTCCTCTTACGCCCAATTAAAGCTACACTGTGTAGGATTACTGAGTAAGTAGAAGAAAAAAAAAACGTCAAAAAAGTCAAAACCATCAAGCTGGCAGGGCTTCTTCACTCTCCGCCATACATTTTTATGAACTTTAAGCTCAAAAAAAGGTTGGGAAAATTGAGGCACTTCAGTGCAGTAGCATAAGTGACCTTGTGATATATGGACCAATCACAGGCAGGGCTCAAAACAAAAAATTGTTAATGTTTATGTTTGGAAGGCAGTTCGCACCATAAAATTTCAAACCTCTCAAGTTTTTCTGTATAAAGGCTTAAATTACATATTAAACTTAGAGGATACTTAGACATGGGTTCAGGTGTTTACATAAAACTGATTGTTGGAGATGGTCACAGCACAAGTGACATTGCAGAAATGCTCTTCTGCAATTTGCTAGGAAGTACATTCACTGAATAGACAAAAGTATTGGGACACACCTGTTTTTCAGGGTTTGGTCTAGGCCCCTTATTTCCAGTGAAGGACAATCTAAATGCTTCAGCACACCAAGACATTTTGAACCACACGCTTCCAACTTTGTGGAAACAGTTTGAGGAAGAACCTTTTCTATTCCAGCATGACTGCACTCCAGTGCACAAAGGAAGGTCCGCAAAGACATGGTTGGATGAATCTGGTGTTGAATGACTTGACTGGCCGCCCAGAGCCCTGAACTCAAACCCATCCAACTTTGGGATGACCTGGAACACAGGCTGCGAGTCAGGCCTTCTCGTCCAACATCGGTGCCTGACCACATAAATGCTCTAGAGAATAAATGGGCACAAATGCTCACAGAAACACCAAAATCTTGTGGAAAGCCTTCCAAGACCTGTTATTGCTGCAAAAGGAGACCAACTCTATGTTAAAGTCTGTGTAATTGGATGGAATGCCATTGAGGTGTCCCAATACTTTTGTCTATATAGTGTATTTACAGCACAGATCCCCAAACTTGGGCAGTGCTGGTTTAAAAATTCTCTTGCTGTCCCCACCCTACTGGCAACGCACTTTCTCACTCTCTCTCATCCCTGTTTTCAGGACATCATCCCATTTGGTAATAATCCATTGTTCAGGTATGTGTTTGGCTGGATGGTGCCGCCCAAGATCTCCCTGCTGAAACTGACCCAGGGAGAGACGATCCGCCGCCTGTACGAGCAGCACCATGTGGTGCAGGACATGCTGGTGCCCATGAAGCACATCCAGACGGCTATCAAGCGCTTTCACGAGGATATCCATGTAAGATCCAGCCTCTTTCACCAAACAGTAAAGGGTTTTCTCATATAAGAACTATTTGTTCAGACTTTGGCATGAGCATGAAGAGTAGGTTTTGCCTAATTAAAAATGTAATAGTACTGTATTCCCAATCAAATTCCTTTATGTAGAGGATTTGTTTTCCTCAAAATAAACCATGTTTTTGTAAAATGACAAAATGTTTAGAGAGAATAAACATTCCTATTTGTGTTCTTGTAATGTAGGTGTATCCCCTCTGGCTGTGTCCATTCATATTGCCCAGTCAGCCAGGCATGGTACATCCCAAAGGAGACGAGGACGAGCTGTATGTGGATATTGGAGCATACGGGGAGCCCAAAGTAAAACACTTTGAGGCCCAAGCCTCCACACGCCAGCTTGAGAAGTTCGTGCGAGATGTTCACGGGTCAGTTAGAAAGCACTTCAGTGGGATCTCACATAAATGCTTAATGCCACTGAAATGCAATTATAAGTGCTGTGGTGTCTCACTTCAAATGTTTATACTGCATTGTTCTGCCTCATATGCCGCACTCTTAACGTTGGCTCATAGCATCACATTCATTTCACTAATGCACATTCCTTTATCCTCTAGTTTCCAGATGCTTTATGCTGATGTGTACATGGAACGGCAGGAATTCTGGGACATGTTTGATGGCACACTATATCATAAGCTCAGGAAGGAGCTGGGCTGTCAGGAGGCATTTCCCGAAGTCTACGACAAGATCTGCAAAGCTGCTAGACACTGATTTTAGTCCTAATTGAAATAAGGCAAGACCTCAAAAGTGACCTTTCGTGAGAAAAAGCAATATTGTCACATTTTCATCATATCAATATGTATGAAACCAGCAAATTGCATTTGAGCCTTTTTACCTGTAGCACAAATTCAGCACCTGTTCAATATTTATATTCTGCACATCATGGTTAAAATCACAGTCTGTTAAGCAGTCAAAATGTTTAAAGGTTTTCCTACATAGTTGCCTATTTTCCTACACTGTGGATGTACTTTTCTGTGTGTGTCTAGGGGAGGTTCTATTCGTACTAGATAGATGTAAATAACAATTTATTGTTATTTCTCAATTGCCTTCCTAATAAAATTTGTGAATGTACTATTTTTGCCCTCCGTTTTTCAGAGATGTGGCTAAAATATTTTGGACATAAAGCCATGAAAATAAATAAGAGACCACTTTTCCCTTTTTTCTGTTCACTGTTTGTACAATTTGCAGCAGCGTGTGTGTGTGTGTGTGTGTGTAAAATGAACAGGTTGCTGTTATTATATGAACTATTGCAGTGTGAGCTGTGTAAAAAATGAGAAACGCCTCCACATGTGTTGTGAGTGCGGCAGTGTTTGTAGAGCAGCTTTTCTATGTGCTGTATTCCAGCAGCTTCACTCCTGATTCAGTTTCTGATGGGATGAAACAGAGTCACACATGCACACACTCTGCTCTTAACATCACTATTTTAATTATTGAAATTGTAAAATAATGTAAGAGTGTTGTGTAGTTTAACATTTAACATGTCTCCAAACATGTTTTGTTTGGAATTTTGAATCAAGTGTTGCCAATAGAGTATAAAACAATAGTGACATGCACGTTTTACACAGACACACTCCCACAAACTGCAAAAGCAATAACCAGAAAAAAAATGATGTGGTCTCTTTTTTTTTCCATGGCTGTATCATTTATAAGTTCTTCAAACCCTTTTTTGTTCTTTATACTATAGTTCTTTGATATACCAAAGATTTCGCATCTTGGTTCTTTGATTTTGCTGTTTGTTGATATTCGCCTCTTGCAGTCTATTTTGTTAGCTGCTTGTGTTTGTTTTCACATTTTGGCTTCTTTTTTTTCCCCTCACAATATTCTCATAGGGCAGTAACATTAGTAATGCTCTCACTGACTGTACTTAGGTTTCTAGGCTCAGTTCCAGGGATCCAGCTGCATTTCACTTTTCATTCCACCTTCATTTCTTTTTAAAGTGGTTTTCTAGACATGGGGATTGTGTGTTGTGGAATCAAATTCCAAGCTGATGATGTTTTGGCATCATTAAATGTCAATGGATTGGACAAAAGACAAAAACGCATTAATATATGTAGAAGGATATATGGGTGTATATAAATTATGCTGAAGAACAAATCCGTCCTCCTTTAAAGGGGCCGCCCGGTTGCACCAGGAAGGATCTCCGGTCCAGAGGAACGTTGATGGGTCCGAGCCTCTCCCTAACAAACGATAAAGTACTTTTACGTTACGGTACACTCAATGCATGTTTCACTTCACACATTACACATGTAATGCTTTCAATGGTTAACACGGGTGTGTGTATTCCTGGAGTTATTCCACAACTGGCATGCCATATTTTTTGCTTTGAATCTAAGAACAGAGGCATTTAGATTCACTCAAACACATTCACTCATCTAACCGTCTAACATCAACCCTGTTAACAGAACTTTTTACAGTTTGAAAATCATTCAAACCTGCATGGTAGATAAATCCTTCAATTTCCCCTATAAAATAAGATTTTTTTTTTGCAAGGAATAAATCTGTGTAAGGCCAGATAAAATGAAGTGCTGGTGCATTTAAGGGCTTTTTCATTTAAAAAAAAAAAGTATGATGACCCATAATGTCGAGGATAATATGTTGTTTTTTCAAAACAGTATTCATAATGTTAAATAAGTAAGAAATAATGGATGAAAGATCAATGGCAAAAAAGCTCATCTATCTTGAAGTGGAAAACACAAGTAATAGTTTACTGCTGATTACTGCTGAGTGGAAGAAAGCAGAAGACAAGACTTTTTTGAAGACAGTGAAAGACTGGCACAAAAAGCAGAAAAACGTATGCTTGTAGATTTTTTACAAATTCATGTAACGAAGCTTTTCTAAAAAAAAAAAAAAAAAAGGCAAAACAGCACAAATGTTAAGGGCAAGGATTGTGCTTACGAGCAGAAATGCGTACAATGGAAGGGGCATAGAAACCAGCCAATGCCGTGGTAAGCTCATTCCCCACCAATGGGCAAGGACCCTGATACAACAGCGCCTTCTGATACAATCAGATCTCAGGGAAGAACTTCCCGAGAGCACAAAAGCTGAAGGTATGTAGTTCTGAACCGAGATGCAGAAGTACTGTGGAGCTGAGCACGTCAGAGCCTGGAATGTTAAAACCAGAGTTTTGTATCTGATTCTGATCCAACAGGAGTTGCTAAAACGATCTCAGGAGAGGAGTCACATGGGAGAACTTTGGAAGGCTACGAACTGGATGAGCCACAGGATTGTGAATGCTCTCTAGAAGTGAGACGGTGTTGATATAAGATGAGACGAAAGTTGGCTTAAACATGCATCTGGTTGTTCACAGTGCCAATGGCAACCAACAATCAGAAACAACGAGGACTGAGGACACAGAGTTCTGAAAAACAAAGGTTTCTGTGGAGTGTCCAGCCTCATGGCTAGGAAGAAATCGGAGCCAGGACAACTTGGATGGCTGCGGGCCAGAATGGGAGGAGTGAAATGGGCCTGTAGTTTGTGGAACTTGTTGGACTTAGGGTACATTTCTTGAGCTGAGGTATGAAGAGCGTTTTTTGTCATACTGTCACAAAACAAAAGAAGAAAGTAAAGTGGTTCCTTATAGTCCCACCACATCAGAGCACACAGTGTGAACAATAAGAAATTCTTTCTCAGCATTTACCCCTTCACCAAGTGAAGCAGTGGGCCGCCACAAAAGAGGGGCGCCCAGGGAGCAGTGTGTGGGGACGGTACCTTGCTCAAGGTTACCTCGGCGGTGCCACTTGCAATCCTGGGAGTTGAACCCACACCCTTCTGATTACAGGGGCAACTCCCTCACCAGTAGGCCACTAACCGCCTCATGTTTAAATCATATGCATAAAATCCATTAAATCATCTCCATAAAAATACATGTCTAAACCATATCCATAATAGCAATCTGTTTGATCTGAATATCTATGAAGGTAGATATTTACAGATAAAAATGTAAAGTTAAAAATCCTTTGAGAATAGACTAAATACATTAGGATGTATTCATATTGTAACAGTAATGTATGTGGTTACGCATCAAAATTGCTAGTGGTACCCAAAAGAAAGCAGATATTTCAACCCTGTTATTCTTCATTGGGTCACAGGACTCAACGTTAAAAAGTAAATACATACAAAATGAATACAGTTAAATATTAACACATTTATCTGAAGTAACATTAAGCATCTCTTACTGGCTGTACTTGTCTCTTGCAGGGCAGTGGAGGTAGCGCTGTGTTCTGGACATGAATGATGAGCTGTGACCATTTGCATACTTGCTCTGGCCTGCGCTTGCAATGTTATAGCGGCCAGGCCCAACTGTGTTCTGTAGGAAGCACATGAGTACATGATAAACACATTCCTCTTGTCAGACACACACGCTTGGAAAGTACAGCATATTGAACAGCTTCCCCACAATAACACATTAGTGCGGTTCCAATCAGTCTGTATAGATGCTGGTTCAATCTGAAGACATTACTTAGAAAGAAAAGGTGTGTTTCAGTGGAATTTGCCATTACATTGAAAATTGTATGACTCTGCAGTTATTGCTATGAGGGAGTGAGGCCCAAGCTTTATCACATACTTCAGGGGAAACTCAGTACACCTAGCTACTACCTACACTCATTGGTTGCTTTATCAGTTGCACATATGGTAGCATTTTCAGTTACTGACTGAAGCTCATTTTCTGCTGATCACAAATTAATCTGCCACCTTTTATCCTTCAATGAAAGGCGACTAAAATAGGACCACTGCTAAGTAGATTCTATTTGTGAGGTGGGTCACCCTCAGCACAGCAGTGATGAGAATATGATAGTGACATCTGAGTGAGTGTTGGTGTACTTTAAATGTATGTAGACACTGTATAATATACACAAGCATGTGTTTTGTAGAAACCACATTTCATAACCACATTCATAGTCCTCACAGAATTTTTAGTCAGCAGTGCCTCTGTCCTCTTGCTGATCCTGGGGGCTGAGGAGAGGAAGGGGGCTGGGTTACCACTCCTTGATCGTCCCCTTAGAGTCATGGGAGTGACATCGTAGCTACCTGGGCCAGGAGATGTCTGACAAGGAAAGATAGACCAAAAGCATTTTAGATCTAAGTGAACGTAAACACGCTCTTGCACAATACTGCAAATCTTCACCCTGACAGCTGATATTAAAGGTTCTGGCACTGGAGTATCACTCTTCTTTCAGTCTTTCTCGAATCTTAATTAAGAATTCTGGTTCTTATGGCATTCTTAAGCCAAAGTGTGGCAAAATGGGTGTTGATGAATGTGGTGTGTAGGCACCGCAGGCCGTGGACACTGAGGCAGGGTGGTGAGATAAATTCTCTCAGTCGGGACGGCAGGGTATTGCTCCAGACTGCTAAACACCCCGTGCTTCTTCTTCTCTGGTCTCTGCAGGTCCTCTCCAAACTTGGGCACCTCTTTAATGTGGTCGTCCGGGTTCAGATTCACCCTTTTCTGAAGACAGTAATGACGGTCATAAGCTGACAAATATCACACAGTTAGCCCATGAAAAAATGCTGGGTGTTCTCTTGTTGCTTAAATGCACGTTTTGTCTTCATATTACATCAAGAGTGACCCTAGCTGGTCCTAGAGGACAAAGGTTAGTGGTTTACCTGCTTTATCTACAGCTACAATCTTAGCAGAACAATTTCTGGTGCTATATCAACTTTTCTATTTAGTTTTTACAGAACTATATACACCAAGTTCCCACTTAACCATGAGAAAAATGTGCTACATAGCCAAAAGTTTGGAGAAACTTTCCTGGCATGACTCATTTTTGAGGTTTCAGCCTCTGGAAGGCTTTTTAAATGAAACACATAGCCACAATGACAGTTTACAGAGGAAATGTTTCCAAAGAAAGTCCTTTTGTGTATCAGCATGATGAAGCATGATGAATTCCAGTTGCCTGTATAGAGCTCTGACCTCAACACAACTGAACACTTTAGGGCTGAACTGGAACATCAATTGCAAACCAACTCCAACATTAGTGCCTGACCTCACAAATGCTCTTTTAAGTGAATGAGCACACATTTTCACAGACACGCTTCAACATCTTGTGGAAGGCTTTCCCGTAACAGAGGAGGCTGTTATAGCTGTAAAGGGGGGGCAACTTTGTATGACTGTCCATGGTTTTGGAATGAGATGTCCAATATGCTTCTATAAATGTGATGATGCCCACATAACTTTGGCCTTTTTAGAGCTTGTGTTTCCATATATAACCACAAAGGAACTAAATGCTGTAATAATCTGGTCAGCTGAAGCTGTGTGTTAGAGCAGGGAAAACACCAGACTATACATAACTCAAGTCTCAAGCAAGTTTGACAAATATCTTTTAAATGATTATGAGGCTTGTTGTCTGTTTCAGGGTTCGTGTACTTACAGGGGCAGCGAAGTAGCCGTAGACAATGGGTTTGTTTCTGCAGCCAGTCAACAGGTCGTAGGGGCCTCTTTTACTGACCCTGCGATTTAGGATTAGGTCAGTGAAGCTCTTCAGATTATATATGCCTGGACCTAAACCACAGTCCTAGTACACAAAAAAGAGGACGTTAACATGCAGTCTGCATTCCAAAGCACACTTCTGTAACACACAAACTATATGGACAAAAGTATTGGGACACACTTGTCTTTCAGAGTTCGAGCTTCATCTTACCAAGACATTTTGGATGCTATGCTTCCAACTTTGTGGACCCATTTTGAGGAAGAACCTTTTCTATTCCAGCATGACTGTGCCCCAGTGCACAAAGCAAGGATCATAAGGACACGGATGAGTTTGGTGTGGAAGAACTTGACCCACACAGAGCCCTGACCTCAACCTACCTCATCCAAAACTTTATGGATGAACTGGAACGGTGATTGCGAGCGAGGCCTTCTCGTCCAAAATCAACAGAATGATTGGGCACAAATGCCCACAAAAAATCTTGTGGAAGGCCTTCCAGGAATAGCATGGAAGCTGTTATAACTGCAAAGGTGGACCAATTCCTTATTAAAGTCTATGTATTTGAATGCAATGTAATTAAAGTTCCTGTTGGGGTAATTGTCAGGCGTCCCAATACTTTTGTCCATATAGTGTGCTTAGAAAAACACAGTCGTTATTAGACCCAAGGCCACCATGGCCAGGAATCAAACCAGGGACCTTCTCACAGTGAGGAAACAGCACTAACCACTGTGCCACTGTGCTGTCTTTTAATTAAGTGTAAATAATTGTTTCAGCAAAAACACTTTTAACACAACATGACACTGGTAGACTCTTTGTGTGGAGAAATCCAACCAGACTGCACTGAGGGGAAAGAGAAAGGGTGGAAACATCAACACCTGGGGCAGTTTTTCCTACTATGGTGCGGATCACAAGTTCAGAAGTGTACAAATGCATTTTGGATACAAACTTGCAGAAGTCTGCAAAGAAACTGCTCAGACGATAGTGATCTGAAACACACCAGGTGCAATTTGAAAGGATACTTTCCCAAACAGGAATTGACAGTCTTAGAATGGTCTGTTTAAAATAAATCCTTCTTGGTTTGACATTCTCTTTCCTATACAAATACTTTTTGGGCCACTTTACGTACTACATGGGTGCTGTTCCACTGCTTTCGGCTCTCAGCCAGAGGTCATCAATTCTTGTCCTCAAGGGCTGGTGTCCAGACTTTCCTGCTTAAACACTGACTCAACTGTTCTCTATTAGTTGCCAGGTGTGTTTGAGCAGGGATATGATCAAGCCATGAGGGGGATACAGTCCTCTAGAGCCAGAACTGATAACCCCCTCCACCATGCACTACACTGAAAACAATAACTGTGTATTAAAGTGTGTATTAAAGTGTGTCCTCTGCAGAGGATTTGTACTTATTTCCATTTAGAAAATCAAGTAATTTGATCCGGGCACCCAAACTTTTGCACACAACTGTACTTTAGCGGCTTGCAAGTTCCCGAATTACTAAGAGAGGCAGAACAAAAGAAGTGAATAATTCATATGTTTACCACAATGTTATCAGGGAAGCGCTGCAGGCTGGCGCTGCGGTCCATGGAGGGGTGTGTTCCCTTAGATGTCCTCTCCTTTTCCTCTAGTGCTGCTGAAGGGACTCCCCCCTTACCATAAGTTCCTGGACCTGGGGTGCAGCTCTGAAATACAGATCAAATAATGCATAATTCTAATACATTTATATGCCTGTGCATAAAATGCAGAGTAAAAAAACAAGATATGCTAATGTCTCTCTAGGATGTTAAGCTCACCATCTTTAAGTGGAAATCAAGGTTAATTGGAAATTAAATAAACAATCACAAGGGCCAACTTGAAGCAAGGCCAGATTCCTTAAATGGGCGTTTAAGTGCCAAAAGTGTTGTGTGAAAGCCTTTTGAGACACTACTGCCCAAGCAGCAGTCATTTGCCTCCCTCTGCTGGCTGAGTTGTGTACCTGGTCGTCTTTGAAGCGCTCCTCTCTGGTCTCACAGATTCCTCTGAGGCTCCCAGGCTTCTTCTCCAGATCCTCAATGAAACTAGTAATCCTGTATGTGCCTGGACCAACTTTGGTTTTCTGAATAGGAAACACAGGGCACAAACAAATAAGCAGAAATGGCAGAAAATTACATACGTTAAAAATGTCTTAAAATCAAATTTGTCCTTAAGTGTTATACAACAGCACAATTGCTTTCGGAGTGCTTGTACATCATTATCCTCACACCTGCTGAATCGCACTGCATTACAGCCATGTATTATTAATTTAGGTTATTTTTCATGACATTTCACATACACTATATGGACAGAAGTATTGGGACACCGACCATTACACCCCCCCTTTGCAGCTATAACAGCTTCCACTCTTCTCGAAAGGCTTTCCACAAGATTCTGGAGTGTTTCTGTGAAAATTTGTGCCCATTCATTCTGTAAAGCATTTATGATGTTGGACGAGAAGGCCTGGCACACAATCTCTATTCCAGTTCATCCCAAAGGTGTTGGATGGGGTTGAGGTCAGGGGTCTGTGCAGCCAGTCAAGTTCTTCCACACTGAACTCATCCAGCCATGTCTTTATGGAGCTTGCTTTGTGCGTTGGGGCACAGTCATGCTGGAATAAAATAGAGCCTTCCCCGAACTGTGTCCACAAAACTGCAGGCATGGCATTGTCCAAAATGTCTTGGTATGCTGAAGAATTAAGATTGTCCTTCGCTAGAAGTTAGGGGCCAATTTAATTCTATAATTAAGAAGTGTGTCCCAATACTTTTGTCCAAATTTGAAACTGTGCAACTGGTACACAATTTCAAACCCTGCAGTGCAGTGTTTTTTTTTCTGCTGAATGCCACTGGCTGGAAAGTACTCACACACAGTGTACTGATGTGCATTAAAGCCTTCATTTCTCAGAGTTGCTCTCACACAGAGTTCTCACACAAATGATCAACACGTTTTTTTACTCACCAGGAACTGCTTATTCTCCCATGCATCCCGGTACAGTAGGTGTGGCATCTGGGCGAGGCGGGCTGTCTCCTGTGCCCTCTTCCAGCCTGGACCATTCGCACGCTTCCCCACTGCCCGGGCACTGAAGTCACCAGTGTCGGGATTGTATGTGCCAGGTCCAAGGTTTCTCTCCTGACACACACACACACACACACACACACACACACACACGGTACCTGTTAGTGAGCGGACTTCCCACTTCAAACACTAACCTCTTGAGTTGCACCTAATTGGTGTAATCTTGTCATTTCATGCTCTATAAAGAAATGTTCTCCAAAGGAAAGGTGAACTGCCTTCAAGTGCAGATAATGAGGAGCAGCTTAGATTATCTTACGCCTTACCACACACAAGTGACACTTGAGTAAAAGCGGCCTTCTGATTACACAGATTAGACTGCACAGACTAAATATGTCCTGCTAATAACATAACTGCCTAAAAACAATCGCTGCTCAGAGCAACTCTATGAAGTCTGCACCAGGTCACTTGTCCTTTTCTTGCAGTAGGAGATCTGAGTGTATGTCCCCACTCTCTTGCTGGCAGGATGGACTCCTGACACATCAAACCTGTAATGCAAAGCATTATTTTAAGGACCAGTACTGCTACTGCTACTGCTACTGCTACTGCTACTAATACTAATACTAATACTAATACTATAACTACTACTACTACTAAGAAGAACAAGAACAATAATAATAATATAGTCTTACTTGGCTGACTGTGTTCCAAAAGGGGCCCCTCTGAACTTCTTCTCTGCCATTTTTTAGGTCTGTCCTACCTGCACAGATGACACAGGACAGGACCCCTTGTTTATTTGAGAATGTCGTGACCATGACAACATGACGTGATAAAGAATTAATACATCAACTCCTAGCAACAAAGAGCTCTGAACCTGCTGCCAGTCTTTAGCTTCATTTTCATTGACCCCAGCTCTCAGGTTTCCCTTCATACAGCCCATTCCAGTATTTTCTCTGGCAGCACATTCTGAACAAGCTCTTTCGGAGGTTAATTCCATCCAAGACCAGAAGTGGACAAGCAGCATAAGCCGCAAAGGCTATGTCTATGTAGGCATCGCAAACACCATGAATATTGTAGTTTTTGTGATTGTTAAACCGTAATTAACACTTCAGCATGCAGCTTATTCTCCCTTTATCCTCAAGTACACAATATGGACAAAAGTATTGGGATGGCTGACCATTAAACCAACAGGGACTTAAACCAATACATAGACTTTAATATGGAGTTGGTCCCCCTCTGCAGCTGTAACAGCTTATACTCTTCTTGGAAGGCTTTCCACACGATTTTGGAGAGTTTCTTTGGCGAATATGTGCCCATTCATTCTGTACAGCAATGATGTTGGATGAGAAGGCCTGGGTCACAATCTCTGTCATCCCAAAGGTGTTGGATGGGGTTGTGCTCAGGGCTCTGTGTGGGCTAGTCAAGTTCTTCCACACCAAACTCATCCAACCATGTCTTTATGGATCTTGCTTTGTGCACTGGGGCAGAGTCATGCTGGAATAGAAAATGGCTTTTTGCCAAAACTGTGTCCACAAAGCTGGAAGCATGGCATTGTCCAAAATGTCTTGGCATGCTGAAGCATTAACCCATTTAATCCCAGTGGTCACAAAAGTGACCTTTTTTTTTTTCTTCTGGAGGATCCAGTATTGTTTCTGTTGGGTTTGGTTGACAAATTTTACTTAAAAATGGGGGCTGTGGTGCTCCTGCGCCCTCAGCAGCGTTAATTACCCTCCACTTCCAGTCACAAAACGGCTTACACTTAGACACACATACAAGGGCGTAGGAAATACAAAACATTTATTTTGATTTGTTGTGTAAAATTTGTTTGAGTGGAGTCTGAGGGGTTTTTTTTGTTTGTTTTTTGTTTTTTTCAAAGGTTACTAGAAACTTTTTTGTGTTATAAATTTGTTTCTGTATGTCTTGTTTGTGCTTTATTTATTTATTATTATTATTATTATTATTAATCTATTTATTTATTTTTCTTCTCTGCGGGGTAAGGGGTAAGCTTGGAGCAGCTTTAATGACTGTTTTTGTAAAATGAAACTACAGATTAAAAATAAAGTTGTCCTCCGAAGAGAGGGGGGTGGTGGCGGGCCACAAAAAAAAAAAAAAAAAAAGTTCACAGAGTTTACTGATTCACTCTGAGTTCTGAGGGTAAACACTGGTTCTAGACTGTTTTACACTGGTTATATTTACTGAAATCAG
>JBBIGA010000214.1:0-14279 GCA_037576975.1 Alestes dentex | reverse complement strand
TCTATAATATACAATAAGATTAAAATCAGGAGATTGGCATGGCCATGCAAGCAACACAACCTTTTTGCCAAATAAGACAACACCATGCAATAGAAAACAGTAAATCAATCAGTGTTTTTCTATTATATTTACCGTAGGCATTTCTATGTGCTGAGGAAAAGAAAAAAATGACTGACGTGATTAGTAAGCATGGTATCATAGTTACCAACCATGTCCGCTCATTTCCACAGCAGAGCAAATTGTGGAAATTAGACTGGTACTGGTACTGGTACTCTTAGTACCAAAAAAGGCTCTATAACCTCTTGTAGTGGAACCCTTTTTGGTGGTCTGTAGAACCATTTGGTGTGTCTTAAATCTGTCTCAGAGAAGACCCATTTAAGCCTTCAAATGGTTCCTTGAAATTTCTGTATATAACCACTGTCTTTACCAAATGACCAATAAGAGTAGCTTATTTTTACAGATTTACTGCTCCACCTCTGCTAATCTTTCTTTTTCATCTTGTCCATGTTCAGAGATTCCTGCCTTGTTCAAATGGTGGCTCGTCATCGCAAAAGAGGGTACAACGGTAAAGCTGCCTTGCCGCCCTTATTTAAACACTGTTTCTAACACCACATATGCCAATGGCAAATGGTCCAAAGGGCAGAAAAAATTTGAAGAGCTCAAGCCTGTAGTACCCGGCACTGAAAAGGGGCATAAAAAGGAAGCCACTCGTATCTTCTGGGCCTCTAACGCTGAGGAACGTGACTGGTCAATTGAAATCACTAATGTCAAACCAGAGGATGAAGATCTGTACAGTTGTGGGGTCAAAGTGGGGTCAGAGAAGATGATAATGTTAAAGGTGGAACTGCACGTGGAGCGTAAGTTAAACATCCTCCATTGTCACCTATAACGTCTCGACATAAAAAAAGTCATTAACACAGTTTACATCTATTCATAAGCTAAGCTATGGGTAACTTTACTTATGTTAAAAAAGAATCCCTGGCTTTCTACTGACTCCACCTACTACCACCTTGCAGCTGCCCCGCCCCCTCGCTGTATCAACGTGCAGCCATGGGAGGAGTGTCCAGACCCTGAGAGCGGGTCGTGGAAGTCCATAGTGAGTGAGTCCATCATTGAGTTTTCTGTTCATCTCTACACCAAACTGAGGGGCACACACCATTCCCAAAACCTGCTTGTCTCGCCCATCAGTGTGGCTGGGCTACTCTCTCACCTGCTGCTCGGTAAGAAACCACAGTTCAGAAGAGTTAGCCAGTTAACCAGCTGGACAATACTGTTTTATGAGCAGGATCAAAATGTCTTCATGTCAGATTTACTCAGTTTTGCTTCTGTATATTTGCTCAGCTTGTTAATTTGCATTTGCTTTAATGTGCTTCAGATTTTCATAAGGATTTTAGGACTAGAGTTACCTAGCTACAGGGGTTGGCTTTAGTTAGGGGCCAAAAATATGATCAAATACAAAGAAAAGCTGTGTTGTTATTGCTAGCTATTTTTTCTGAGATCCCTATGACACTGTAGTAGTGTTTTAACACTTAACTAATGGAATTGCACATGAACAATATTTTGCATGTTTTAGATTAAACACAGATATCTGAAGTGTACACGACATTCTATTAGTGTGACGTTTCAATGAGGGCATCCTCATTGTTATTCAAAACGTGACTGATTACATAATTACTTTGCAATTATACCAGTGGTTACTTTTACACATTGGTTGCTCTCTTGGCAGAGCTCACTTACCTTTAACAACCGATAAGTCTTCTTATGAATGTCATGTTCATAAGAATCTGTGAACGGGTTTATTACGCACTCTAATTCATTTCTAAACATTTTAAAAGCATGGTTACAACGCATGGCTGTACCATATAATGCATATTAATAAATGTTTATAGCCATGTTAATAATGCCTTATTAATACATTTTTAATGTATTATGAATGTGTTCCTGTAGTGGACTGGTGCCCCACACAGGGTGAGTCCCTGCCTCGTGCTCGTAGACCCCAGGATAGGCTCTGGGTGCCCGTGTCCCTAGTAAAGATTAAGCGGTTACAGAAAATGAAATGTGTTTATAAATAGACATAGCAATCATAGGTAGTGTTACCTAGATACACCAGAGAAAAACATCTGACTGGACAACGGGACTTACTAGTGGAAAAAATGTAGTAATGCAACATGCAAGTACAAATATTATTTTAATGAATTTTTCTTTATTTTTATTCATTAAAATAATATTTGTCCATTAAATTTTATTCATTAATAATTTAAATGCCATTTTTCTTTATGTTTATTCATTAAAATAATATTTGTCCATTTGATTTAAAACACAGACAAATTTTCTTCCCACAAAACAAGATTGCAAACACTACATTTTCATACAATTCAAATCATAATGAAATATCTCCTACAAATATCTACCTACAAAAACAAATGCACCATGAATTGAAAGTTTAGAAACAGCACTCTCCGCAAGAAGTTATGCTTTTTTTCAAGGAGCTCTGAGTCCTGTAAAATTTCAAAACGCTTTTGCTATTGATGGGCGTAACTGTGACATTTCAGAGTAAAAAAGCAGGTGAAGCCCATAACAGTTTAACAACATAATGAAAAATACTTTTAGCTGTTTTTATTTCTCTCTCAGGTGCTAAAGAAGAAACAAGAGCAGAACTGGAAAAAGCTCTCTCTCTCCCCACTGAATTCTCTTGCCTTCACTCTGAGATGATGAAGATGAGAGAGGAGACAAATGAGTCAATGCTGATGGCCAATCAAATATACTACAACTCCAGTATGAAGCAATGCACATTTCTAAAAGCAGATAAAAAATCAGGCATTAAAGGCTAATGCTTTATGATAACAATTAATAATTCATAATAATTCATATATTCATTCATCAGTACTGGCAATCACATAGAGTACAGTCAGCATACAGACTTGTATGATTTTATTTTTTCCCAAAATCCAGCAAATTAACAGTAATTGTGTGCTAATATGTTCAGAAGTGTGTTCTCTGTTGTCATGGTGGTCTCCTTTGTGTCCAACCTGTGATACCCAGTCAACTCCGTAAACAAACCTTGAGAACTGATTCACAC
This sequence comes from Alestes dentex, assembly GCA_037576975.1. Classification (NCBI taxonomy): domain Eukaryota; kingdom Metazoa; phylum Chordata; class Actinopteri; order Characiformes; family Alestidae; genus Alestes; species Alestes dentex. The sequence continues at coordinate 11,200 of JBBIGA010000214.1, read as the reverse complement.
ACCCAGATGGTTGCTGAAGTGGTCGGCACTGTCCGCCTGTCACCAAACGTGCCCCCCCAGGTACGGGTAGTCCCTCTGCATCCAGGACAGGCCACAGTAATGCTTCGTTACCGGAGCACTGTACCGATGACCCAGCAGGATGTCGTAGTTTCCCGATCAAAATTATATTTTGCAGAGTATCGTGAAGTGTAGGACTCTGAAGATTTCCAGCTTTATTCAGAGGACCACAGGGTGGGCTCAGGATTGGGCTGTCTGGAGAGGAGGCAGCTCAATTACAGCAAATGTTCTTGAGTTACTCCCCCACTCCCACATGTTCTTTGACCATCTGGCACAGGGACAGTCAGGCAGTGACCAGCTTCTGTGCTTGTATCAGGGAAGTCAATCTGTTTCTGATTTCTTGATCACCTTCTGAATCCTTGCGGTGGACAGCGGTTGGAATGAGACCTCACTCTTCATACTGTAATACAAAACAAGCTGGCCTGCTGAGATGCCAGCCTCGATTTGGATGAGGTCATTCAGCTGGCTATGGCTTTGGACCAACATCTCAGGTCTAAGAGGCCTCATCCTAATCAGCCTGCATTGCCTACTTCCCAATTTCGTGCTTAGCTTCTGAGTATGGCTGACTTTTCCTCTCCTGGGCCCTCCGGTGGGGAACCTGTTCTGGACCTCATACAGCTGAGGGCTTCTCAGCTGTCAAACCAGGGGAGGACCGACCGATTAGACCAGAGATCTGTGTGTACTGTGGGGGCGAGGGGCCCTGGGAGCAGTAGTGCCCTATTAGATAGGAGAAGGATGCATCAAGGAAATTGCCTGTTGAAATTTGTGTTTGACCACCCTGTCTCTTTGTCTGCACTTTTAGATTCTGGGTCAGCTGGTAACTTTGTATCACGCTCTTTTGAATCACATTTTTTTGTTTCACATCCCCCTCCTCGGCAGGTTTCTTTTTTGTGTAGAGGAATGATGATGGACTCTGACCCTGCATTGATTACTTGGGGCTCAATGCAGTCACAGTGAGGCACCTGCATTCGCTTCCTCTGATCCTGTCGACCGTTTAACAGCTCTGCACTTTGAAAGTTTTCACTACGCTTGACCTGCAGACCACATACAATCTGGTTCTATTGCAGGTTTATTTGGGGTTTCAGTTCAGTGGCTGCACCCCTTTCCAACCTCCTGAAGGGCTAATCAAAAAGACTAGCAATGATAAATATGGCCAGAGAAGCTTTTTGCAAATAAAAATAATTGTTTATCACCTATTCTTAAAAGGCCAGATCCAGCCTGTCAATTTGTGGTCATCGTTGATACTTCGGAGTTTGGAATGGGGTGGTACTATCACAGTGCCATGGAAACCCCAGGAAACTGTATCCTTGCGCCTGTCAGAAGTACAGCTAAACTATGACACCTACTCTGTATGAGGAGGATCTGGCCTGTGCACCTTGTCCAGTTTGTGGATCTTCTGACATTCCTGTTTTAATGAACTATGATATCAAGCCAATGCTATAATAATGTTTTCTTTATGTACATAGTTTCAGTTAGAAAATTTTACATTTGTATATTGTCAGTTTAGACAGATATGTTATAATACTTTAAACCCTGTTTAATGTTATTGATATTTTTTAATAATACTTATTCCTCTCAGGGCACACACTTGGAGAAGCTTTCGTCAACCAGTCCCTGGTGTTCTACGACACTGTGCCTGAAAAGCTGAGCAATAACAGTGAAGAGAATGTGAAGATGATCAATGCTTGGGTGGCGAGGAAAACGCAGAATAAAATAACCAAGCTGGTGGAGTCTGTGGACTCGACAGAGTTAATCCTTCTAAACGCTGCCTACTTTATCGGTCAGTGGCTTTGTATGTGAATGATTCTGAGTGTGAATGATTCTGTCTCCGAATACAGCAAATATAAGAGTAGCACTTTATTTGAGTGGTCCACTGTAGATGTGCTGCAGATGCTTAAATGGGTATACAGTGGAAAACTGAAATTTGCTTAAATTTGCTTACATTTTATACTGTACGTAAACACTGTTGAATGTGCTCACTCCATGTCCAGACATGGAAACTAAGATGCAAAAATAGCCTGTTTCTAATAGCTCATTTTGATGACTTCACATAAACCAACACATTTATATACATCCACCTATTCAGCCCAGTTCAGCTGGGAGTGCTTCCAACCAGGAGTGTTTCTAGCATTGCTGCTTTCTGATGATGCATATTATAGGACACCCAGTCAGAACAGAGCTAATTTACATAACTCTTAAAGGCACAATAACAAAAACAACCTGTTCAGTTCTGAGGGATTGAGAGAGTTCATGCAAAAATGAATTATGGTTTGTTAAGATCTTGTTAATATCTACTAACATCACCTTAACTTTTCCCAAGTTCTAAAGGGCATGGCTCTTTAATTTGCGTTATTGCGTCAGGAATCACAATCCTGTTCTTCTTGAGCTTCATTTTTATTAGAATTATTTTTAGCTTAACTTTTCTGAATGAACAGTGTGTCTGAAGGACAGTATAGTGCGGTAGTGTGACAGGTTAAGCTAGCCCACAGGTTTGAACGGTGATGAACGGTGGTTTTTTGTCTGATTCTCTGAGCTGTTTTTCTCTGTGCACATGCACGTAACGCTCCTGCACGCCCCTCTTTTGTCCGTTCTGTGTGTGTGTAAATGTGTTTATTTTTGAGCCTTAACAAAACTAAAATGCAATGAAGTGAAAGCCAGTATGGCTGGATGGCAGCTTTTCTGAGCGCTGATTTAATCTCTGTATGTCGCAGCTACATGAACTTTACTTAATTTCCAAAATCCCTCCAAAATAAAGTGTTTAGGACGAAAACATTGAGGTTCAGAGTGGGGTTAACTGTTAATATAACCTTAACTTTTCCCAAGTGGCAGGGCTCTTTACTAAATATAACTGCGTCAGCAATCACACTACTGTTCCTCTAAAGCTTTATTATTATTATCATTATTTTTATTCCACCTGTGTTTTTTTTGTCAGGAGCTAAGAATTGATCGTTTAAATTTTCGATTTTTGTGGTCGAGTTGGTTCCATAAAGTATGAGGAGAAAGAGTATAGCGGCGAGCATCATGATGTTACCACTATGGCAGCCGGAAAGCAACAAACGCAAAGCAACAAATCTGTCCTGTGGAGAAAAAGACACGGTAGTCTCATAAACGGTTTTAAGACACTAAAGCTCAAGTCAGTAATGGAAAGAAGGATGTGTGTCCCTGTTTGTTGTGGTTTGTTAAATATATGGGAGCATATTCAGGGTTTATATTATAAAAACATTTTAGGCATTTTTTACCACATCACAACAATGCAGTTTTTCACTATACGCAGGTGCTCTTGGAACATACCAGCAAGTCCAAGACGAGTCCAATACTACATACAAAGCGTCTCGAGTTTGGACTTCTAAAAGATCACTTACATGGTGAACTGTGTCCTCAAGCCATTAGTGTGGTTTGTTAAAACACGAGCATGGGGGGCAAGTCACTATGTACTAGCCAGTCGCTTTAGAATCAAGAAGATGTTTCGTTTTTAGTTAGAATTCCACCATGTCAGCTTTAAAAGTTATTAACTTAAATGGGATGTCAATGTAAAAAAGTAATGATAATGAATATAAAAATCTAAATCTAATTAATTTTGGCCTATTGGACTATTCGTCACAAAAAATTTCAGTGGGTGTTTTCCATTATATAAAAAGTAAAAAAAAGTTGTGTGCTGGGAGAAAAGATGCAAAAAGGGGAGATTTTATATCAGTGACAACATTTTGTATGTAATAACTTTTTAGCCAGAGCTGTTCTTTTTCTTTAACTTCAGCTCTCACAGATGTAACTTCATAGATGATCTGCTGCCCTCTTCAGGTTGTTAACTCACTTTAGGTTGGATGTAAAACCATGTAAACAAAAATCAACAGCAGGTTTTGTTAAAGCAGGAACACTACCCTAACTCAGAGTGCATTTTTTTTGCACTCAGAGTGCAAAACTCGGAGTTTCACCAAAATGCTGGCTAATTTAAGCATCTGTAGATAATCAAATAAAGCAGGACCCTAACAAGTTGTGTGTTTCACAGGTAAATGGAAGGGCTTATTTGAAGAGAAAAGTAAAGACGGCGAGTTTATGACTTTGTCGGGAGAAGTGGTGTCTGTACCCATTCTCTACAGCTCCAAATACAATCTGGCTACCATTTACATGCCCAAGTTAAAGGCCCAGGTGAGGACAACACACTCACCCACACACACACACACACACACACCCACACACACACATACACACACAAATACTACTTCATGTCCACCCTGTAAATGTTGTCTTGGACAACAGTTTCAGCACAAACACCAACAAAAACCTCTCCAACACACACATTATTGAGCATATTTTACAGTTTATTTTATTTTGTACACAAGCAGTGGATAGGACTAATAAAGTGATAGTTCAACAAAAAAAATCGTAGTTGCCCCCCTTCTCCAAATCAGCCAAGACTTGCTTGGTGTTCAATGTTTTCTTTAGTTTTACACTGAAGCTATGGGCTAATGTAGAGATAACAGGTTCTATCTTCCTGATAACTATGTGACATACTTTAGTCCAAGTTTATAGACCATAAACCGTGTATCGTACAGTGTCAGAATCCACACATACAAGTCTGCTAAAGATTACTGAACATATTTTAGATTACGTTTTAGGTATGCAGTGTGTACCATGCTAATTGGTGTATACAGACTGACATTACTCCTGTGCAAACTAAAGAAGCAAACTTTAGACCTCATGGTTTGGATGTTTGACTGAACTGGGGACAAGGGGGTACTGGACAAATTTGATTTTTATGTGGTTTTATTTAGACCTTGATACATACCTACTTCTAAACATGAAACATTTTGCCTGTTCCAGGTGGCCAAATTCCCTCTTACAGGCAAAAGCAGCCTGTATATAATGGTCCCAAATTCTGTGTCAGAACGTGCCCTCACACTACTGGAGGATAATCTTAATGATCATTCGCTGAAAGTCATGGTGAAGGAGTTGGACTCAGCCATTCCAGCGTCTACTGAAGTCACCTTGCCTAAGATCAAACTGACCATGAATATAGACCTGGCTGGATTATTGAAGAAAATGGGTAAGATAATCTTCACCTCCAGGACTTTAAGCATTACCCCAGCCTTTTTTAACCTGATCTCCTTCTGCAACATCTGTGGTGTATGGTGGATTACCACAAACAATCATTTCTGCATGTCTCCCTGTCGTAACAGCCTCTGCTCCTCTGGGAAGGCTTTACACCAGGGGTGTCATGCTCTGGTCCTGGAGAGCCGGTGTCCAGCACAGTTTGATGGTTCTCCTCCTAAACCTGACAATTAACTGGCGAGGTGAACCAGGTGTTTCTGAGCAGGGAAATCACCAAAACGTGCTGGACCACGGCCCTCCAGGACTGGAGTATAGACGTGGGAACGTTGCTATGAGGGTTTGATTACATTCAGCCTCAAGAGCGTTAGTTAGGTCAGGTACTGATTTTGTTACTCGGCCTAATCCAAAGATACAGCAGGGAGCTCCATCACTCCAGAGAACACAGATCCACCACTCCACAGCCCAATACCCGGGGCTTTATACCCCTCTAGATATTTGACATTGGACATGGTGTCCAGAGACATCAACACCTGTAGACCAGGGTCCTCCATTTCTGGTCCTGGAAAGCATGTGTCCAGCATGATCTCCATATTAAAGAGCACCTGATTCAACTTTTGTGTTAATGGCCTAATGTGCTGGGACTGTTCCAATCCAACTGTGCTAGGCATAATCCCACTCAGTTATTGTCTCTCTGTCTCTCCTTTCTTTGTTTCTTTCTTCCTCTCTTTTTGTTTCCCTCACTCTGCTCTCTTATTATCCATCCCTTTTCTGTCCTTTTTTCACTCTTTTCTCTTTCTATCTCATACTCTCTCCTGTCTCTCTCTCACACCCCTTTCTCTCTCTTTTTTCTCTTTTCCTCAGGTCTCTTTGGTCTGTTTGACTCTCCTAACCTGTGTGGTATATTCCCGGGCGAAGAGCCAGTGGAGCTGAATGAAGGTCGTCACCGCGTGTTTCTCTCACTGACTGAGCGAGGCGTTGAGGCTGCGGCGGCCAGCAGCGTCTCTTTCTCTCGCTCTTTCAACACCTTCAGTGCCATGCAACCTTTTGTGTTCGTCATCTGGAGCGAGCAGACTGCATGCCCTCTTTTCATGGGCAGGGTGATCCATCCAATTGGGAAAGAGTAAAGGAAGACAGAGAGGGAGAGAGAGGTGGAGAGATATGGAAATAAAATACATGTAAGCCAGTAGCTGAGGAGAATCATAAAATAAATGTCATGCATCATTACCACAGAGAGAGAGAAAGAGGGAGAGAGAGTTAAAATAACAGAAGACATTTAGAAACAACGAAAAACATTAAACAAAGAAAAAACATGTTTAGATATATAGCCAAGAAGAGCCTATTAGATATATAGCCACATCTTATAAATCATTACTATACACCATATACTACATCACAATAAAGGTTGTTTAAAACAATGAAAGTACAAGAGTTTAATTACAAAAAGGGAACAAAATCCAAAAGCCTTATCCTGTAACAACTCAGTAACAGCCCTTTAAAGGGTCATATGGTCCTTTCTCCTGCATATTTCTTATGTACTAAAACCAATCATAACTAGGGTTGGGAGTTATAAAGGCAAAAGGTTATTTAAGGCAGTATTTAAAATGGTAGCAGTATATTAAAATTAAGACTGCATCAGAGTTCCATTAGAAATCAATTCAGTTCCAACAGTTTAAGCTACTTGTATTTTACTCGTAACATAATCTTTGCTGCCCTGCTTTATTGCAGTTTAATTAGACTGATCAGCTGGCTAATAGCGTTAAAAATAGCTAAGTCTAAACAGCTTCTCATGTTTGAATTAAAGCTAATGAATGATACATTGTAAAACTGCAGTGTAAGAAAGTCAAAATATCCTGCACGATTTAAATGTCCATGTTTAGTCTGTCTGCGTTAAGCAGCATTAAACCCAGGCTAAATCTCAAATGGCTCCATGGTTTTTATAGTATTCTCTGGGTGTTTTCGTTTGCTCTGGTCAGAATAAGTTGATGCGGTTATAAATTTAAAGCATTTCCTGCTTGGTTTTGTTTCCTTTCGCACAGAGAAAAATCCAAATCAAACTGCGTCATTACAAACCGCGTGAGAACATTCACTCAGATGTGTTTGGTGTGAGAGCAAGAAAAGTAAATCTGGATAGAAGGACTGTTGTGGTCTATTGCACATTCTGTGAGAGAAACTGTTTATCATAAGGGCATCTACTGGAGCACTACTGACTGGTGTTGATTAAAAGGGAGGTAAAATCAGGGCTGGGAGATACCTCCGAAGAAAAGTTAAACTGAACACATTTTCAGTAAACATGATTTGTTAATGATCTTTGTTTCGCCATATCATGCAATCCAGCTGTCCTCCAGTTAAACATTTACAAGCTGTTGTTAGATGGTTCGTTTTTTATTGAATGACCTATTGAAAATTGCCTGTGTCGACCATGTAGGCAGACTATACATTTATTGTTTTCAGATTTGAAATAATTGCAGACAAGATGGCACAAAGACGGTTTTAGATAACTCATGACCCTTTTATGTTGTTGACAAGAACTGCACAGAACTGCAAATAAACAGGTCTTTCTAAGAGTGCCATCAGAGAGAATGAATTGCTTTCTCAGTCAGCTCGCCAGCTCTTCAGCTAATGAGCTCCCAGGAGCAGTAATGCTAGTGTCTTTCTGACCAAAACCTGTTTGCTGCTGAAAATGGAAAAGTCCTACTGAGTTTTCATTGATATTTTAAAAATGTAACACGTTCTTCTACTTTCTAGAATTAGACGACGTTCCTGCATAAATGAACATTTATTTCCTTTTGCTGTTTTGTTCCATTCACACCCACTCATTGAGATCTTGAAGGCACACTCTTGCATTTTGCAGTCAAGTGTCAGGTGCAATGGGAAGAATAACAAGCGGCCATCTTCCTCTTACACTAGCAATATTGTTTCTGAATTATTAGGAGAATTGAAAAGGATGCTCTGTTATTGTGCCACTGAGACTGATGAAAAGTGTCCATTTGTCATATGTGAACACACTGCAGCAGACGGTCTGAACAGCTCTCTGCATTTAACCCATTTACCAAGTGAAATGCCGGGCAGCCAGGAACACAGCGCCCAGAGTGCAGTGTGTGGGGATGGTAACTTACTCAAGTGTGCCTTAGTGTTGTCACTAGCAGTCCTGAGATTCGAACCCACGGCCTTTTGATCACAGGGGTAGCTCCTTAACCACCAGGCCACCAGCTGCCCCAATGCTGCCCCAAGGAGACTTATACAGGATGTTCTGTTATTATGCCATTTAGATTCTCATGCCTCTATCAAAAGGCAATCAGTGCTGAAATACTCAAACATGAATGGGTGGGGCTGAAATGCTGTGACATTTTGTGACACTACAAAACTGATGACTTTAAAACAGGTTGTATTCACAGTAAAGGTTCTATATGATCCTATAGAACAAATATTTAAATATAAAATATATATAAAAAAAAAGCACACAATCTGCATTTCATACATTCCCATAAGCAATTCTTGCAACTTTTGAGACACAATTTGTTTATTTATTTATCTATAATTTGGAGTTACAAAGATTGACCACACGATGGCAGTCACATCACACATTTCACATAGACAATCAACGAGGACACACGAGAAATACTTGAGTGACCATCCTTCATTCTGACCCTCAGGCGCCTCACAGCTGGAGCCCAAATCCATCAGTTACCCCAAACATAACAAACTCTGCACCATCTCTGTGCAAAACACTAAACATACCTGATATAGCTTCATTGAAGACAGTAATATAAATAATCATAAGTTTATTTGTCATGTTGGCATCAGGACACTACATGATATGCATGACATTGTGTAAGCATGCAAAAGTTTGTATTCATTTTTTTTTTTTTTTACAAGTAATGGTCAGTTATTGTTTTGCCTTCCTCGTTTTGCAAATCTGAGACAGAAAGGGTGAACAAAAACACAGCATAAAAGATTTTGGCATTTATGTTGCTTAAAGATTGCTATAGGAGTTTGGATGTATACATGGTTACTGCAGACCATTTTTATGTTTCTACACTGGCTTCTAGTGCCAGACTGCCAGCTCTTAAAGGGCTCTTATCAGAATATGATGAATATGTAAATGCATTTTTTCTAATCCTGGCTCTGAAGCACCCTTGCACAGCACATTTTAGTGTTTTCCCTGCTTCCAACACACCTGATTCAACTCATCAGCTGATTATCAAGCCCTTCATGAGTGTAAAATTGGTGTGTTAGAGCACTAAAATGGGAAGCGTCCTTGGGAAAATGTACCAGGAGACCCTGTGTTAATGTTTTATTCGCCAGCACTCCAAGAACGAGTAATGCAAGTTCAAGCATTTACTTGTAGAAGGTCCAGCTTGCATAATGACCAGCCTCAACGAACTGTGTAAGCAAATTACCTGTTTAATTTTACACATAGCTCCTCTGAGACAATACAGAAGTCACTGAGGCCACTGACAGATGAACGTAAAGCAGAGCACACATTCAGTGAGAAGACTGCAGTGAAAAGATGCCATTCCACTATACGCTCAACAAAACCTTTTTTGGGGATTCAAAGCTATCTCTTAAACTGCCAGTGAACTGTTACCTGACCCATGCCTTGCTGAAAGACTCTGTTGGACACCCTAAAAACCACAGGCTTTCATATGTGATCAGGAAGACCATCACTTCATCAGAGCTGAAAAATAAAAGGCGTCCCTCCATGACACCTGTATCCCTAAAATTGTATCTGCATTTAATCCAGTCCTGTGATTCAAGGAGTCATTTAATTGGATATACTTTACAGTCACTTGGGGAGTAAAGGCTTCCGAGGCTGTTTGATTGTTACAGAAGCCATTTGGTTGGTGGTTGAGATCTTTAGAGGCTGTTTGGTGGTTGAAAACTGAATTGGCTTTGTGTTAAACCCTTTGAAGACTCTTTTGTGATGAAGCTTTTCAGAGTCTGTTCAATGGTTGTGCTTTCAGAGGCTGTTTGATTAGTGCTCAAGTTTTTCAGAAGAAGAGCATTTGATTGTTGAGCACTTTAGAAGTTGTGGATTGGTGGCTGAAGTCTTTAGATGCTACATAGTAAGGAGCTGAGCTCTTCAGAGGCTTTGTTTAGATCTTTGTTAATATCTTAGAGGCTGTTTGATTGATGGTTAAGATATTCCGTGACTGGTTTTCAGGAGGTTGTGTTCAGAGTCTGGCTGGTGGTCAGGCTATTAGAAGATTCTTGTTTGGTGGTTGAGCTCTTCAGAAGCTGTTGATTGTTGGTCTTTCTTGATTTGTTGATGAGCTCTTTAGAGACTTTTAGTAGTGGCCAAACTCTTCAGAGGCTGAATGACTGGTGCCTGAACTTTCAGAAGCTGTAGAAGTGTGGGCAACACTGTAGAAACTGTTTGCTGGTTAAGCTATTTAAAAGCTGTTTGATCGTTGTGATGCTCAGAGGCTTGCAGGGTAGTCAGCCATGGTCTTTAGAGGCTACTTCATTGGTGGCCGAACTTTAAGTTGTAGTTGAGGCTCTTTGGTAGTGGAGTTCTTTAAATATTGACTGATGGTTGAAACATTCTGAAGCTATTTGACTGGTGGTTGAGCTCTTCAGAGGCTGCTGATTTAAACTCAGGCTTTTAAATCAGCCACCTACATCTTTAGAGTTTAGACTGTTGACGTCATTGGAAGCATTTTGATTAGCCTTAGCCCGTCAGAGGCTGTGCTTTCTGGCAACGATCCCGATTATTGGTGCAGTTTGAGCGTTGGACCAGTAGAGGGCAGCAAAGAACATTCTTGAGTGTGTGTGTTTTTTTTTTGTAATGAGGACACATTTTGAAGGAGACTTCACTGTCACACTCAACACAGACTGGACGCGCACATATTACAGAACAAGGTCATTCATATGCGCATGCAAACACGCACACACTTTTGCATATACATATTTGTGTATGCACAAGCATGTGCATGCAAACACAGACACTCACACTCACACAGACATACAATTCTTTTATGTTGTTGTACGGATTTTAAAAGTCCAGCAGTTTAGTGATAAACATAAGAAAATAATATAAAATGAAAATGTCAGTGAATCTACATAAGCCTTTCCTGGCCTCTGATATTATATA
>JBBIGA010000204.1:0-16015 GCA_037576975.1 Alestes dentex | reverse complement strand
TGGCAAAAACTCGCTCAAAACACAATAAAACAACCTCCGCTATTGGTTAAGGCAAAGAAATTGGCATGAAAATACACTAATCACTGCGTTTTGTTCCCGTATGCGTATACGGTTAGGCGTGCTCCGCTGCGCCCCAACACCAGAGCCGCCATTATGTCTGCTAGTTTTACGAGCACGGATAAGCCAAGCGCAGTGTCTACCGGCACACGTGAAGTGTTGTGTTCGTCTTGCTCTGGGTCCGACTCGGGGTCGAACATATAGGGCTGGATACCACCTATTTTCTGCCTTTTCCATGTGTGTTAAGAGTCCCAATACTTTTGATCACCTAGTGCATCTCTCACGCTTCAGCCTGGTCACCATACAGGCTAGGACCACTGTCACAGATTGAAGGAATGGAAGGAAAGAAAGAAAGAAGGTGTTAAGGACATAGACTCTAATGTAAAATCCAGAAGTTAACGCGCAGCTTAAGCATGGGATGGGTGGGGCGTGGCCAGCAACAGCTTATTTGCATAAAAGGGACTGAGCCTGAAATGACTCGTTTTGAAAAGGACCTAAACTGTGAAGAATAAAGCTGGTGATATCTCTTTATGTGAGAGTGATTTTGTGCAAAGAACTTCATGAACATGTTTTGTAAAGCCCATAGACTTATTATAACTTGTTTTGTTTTTTTTAAGTGAGTTTTTCATAATAGGTCCCCTTTTAAATTAAGAAATACACTAGTTTAAGCACACATGCACTGCAATCCAGGGCTATTGTAGTTATAACTGAGTCATTCTGACTGGACATCAAACAGACTTTACCCTTCTAACCCACTAGTACAAGGTATGTGTATTGTCTGTGTGAACAGAGGAGGTCATTTTCTAGAAACTTCACAGTGAACATGTTGATGGTGTTATGACGTGACTGCCACAAAAATCAGAAGAAAGCACACATCCAAGGTTGAAGAAGAAGGGTCATTCACACAATGATGCTGATTAAAATGTGTAAGTGTGTCATTTGACTTTATACTATATTTTACATTGCGTTTGTGTCTCTGTGCAATTGTTACATGAGCAGTTTCCCGCAAGTAAAGTTTTCTGGTCCGATTCTAATAGGAGAGCAGACAAGAATTCTGACAAAGAACTTCTATCAGTAAGGGTCGACCCCAAAACTGCCAGACAAATTAAGGAAGCGGCAAGACTAGGTTGTTTATGACCAAATGACAAATGATGTGAGTGCGCCATGTCCGACCTATTGCATGCTCTACCCAGACACCACCCTCAAACCAAACAGAGCAATCCCAGAAGATCATAATGCGTCTGACCCAGTTCCAATAATGAAAACTCCTTTAAACTCTTTACACACTCATAAAAAGGTGAAACAGAAACACCACACAAGTTTCTTGTCCTTTCTAGAGTATTTTTAAAACATTAAAAAAAAATTTCAAGACTATATCACACAGTAACATCAATGATTGTGATCTAAATTTAGTGGTTATTTACATTTGAATTTTTTTTTCATATGAGCGCATATTTCATAAAAACGTAGTGCTAGGAAGAAATGTTTGTTAAAGCCGGGCAGCACGTGAGTTTGACTGGGCTGGCTGCACAGGCTCTTCAATGGTAGGGGAAACACGGTGTAGAAGAATCCTTACTGAACACCCTTAATAAAACCTCAGAAAGGAAGAAATGATTTCAGATAGTTTTCAGAGATCTTCTTCTAAAATAAACAGAATCACTGTATATTAGTAATTTCCCATCCATACTTTGCCACTAAGAGTGAAAGAGTCCTAAGAGTATATTTAGACTGTAAATGAATCATCTTACACAGCTAATTAGTCAGCTAAAGATCAGATGATTACGTGGTGCCCACCATTCCTGCGTGAGCACTGGATAACTGCCACCGGCAACAGCCAACACCCAGGACTGGGATGTTAATTTAGAGTCATCACTGCATTCACATGCTGTGGAAATAGTATCACGCACTGTCTCTTTAATAACATGAACAGGCCACTTAAGATCTAATCTGCACTGTGTGCAAACATAACACACAGTTTAACGAAAGCCTTGCATGTGTGTTTGAGGACAACACTGATTCAGAGGCACTTTTTAAAAGACAGTAAAGACTGTCATTAAGCAATTATAATAATTTGTGGACATAAAAAATGCCACATGCCAGGTAAATATTTACAAGCCTAATTGAACTCGTTCTTGTCCAAAAGAATATTCAGTTTAACCCTCCGGGCTTAGCCCTGTTCCATAATAGAAAGAAGAGGGTGACGGGCCTCCTGCGCTTTGTTACAGTTGAAAACAAATGCTGTGGAGACGAGCAGCGACATTAAAAACTTCTGAAGTGTATTGCTTTTATGCAGCACAAACAAACTATAGCAAAGTGTGTGAAGATGACACAGAGTCAAGTGCTGACATTAATAATAAAGATCAGCTGTAAGTGGAGCGCTTATATTTGAATTCATTTAGAGGGTGTTCCAGGTAGCACTGACATCGCCACTAAGCACATAAAGCCTGCCAGACAGGAGGCACAATACCCTGACCTAAACTACTGTAGAAAAGTTTGCTTATATAATCCCAGGCTAGTCCGAAACACTGCAGAAACACTGCGTTCTGTTTCTTTCATGTTCTGCCTTCTAAAGCATCATTCAGGTGGGACTCATACCAGAGGGGCTTCTTTAAAATAAATGTGCTATAGCACCAATAACAGAATTGTGGGTCCGATGCCAATATCTGATTTGTTTTGCCACTGTGCATATGTTGATACATATACATTTATTAAATGTTGAAATTAAGAATACCTGAATTAGCATTCTGGAGAAATGTAACGTTCATTTATGTAAAGGTACGGAAGTAGTATTTTGATTAAAATGCAGACAGTTTGGTACAGTAGTTCAGAGTCACCTAAACGTTCAATAAAAACATCATCAGATATTGGTTAAAATCTGAACATCCGTCCAGTAGCTTTAAGTGTTATCATTATCATAATTTTATATTTTAAACAATCTGCCAATGGCAAAAATGATTCCGACACTATTGTGCTTTTCAGTAACTACCTAATTGGTAAACTGGTAATGATAAAGTATCTATGTAACTTCTCCAAATTACCACAAGTGGCTTGGGTTAAATATCATATGCACATCACTCGCAAAAACCAGGGGACTATTTCAGGAGCTCTTAGGTAACCAAAGAACTTAAAGGAACAGTTCTGCAAAAATTCAGATTTTTTTACTCCTTACTCCAGATGTAGTCTTCCAAGTCATGTTTGGTGTCCAAATTCACTTCTTTAGTTTAGAACTGCAAGGCTAACATTTCTATCATATATTAAAAGTCAACAGTCACCCAAAAATACATCCTGAAAACCCCTCTCTAGAACTGGTCATTGTGGTTTAGGACACAGTATGACTTTCTGTGAGCTATGAAATCATAAAGATGGGCTGATCTTGAATCAGGTTCCCCACATATTCATGATGGGCATTGTTACAAAAACTGATCATCACTCCTACCCCAGTTTGCGAAAACAAACATTGGCTAAGATAGTGACCTAAAGCATTCAACTATATGATGAAGTTTTGTTCATCTTTAGAGCTCACAGCCAGTCATACTGTGTCCTAAACCACATCCACAAATCTGCTCCACCTAAATAAAGAGCTGGATGAAATCTGGGGATGTATTTCCAGAACTTTACAGATTAGGGTGACTATTGTCTTCAGTGTTAGCCTTGTAGCTCCGCTGCTAAGATGTCTTGAATGATCAACCATATTTGGGGAAACATGTTTCTTTGATTTTTCACCAACCATTCTTTCAAGCTCAATAGGAAGAGAGTCTGAGGCATCTGAAATCCAAAAAAAACATTAATAGTATCTTTTAATAATGTCCTGTTGAACAGAGTGATCAAGGGAAACCTCGAAACAAACTGCAAAACCTCAATAATCGTGACATGTGAACTAACCCCTTCGTCCTTCTCCAGCTGCAGGCCCATGTTGATGAGCTTCTGCTCAAACTCCTCTCTGCGGAAACTCAAGTCGTCCTCATGGTAGTCCAGCCTCTGCTCCTGGGCTGCGATCTCAGGGTCCTCGGGGGGCCGCGGGTCAGGCTGGTCGCGTTTGAAGCAGTGGCACAGGCTCTCTCCCAGGCCCCTGATGAAGTTGCTGGAGGACTTGAGGCGGGTGCGGGAACCGATGTCGTAGGCGAGGACGTAGTCGACCCGTCGCTGACCGTCCTGGAAGTACGGCCCCAGTTTTGAGTGAGGAGGACTCTTGCATGATTGTTTCAGAAGCTGTGGTGGGAAAGAGAAAAGGTTAGGCTGGGGAGTAAATGAGGAAACAGTCATGAAATACTCAACCTGAGTTTTAGTTTTTCAAACCTGGTGTGAAAAGTGTAGACTTCAGATAAACAATGTACATCTAAAATAAAGTCCATTCCTCAAAAACAGGGCAGTGTCATGATATAAAAGGCTGCTGATGAATGTATCTGTCTACTACAATCAGCCATAACATTAAAATTACCTGCCTAATACTGTGTAGGTCAACGTTGCCTGTGAACCTGATGACCACAAAGTCCCAGGTCCAAATCCCCACTTTCTACCATTGTGTCCTTGAGCAAGACACTCCAGAGCGTCAGCCAAATGCCCCCATTACCTTTACGTTGCCCCGTCAGCTCTGACATATCTAGAGATGGACTCCACAAAACCTCTAAAGGTGTGGCTCTGTGGTATTTGGTACCAAGTCAGGGTTGTCAAATCTTGTCCACAAAGGTTATGACCCAGTGTTTAAACCAGGGACCCTTGATAAAACATATAAACACTGTTCAAATAAGAGTATTACAATTGTGCAAACTTTACTCAAAGGAGGCAAAATGAAAAGCTTTCAAGAATTAAAAGAGGCATTTGGTTTGGATAACTGTGACCTATTTAGATATCTACAAGTCAGGGACTGCTTGGAAGAAAAAAAAAACCCATCAACCCAGATATTGCAAAGCATATGAAAATAAGACAGGGAGAGTGTTATCGAGATTATATAAAGGGCTGGAACAGAGAGGAGGAAATTACACACTCTATATTAGAGATAAATGGGAAAAAGAAAACAAATGTCAACTAAGTTCAGAAGACTGGTACAATACACAAATGTCAACTAAGTTCAGAAGACTGGTTCATAAATCAACATCCAGCTCTAGGGAGCGGAGAGAATTCTGCTGGAAAAAAAACATTGTCAGATACTTTATCACTCCTAAGATTAAAAAGGCATGTTCACTACATCTGTGCTGGAGAATGTGTGATGTTCACAATGCGGATCACACACGTATATTTTGGGAATGTAGTAAAATAAAATAATTCTGGGAGGATGTTGATGAAGATTTTAAATGATAAAAATACTAATTAATATGGCATGTTTTCACCCTCATTATAGTCCATGCAGCATTTACTTGGTGTTAGAAGCTACAGGGGCCCCCTATGTGTGCTCACCATATGGTGAACAGAACGTCTCCGTTGACTGCTTTTAGGCATGGCCTATGTTTTTACTATATGATGAACAATGTGTTCCCTGTAGCCCTTGAACTGGGCTGAGGATGCCTTTCTAGGAAGCTCCCAAACTTAAAGTAGAAAAAAAATCTACTTTTGTGAAAATTGTGCTGACACCTCTCATTGGTTAGGGCGTTCGCCATGCGATCAGGAAGTTGTGGGTTTGATTCCCAAGACTGCTAAGCACCTCTGAGGTACCCTGAGCAAGGTACCATCCCCACACACTGCTCCCCGGGCGCTTGGTTCCTGGCTGCCTGCTGCTTCACTTGGTGAATGGTTTAACGGTGTGCTGTGGGGTGTTCACGTATGACAGAATGATCCCTTTTACTTTCACTTTAGTTGGAAAAACCCGACCAGCAAAAAGTTACAGGAAATCATTGCCTTGGACTGGTGACTACTGGCACCCATACAACTGTAGGAACCAGGAAACTGAACCTGGGGCTCCTGCACAAGCCATAAAACGTCCATGTGATAGGTGCATGAACAAGTCGTGAAACAAAGAAACTAAGGGCAAAATTTGAACCCTGTCTATTGGAAATATTTGGGAAGGTGGAGACATTAGAAAAAGGGTGGAGACTTGAGTATTCAACTATTTTTTCTTATTGGCAGAACGCCAATAAGGAGGTATAATCTGAGAAAGGGGTGCTGTATCCTAAAGGTCTATATAATTTGATTGTACATTCGGTTGGAGAGAGGATCCTCCACTGGACCACGAGACCGCTTCATTCTTTAATTAAACTGCATTTCCCCAACTGCGTTTGATAGAAAAAGTTTCAGCCTTAGACTTTTGCTCCGATTTTCCACGACAATCTGTGGTCTCAGTTGAGGAGAATATTAGGATATGAGTTGCCAAAGACATTTGAAACACTTTGGTAATCTGAAAAAAGAGGTTTGTGATAATGACACATACCTGGTGAAAATTTTACTAGCAGCGGCTAAAAAGTCAATCACCAGGAGATGGTGTAAAGGAGAGCCTCCTACTTTGGATAACTGGACTGACATTGTTGAAGAACTATAAAGACTTACACATGTTGTAAGGATTCAGCAAACCTCTTTTGTAGAAAAGTGGGCAAAATGGACTACTTACAACACCCTTCACAGAGACACCATCAGGGATACAGAAAGTCAGTGTCTGAGTTGTATGGTTGATTCATGACTAATGTTGGTCCAGCTACTTGTTTTTGTTTTTGACTTATGTGTGTGTATCATACATTTTTAGTTACACAAACAAATTTTGCCCACAAAGGGCTGATGAGGTTTTCATTCCAAACCAGCAGAACCAAACCCAGTCAACTACCTAAAGACTGAGTCAAAGCAGAATCAGGTTTGAAATGAAAACCTGTAGCCACACCAGCCATTTGTTGACACCCCTGCTTTAAGTCCAGTAGGTTGCAAGGTGAGGCCTCTGTGAATCAGACTAGTTTGTCCAGCACGTCCTATAGATGCTTGATTGGACTGAGATTAGGGGAATTTGGAGGACAAATCACAGCTCTTTATCCACAAACCCGGCTGTCAACATAACATAAGAGAAAATGTAAGAGAAAACCAGGAACACCTCAAAATGCCTTATGGTTTATTAGATCTCTGGAATCTAGGTATGTGACAGTGTGACTCAAGGTGGACCTTACATAAGAGTTCAGCTCTGGCAATCGTTGGGGCTTCTCACACTGCAAACACAGCTTTCTTGTTTCACATAACCATTATCTTGTTTTCTGTAGAATTGGTCTGACACTAAATGAGCAAGCAATGTGATTTAGCAAAGTTGTGCTTCCGAAAAGCCAATTTGTTTGTGTGAAAGCTGTGAATCCATGGAATGAGCCAGATGCTTACCTCTCAGGGGGCTTGCTGTGGTATTTATTAATTTGGTGGACCACTCACTCAGGCTATGTGAAAAGGGGTATGGATAATCCTTAAGATGCTTCATGTAAGTTTCCCAAAAGAGTGGCCACATACTAGGGATAATTGTTATTATATAACAGTTTGCTTAAAAGATACAATCTGATTGGTTAAAAGGCGATGACTATCACAAAAACCTCAGATAACTTTAAGATTTCACACTGTGGTCTATTTGGCCAGATTCCGAAGAAAAATGTGACAGCAAGTCTGCATCAAAGTAATTTATTTCAGTGGCAAAACAAGTAACTTAATGTTGAAGACACTGGAGTTCTCCGGAGAGGGCTTTATCCATAATGCAGAATGATCTACGGTTTCTGGTGAAAGAAATCACCAACATTAAAGCACATGTGATACAAAAATTTGGTACTTGTTTACTCTACTTTCCCTGTATTTTGCAGAACTAACTGTACAGAAGCAACAGAATGTGAGAGGGTGTGTGTTATTACAAATAACATGGATTTAATCATCTGCGGCTGAATCACATTCTCACATTCAATTGCTTAATTGTGATACTGGGTGAAGAAATACAGCTTGAGGCTGTAAATGGGCTCTCTAACCAAACAGATTGTTTTTTTAACCAGCCACATTCACATGAGTGTTTTCTTTGGTATGCACTGTCGGTTTCTTTGGTATGAGAAGGTAAATACAGCAATAAATGAATTGAATTCACAGTAATAAAAATACGGGGTTTTAAGAAGAACAAAACGAAAAACACGAGAAGACTCAGGGAAACACTCGAGACGCTCCACACTTAAACTGTTCTGATGCTGAATGCTGGACTGCATCTGCCAGACACGCATAACAGGGCAGCAGCCAATATACGGTTGCTTTGTGTTCTCTTGACAGGACTAAAAATTTATACAGTTATATTTTATATGGAATTGTAGCTGAATTACATTAACATTTGTTATAAAAGTGAGTAAATTATATTATATTTTATATAAATGCATTATATTTCACAAAAATGCATGAATAATTATATATTGCCATGAAAAAAAGCAAAAACAAAAACGCAGAGGATATTTGCGGTTTCCGAATTTTCGGGGGTTTCCGCGAACAGTTATTAGTTCAGTTCGAAGAAAAAATGTGCGAACAACTGAAGCCGCAAACTCTGAACCGTGATTCTGTGGGGGTTTACTGTTTACATAAAATAACAGCATACAAAGGAACACATTTAAAATTTAGTCTTTGAGTTATGAAAGCTGCCCCCTCTGAGCTACTGAGATAACACTAGAGTTAATTTACTAACTCTAGATCTAACCAGGCAGATGAGCGCTCGTCATCTTCTACACAGGCCCTTTTCTCCTCAGAGGACGATAGTTAGTTTATCAGAGAAATATCTTTTCCTGGTAGCGTAGCGTAAAGCCTTCTCCACATGTACATAAGTACGTCTGATAATGTTGTTTTTCCTAGTTGTATAGGCCTTTAATCCAAATGAAAATAGTCCTTTAAGTAACTGAAAATGGACCTTTCATATTTACTAAAATGTTACTAGTTTCCAATGAAATTTACAGCTTTTTCTAAAAGAAAATAATTGCTGTTTGCTGATGGGTATGAGCCGAAGTCAATATTTGCCTGCAAACTGCACTATCGCAAGTCCTCCCAGCTACGTGAGAATGTCGGCACATCCGTCAAAAGAAACCCACTCACTTTCCTCTCTCTCGCTCCTGCAGGGAAGTGTTCATGTGGGAGAAATCATACCACAATGCACGACAAACAAATGGCACGGCGCATGTGTCCAGGAACATAATAAATTATGATGTTTCCTCAATGCCCTCAGCACTTCTACTTTACTTGACAAACAATAGCTCCTTTGGCTCTGAGTTCCACTAAATTACTTTTTTTGATTTACTGATGTTGCTGATGTTTGTTTTGAGGGACCGTGAAGGTGCTGTAGATCCTAATTGATCACTCTAGTAGTATATCCCCAAAGACAGTGAACATCAAGCAGCATAGATCACTATTACCGCATATTTGGGGGGTTTTACCTGAGGCCAGGCGAGAAAAAAAAAAATATTATGGCTATTAAGCCAAAAAGAGAGCTGCTCCAAACCAAACAACCTTAGAGTTCACAGGAAATCTGGGAAATGTTCCTTTCTTATCTAAATTCCCTTTCAATTTGATTTTGCATGCACAGTAACTGGGGTTCAAGATAAGCTATTCTATACCTTTCCTGCCTGACCCAATGCTCTGTCTGTAGGGTTGCCAGTTTCTCAAAGAGCCAAATGTTCCTTTCCAATGAATAGGAGTTCTGTGAGGTGTTTAGTTTTACCCACTGCCATATTCACAATCCCACATCTCGCTTGAAAAATGGCCTTCTTATCTAAATTCACTTTAAATTTGATTTTGCATGCACAGTAACTGGGGTTCAAGATAAGCTATCCTATACCTTTCCTGTCTGACCCAATGCTCTGTCTGTAGGGTTGCCAGTTTCTCAAAGAGCCATATCAGTGTGGCCCCTGACATTTTTAAAAGGGAAACTCCCATTAGACTCTTCCTCAGTGTTTCTCCTTCTGTGCTTTCAACGTCTGATATGGTGCTTGACTCTGTGACAACGGTGTTGTTCAGCTCATCTTCAGTTTTTTCTTAGGAAATAATTTGGACTGTTTCAACTGTGCATGTAACTATTGTTTTATACACTATTGACCACACTTGATTCAAAATTCCAAACAAAAAACTGTTTGGAGAAAATCTAAAAATGAAGAGGAACGTGACTTACTGAAGAGCCATTAGCGGCAGTTTGAAAAGATATAGTGCTTCCTAGCATCATGCAAAGTAATGTGGAAGAGGGTGGGCCACCCTGTGCTCAGTTGAACTCCTGGCCATAGATGGCGGTACCTGGCCATATTTGGTTCCCTTGAGTAAGGTACCGTTCCCGCACACTGCTCCCCGGGCTCTGTGTTCCTGGCTGCCTGCTGCTTCACTTAGTGAATGGGTTTAAATGCAGAGGAAGAATTTTACACTGTTCACACTGTGTGCTGTGGTGTGTTCACATATGACAGAATGGTCACTTTTCCAACTGGGCTGAAGTGACCTCTTTGTACAAACTGCAAATTGAAAGCATGCAAAACAAGTCGCCAAAAAACTCAAATGTAAATGCAAAGGTGCGCAAACAAATCAGCAAACAAAGTAAACACAACTATCAAACATGATGCAGTAAAAGACGTTGACAAAGTGAAGATGACAAAATGCATCACATGTCTGTGTTCAGTTTGCCAACGGTGAAATCAAAGATACACAATGCCAGGTCTTGAGCCTTGACTTAACCTTATAAAGGCTGCAGACTTGCAAAAGACTGAAACAGAGCACCATGCTGACCCTCTAAAGTTCTTGCGCTTAGAAGAGATAGTGTCTGCCTGTTTCTGACCCTTATAGTCAAGTAAAAAAAATATATAGTCCATGTATCACATTTTGCCTTGCAAATCCACTTTACTTTACACATTCAAAGCAGTATTTGGTCTCATACTGATAATGTGATTGTATCAAATGTCTTGATTAAAAATGGAAATACTTGAAGAGGAACATGACTTACTGTAGAGCCATCATCATCGAATCCAATGTCTCCAAAACTTTTGGAATCTTCTAGATCCAGCCGCTGGTCCCCCTCTGGGACAGACGGGTCATTCTGCCACATGTCTGGCTTCTCCCCCATCTGCCCTTCTGGTCTACTGTCCAAGTAGGTTTCACCTGACCAGAGGAAGAGTGAACATATTACTTAACTACAATGAGACATTTCATAGTACAGAATTATGGAGAAAGTCAGCAGGAACCAACCGACCGGTCACACATCACTGGCACAATTAATAAATGCCACCTGTGCATCTGTTCTACTGTGTTGAGCCACAGGTCACAAGCTTTGCTTGAGACACTATCCAGCTTCACTTTTTACTTAGGAGAAAAGATGCTGGGCGTTTCCTAAGAAGTCCCAATTCTGATAAAGGAGAAAAAAAAAACAATAACGTATGGTATTCATTTGAACATACACCATACATCTTCTGTGGAACTTCAGGGAACACTAAATAACTGTGAAACCTTAACCTTAACCTAGAATTAATACAAATTTACAAGAAATGCACATTTATTAGGGATGTCCCACTACAGTCCAGGGAATGGGGCTCAGGGCCAACAGAGACATATTGTACTGAATTTTATGCACACTGTGGCCTATAACATAATGTTTGGAGAAAATGTAAAAATAACACATATAAATAATGTATTATGTCTTGGAAATGTTAAACTGCACAACACTCTTACATTTTACAACTGCAACTATTAAAATAGTGATGTTAAGAGCACAGTGTGTCCATGTGTGACTCTGTTTCATCCCATCAGAAGCACACACAACACAAATGGAGGCATTTCTTATAGCAACCTGTGCATCTTACACACACACACTGCTACAAATTGTACATACAGTTACCAGAAATAAGGGAAAAGTGGTCTCTTATTTTATACTCTATACTCACAATTATTTTAAGCAAAAGCTTCTCATAGTCTTTGAAAGCAGAAACGAAATACAAGTTCTTTAGACTCTTTGATCGAAAGAGAAATCCCAAGCAAACATTAATCCTCTTGGCAGAATCTCTATTGAGCAAGTAATCTATTTTAAAAGCTTTACTGGGAAAAGACAATGCCAAATGTCAGGTGATCCTACCGACGGAGTTGTAGCATGCTGACAACTTCACCCTACTTCTTTTGGTTGAAGCAATCTGAAGGGACAAGCACTAGATGCATATTAACGCCCATAAGAATCCAAGAGACCCCGCCATCCTGCTTATTCACTTTATAGACTATCATCAAGATGAAGATATCAGGACGCATTGTACGTTCGCTATTACAGAGATAGCACACTAGCTTTTAATTTTCAATATCAACATTGTATTTTCTTTTAGATCAAATTCCTAATGTGCCCAAGACTGATCTCTGTGGTACCCCTTCGGTGATACTTTGAATGAGATCAGTAAAAACAGAACATATTACATACTCCATAATAAACTAGTGCTGTCGTTATGAGGCTGTGATCAGCTGTAAAACTCCACCTTTGGTAACACAAAAAGAACAAATATGAGATAAAGGAAAGGGAGTGAGTGTTCTTCAAGTTAATGTCTCTAAACATTTCTAAACCCCACTAATGTAATCTGAAGCTCTGCCCTCACAGTCAGTATAAACCAGGGATTCTCCTCTTAATTCATAATTTCTCAATATTTACCACTGCCATAAGACCTCTTAATGATAATCTAAAGATAATCTATAGTGCATTTAATGCAGCAGCTGTAATGGCAGCGATGGAAAAAGATCACTTAGTCCATAAGTCCCCACTCGATGGAATTCAATGATGAAATTAATGTTGTATGAATGAGGCCACAATTTAGAACGCCATAGCTGAAGAGAGGGTGTTTAGTGTATTCTAAGAACAAGCTGAATGGAAGAAAGAGCAACTGACAACCAGAAAGGCCATTACAATCAAAAACCATAATGGATTGAGCTCTAATGCCCCTGTAGAGCAATGTGTACTTTTCTCAAAGTGACCACAGTGAAATAAAGTAGAAAATCTTAAACTAATACAAACTGCACCTCTGAACAAAACAGACATTCCACAAACAGCTGGACATACTGACCATGGCAGCAACGGTGCCGTTCTAGCTTTGGTGCAAAATGTGTGACAAAGAACTGGCAAGCATCTCATTTTATATGTTTTTCCTCCTCTTTGCAGTATTTTCTTGGAAATCTGTTAAATTCCCTAATGTCCAAAAGATAGTAATGAAAGTGTGGCTCCATCACATTTCATACAAGCACATCATGCCCGACCAGTTTCTGTACATTTTCTATTTAGATTCTATGTTTTATGTAAATTCTATTCGTTTCCACATTTAGATTCTGTAGATGTTTCTATTTATATTCTGTAGAATCTAATTTTGGGCCGGCCACGTAATTTTGGGCCGGCTACGTAATTTTAGGCCGCCACGGAATCCTGTCAGCAACCCCCCCACCCCCCACCCGTCGGAACGACAGCCTGGTGGGCAGGTCTAGGCTCAAAATGCCCGGTCCGATTTTTTGTCCCAGTCAAGCCCTGTTCCTAACCATTTTCTGAAGGATATTACAGGCAGATTATTTTATATAACTAGATTTATGTAGGATTTTACCCTAGTGTGCACAGTAACACCAGTGTATAGTGTTTTCTTGATTGAACAATAAAAAAGATCTCTTCTGTTAAGTCCTTTCTCTGGAAGTGTCTATTAATTTCCATTCTGAGAACATCCAAAGGCTACAGTTTTCATTTTGAAAAAAACCTGCAAATGGTCTTTCAATTTTCAATATCAACAGTGTATGTTTTTATAGATAATATTCCTAATGGGGCTAAGACTGAGCTCTGTGGTACCCCCTAGGAAATCCTTTGAATGAGATCAGTAAAAACAGAACATATTACATCATTCATTGTACCAGTGTATGGTGTTTTCCTGATTAAGGAATACAAAAGGTCAATAATCTCTTCTGTAAGGCTACAGTTTTGGCTTAGAAAACACATGCAAATGGTATTTTTTATATTGATACTTTACTAATGAGCCTAAGACTGAGCTCTGCGGTACCCCTTTGGCAATCCTTTGAATAAAAACAGTAAAAACAGAACATGTTACATAATCCATACCGCATAGTGTTTTCTTGATTAAGCAATAAACAAGGTCAGTAATCCATCCTGTACAGTCATTTCTCTGAGTGTGCATTTTAATTTAAACTCTGAGAACATCCATGCAAATTGTCTTTTCATTTTAAATATCAAGACTGTATTTTTTTCCGTAGATATCATTACTAATGGGCCTAAGACTGAGCTCTGTGGCACCCCCTTGGCAATCATTTGAATAAAATCAGTCAATACAGATCATATTACAAAATCCATAGTGCAAAGTGTTTCTTGATTAAAGAAAAAAAAGGTCCTTTCTCTGGGTGTGCCCAAGAATCTCCAAAGGCTGGAGTTTTGGCTCTGAAAAGACATGCAAATTTACGCAAGTGCATAAGATCTCATTTGCGTGTCTATCGCATTTTATTTGCCAGAATAGGCATGATCAGCAGGAAGACACTCGTACCCTATTCACCTGCAGTGTCTCGAGAGTTCATGCCCCTGTATGTGGCGATGTATACCACAAAATCACATCGCAAACAATTCAAGTGTTATTTCCAATCCTTATGAAATGCTCCTAGGTTGCCATTTAATTTTGCTTCGTTTTATTTCCGAAAACTCCTTTGGAACATCAGCAACCACAACAACCAACGCAAGTAAAGCCCTGTTTTGAAATGCATTTACTTGTGGCTAAACAATACTGAGTGTCATGATGAAGAAACTGAGTGTCCCACAACACACCTTGCATATGGTGTTTGAAACCCTACTCTGAAAAGAGGGCATTACAGAGGGGGTTCCTCAAAACTGCTGACTGCCCCTAGGCTTCAGCACGCCTTTCCTCCTAGCGTAAAACACAGCCTGCGCATCACGGCATGTCAGCACTACGTGTCTCCACTAAACACAGTTGGCGTTGCCTTCCACACTGAAAAACATAGGGGTTATCTGTCTGAGGCACGCTCTGCTAATCTCCTAACAGAATCCTGAGTGGAGATACAGGCTGTGGCTGATAATGCTGGCAACAGCAACATTTTGCAAAGCCAGGCTAGAATAATAATTTAAAAAAAAACACATCTGGAACCTCTGGCGTCTGCTTTTCTCCAAGTGTGACTGAAGAGCAGAGGGCTGAACAGCTGCTACCCCAACTTCAGCTGTGGGAAGCTTGAGAATCAAAGGGCTGATACCAATAGTGGGCACTTACAGTCATGCGTGAACCCCCTCACAGCACAGCACACAGTGTGAACAGTTCTTTCTCTGCATTTAACCCATTCACCAAGTGAAGCAGGGGGCTGCCAGCAACGGGGGCATCCGGGGAGCAGAGTGTGTGGGGACGGTACCTTACTCAAGGGAACCTCAGTGGTGCCACTAGCAGTTCTGGGATTCAAACCCACAGCTTTCTGATCTCGCTAACCACTAGACCACCAGCTGTCCCATAATAGTAATAATAATACTAATACTACTACTACTAATAATACTAATTCTTATTACTAATAATAATGAGTAGATAGCAGAGCACTGAGCCTAACTCACCAGGCTGCACAGCGCGACCACCAGAAGCGCCTCGAGGGTCCATTGGAGCGTGCACTACCTCTGGCTCCCTGTGAATACCTGAGGCTCCTCCAAGCTCTCTGAGTCCAGTCCTGCAGCTCAGATCTCAGCTGAATGGCCGAGCACGGGCTCCTCGCGCGAGCGTCTCTCCTCACAGGATGAGGATGCGCGCCTCGTGGCCAATGGGGACTCGGTCCACCCACAAACACACTCGCTTTTACCCAACATCTACTCACAGCCTCACACCCCGCACCCCACCGCACCACAGCCACAACACACGGCCAGGAGAGCCTCCAACAACCACGCACATACAGTCAGCCTCAGCCTAAAAAACACACGCTCTTCTCAGCTGCGTGACCTGCACGCGCGCGCACACACACACACACACACACACACACACACACACACTATCTCTCTTTCTCTCCCCCCCCCTCTCTTTTGTCATTCTAA
>JBBIGA010000193.1:0-10385 GCA_037576975.1 Alestes dentex | reverse complement strand
TAAAAAGAGTATATAAAGCTAGATAACGTCATTCATACCACAATGACATGAATGACAAATACTACAGGGAGAAATACTACATTATTACATTATTACATCGGGTTAATGCATGTACACTTGTATTTAATACAGAGCACATCTGTATATGAACTAAAGCATTTAATGAGCCATACCAAGAATTCAGTTCATTTCAATTATGATCCACTTCACCAGTAAAGGCGCAGTAAAGACAAAACAAGGACAAAAACTACATTAACAGGGAAGGTGTCTTTGTGATGCAAATAAGGTACGGACCTCCTCATTGAAACACAATGCAGCTTTAAGCAAGATGGATTTTATCTTGTGAGTGCTCTGCAGGACGTTCATCTAACTTTCCTTTTAGATCTGCCAAATTGTGCTGGATTTTTTTCACTCAGCACAGAGAAAGGGACCAAAGGGTGTTGGCTTTTACCAACCACTCATGATCAGCAGAGCAACAGACATGTAAGGGTGTGGGAAAGAAATCTGCTTGCAAGTCGGCAGTAAATATAATAAAAATCTAGGCCACATTCTAAGCTGTACTTTACAGTGTCCTCCAGAACTGTCGCCACCCTGGCTTGTTATTCTTTCAATTTTATATTGAAATAGAAAAAAACGAACCATTTTTAAGTTTGTTTAGTCTGAGACTTAAGCAACCATTACTGAAAACTACATTTCAAAAACAAAATAACGCCACAATTATTGGCACTTGAACAAATCTGAATGAAGAACTTGTAAATACACTAAGATTCCACATATATTTACCTCCATTAGGAACTGTAAAGCCATCCTTAATGACTTCCTGTTTCACTGGGGTAGAAAATAAGGTAACACAGGCCCCAAATTGCTTAGTCATCCATCACAATGGAAAAGATTCAAGAGCGTTCCTTTGCAGTAACACAAAAGTGTGTTTACTCGCACAAACACGAGAAAATAGCTTCTCAACTTTAAATGGCACTAAGAAATATAGGAAATTAACAACCAAATGGATAACATTGTGATTATAAGCACAGTTATATTACAGTAAAAATATGAAGAAAACCTGTCATTACCTGTGAGAAAAGCATTTTTAATCTGTGTGATATTTTTATCTATGTGTTAGCCTGCTATTTTCTGTCATTTTTGCTGTATTAATAAGAAAAATGACAGCAGCTTGCTATTCCTATTAGCTCCCAGCTAAGATTAAACACTTTATCATCCTCCAGCAAAATCAAGTTCAGTTTTTTTGGTAACTAATATTTGGTCACGTGCCAGATAGACTTATTTTAACTTAAGTGCATATTAGGTACATTCTGTTTTCTCAGAATAAATGGAGACCTGGATTGGGATGTAATTGTGACCCCACATAATGAAGAATGTGTTAGCTGGAAATATGTAATGTTGCGCCGCACACTTTCTTTAGGTAGTAAGCACTCATGTTATGTATTTATGACACTGATGCAAACCTCAGGAGGGGGATAGGAAACCAATGGGGCCGTTCTCATTGTACAGGATATGTGCCCCATTTCCCATGTGTCCCATATTCCATGACGTAATCTTCAAAGATCATATTTTTGTTGTGCCGAAAAAGATTGGATGTCACTGCAGCCCTGAGGTCTGAACATGCGTCCTAGTTTAGACATAAAAGCTTGCCACTGAACATGTTAGCATATGGTTAACGGTCATATATCCACCCCCTCAGAGCAGATGTAAATATAATCTGTGGTCTAGACTGGTGAGCGGCCTGCACGTCTTGAATGTAATGTGGAGTGACAGTAGGGTAAACTGAGTGACAGAGAGATGAAGGGAAATTGATGCGGATGAGTGGCCAGGTATGGGGGGACTGTAAGGGCAGGGAGGCCTAGGGGTGCTTGAAGGGTCATGTAGGCAGGAGAGCTGCATTAGCTGTAGGGATGTATAAAGGTCTTTTATAAGTGGATGTCAGAAACTGTGACACACTTATAAGTGAAGAGAGTAGAGATGGGAAGTACAGCCAAAATTCAACATCATAATGCTCAAAGACATTTTCATAATAGACAAAACATAACCCAACAAAAATCTGATATTATAACGATGTCTGAACCTTGAAATGATGTCTGGGTGCAGATGAATACATCGAGAATTCATTGGCAGTCGAGCAAAATCTCAGACACTTGTCTCAATCTCTTTTTAAAGAAACAGCAGTGTCCAGACAGTGGCCATGAAATGCTCAGGAAAGCTACGAATGACATGTTATTATGAGGATAATAGCTTGGCATATTGCTCATGCCTGCTAACATACAAAAACACCAAATTTTACAGGTGGGATGTAATGCAAAGAACTAAATCTATTAAAACAGGACTATACTCGCTTAGCATTGCATGCATTTGAATTCACAATCTAAATTAATTTGGCATGGGGCGGCCATTTTGTTCTGAATATACACCAATCAGCCACAACATGAAAATCACTGAGAGATGAAGTGAATAACATTGATTATCTTGTTATAAAGGCACCTGTCAAGGGGCCGGATTTGTTAGGCAGTGAGTCAGTTCTTGTTGGAAGCAGGAAAACTGAGCAGGTGTAAGCATCTGGGTGACTTTGACAAAGGCCAAATTGTGATGATTAGATGACTGGATCAGAGCATCTCCAAGGCGGCAGGTTTCGTGGGGTGCTTCCAGTAGTGGCCAGTACCTACTAGGGTTGTCACAATACTTACATTTTCGATATGATATTTTGAAGATATCAATATTTGATACCATTTTCGATACTAAAGCTATGATGAAATAACATAAGACCACTCTTCAGTAAAACAAATCTTTATTCTTCAAAAACCCAGACTGGCATTCAAAAGTCAGTTACATAAACATGTTATGGTTTTCATCTGTAAACAGATCAATCATTTCACAATAATAAAAATTCCTCATGAGTACAGTTCAAAAGCTGCTTATACAGGACTTTCTAAATTAAATTAAGTCTAAATTAAAGTAAGGCTCATGTTCACACAAGCAGTGCAGATAGAGCAACACGAGAGAAAAGAACCTTAATAAGCAAATTCTTTAGTTTAATGGTTTAGTTAATCACATTTTTTTTCACACCATGTGGCTGGCTGGATGTGTGCACCTAGAGGCACTAGGATGTAAGTTGAGGCAGAGGCAGTGTGATGCTCTGCACAGTGTTCTGCTCGGAAACCTTGGGTCCTATCATGCGAATGTTACTCTGACACAGACCACCTAAAGATTGCTGTAGACCAAGAACACTCCTTCATGGCAATAGTGGCCTTGGTGAGCAGCCCTTTAATGCTCCCTGCCACACTGAAAACAGTGTTCAGGAATGGCTTGAGAAACAGGACAAAGCATTCAGAGCACTGACTTGGCCTTCAAATAATGCCAGTTGTCACAGTACACCTTCAGAGGAGAAAAAGTAAAAGTTACCATTCTGTCACGCAATTCTTCCTCCACATTTAAACTGATTCACCAAGTGAAGCAGCGGGCAGCCAGGAACACAGCACCCGGGGAGCAGTGTGTGGGGTCGGTACCTTGCTCAAGAGTACCTTAGCGGTGCTTAGCAGTTTTGAGACTCAAACCCACAACTTCCTGATCACAGGGCGAAAGCCCTGACCGCTAGGCCGCCAGCTGTCTTGTGGAAACCATGTCTCGACATGTCAGAGCTGTTCTGGAGGAACCTGCACTGTTGTGGCTCATTAGACTAAAACATTCTGAGTCTGAATTGACCAACAGCCCAACAGAATTCCGTCTGAACCAAAGTGTAGCCAGAAAAAAAATCTGTTTGAACCTGACTTTAGCCTGACACAGTTCTGTCTACACCCAACTCTAGCCCATCCCTAAACCAACCATTACCAACGTCATAAATTCCTAAAGGCTAAAATATTGTATCCCTATTATTAGCATAGTTATCTAAAATTTCAATTCTGAGTTAAGGAATGTATTGATCAATATATGACTTCCTACAAGTGAAGTTACAACATACACTACATGGTATGTATTGGGATGCCTGACCATTACACTAACATGGATTTTAATGACAATGCATTCAAATACATAGACTTTAATGTGGAGTTGGTCCCTCTGCAGCTATAACAGCTTCCAGTCTTTTTGGAGGACTTTCCACAAGATTTTGGAGAGTTTCTGTGGGAATTTGTGCCCATTCATTCTGTAGAGTATTTATGAGCTCAGGCACTGATGTCGGACGAGAAGTCCTGGCTCACAATCTCCGTTCCAGTTCATCCCAAATGTGCTGGATGGGGTTGAGGTCAGGGCTCTGTGTGGTTCAGTCCAGTTCCTCCACACCGAACTCATCCAACCACATCTTAATAGTTCTTACTTTGTGCACTGGGGCTCAGTCATGCTGAAATAGAATGGGGCATTTTGGAAGCATGGTGTAGTCCAGAATGTCTTGGTATGCTGAAGCATTAAGAATGCCCTTTACTGGAAGTAAGGGGCCTAGCCCAAACCCTGAAAAATGGGCGTGCCCTGTTTGTTGGCTGGGAAACAACTGTTAGCTGAAAAATCTGGATGTGAACCCAGTCTGACAAATATTTGATATTATAATGATGTCTTAACTTTAACTGAAGAGCCCCATTGGGTTTGGACACATATTTTAAGCTTTACTGACAACCAAGCAAAACCTCAGACAACTTCATAAAAATTGTATCCTATCAGTGACACTGGCAGTCATCATGGCTTCAACTCACAAAAGCAACTCATGACACAGTTTGTCATAATGACAGCATATTTTCATATTGCTCACCCTGAAGACGGTGTGCTTGTACTTTTGTGTGTCGCTATGTTGCTACTTTTGCTTATCAAGAAAAGATATTCTGTCTATGTGAGTAATCCTAGTGCGTCGACATACTATAACTTGATTAAGCTCTCGTCCAAATGAAAAGAGGAAATTGCCTCTCGAGCTGAAGCACCCTCCGCACCATTGCAAATATTCCGGGCTGAACCAGTCGGGGCGGCGGGGGCAAAGCAATAGAGCAAAGCAATACCGCACCTTTATTAGAGTGTGCAGTAGAGACATGCAATCAGAACGAGGAACACTCCAAAGCAGGTTAAAGACGTCCTGCAGGAGTGTAGCCACTGAAAGAAATCAATTACGGGAAGCAGAGCAGAGAAGCAGAAAAAAAGTAGCAGTCAAACAGTAATAAAGCAGAAGAGGAACAGCTCAGCCTCATATTAGCCTCAGTGTCAGAGAGGAGAGCGGACACACACACACCACGCTGAAATTAGGGTTCCCTACAAATTTTCTCTCGTTTTTTTTTTTACTCTCTCTCTCTCTTTTTCTCTATCTCTCTCTCTTACATACATACACACACACACAAAAACAAACACACACAGACACACATCTACACACAACATACTAAAATTATGGTTCCCTATAAATGTTCTCTTTTTTCTTCACACATTCAGAATTCCCTCTCACTCTCTCTCTCTCTCTATATATATATTTACATGTCTCTCTCTCTGTTTCTCTCTCACTCACACACACAAACACACACTCACACAATCACACAGACCATGTTGAAATTAGGTTCTCTTTCTCTCTTTATTTCTATCACACGTTCTCTCTCTCTCTCTTTGTCACTCTCTTTCTTTGTCACTCTCTCTCTTTCTCTCTCTCTATCACTCTCTCTCACATACACACACACACACACACACACACATTCACACACAACATGCTGAAATTAGGGTTCCTTATAAATTTTCTCTCTCTCTGTCCTTCACACATACA
This sequence comes from Alestes dentex, assembly GCA_037576975.1. Lineage (NCBI taxonomy): Eukaryota > Metazoa > Chordata > Actinopteri > Characiformes > Alestidae > Alestes > Alestes dentex. The sequence goes on along the minus strand of JBBIGA010000193.1, from coordinate 4,654 downwards.
CAGTCACACACACACGCACACACACACACACACACACACACACACACACACACACACACACACACACACTCGTGAAATGAGTCCTCCTGCCTGCTGAGCAGGTATACACTCTGATTAAGAAATGACCTTTACCTCCACGGGTGCTTCTCCTGACGAGTGAGTGGCGGATAGCCGGGAGAAACACCACCGGACCTGGTCTGACATTTCTATTAGTGCCTAAGAGCTCCCCTTGCCCCAGCCACAGTACCGCTCTAATGGGACCAGAGAGAAAACAGCTAAACATGTACCATTATGGAACATTATAGCTCTCAGCCGTTGACTCAATTGGTCCCAATCAAGGGCCAGTTTATAGCCTTACAAACCCTTCTGGAGTTGATATGTATCTGCGGTTATAGTGTAGTTGTTAGTTTCGTTGAATATCTTTAAATTAAACAACATGGCAACAGCTCGAGAAGGACACTCACTTGAATGTGAAATGTTTGCTCTTAGCACCATCAACTGTAATTGGCCCTCTGCAGTGGTTATACTAGAAACTGCAGGATTGGAGACACATCTGCAGCATTGTGCCTGACAAATGAGACACCAGTACTTAGTAACAAGAGCCTCCACCTGCCCACTGATGGATGGTCTTGTCCTTGTGTCCACCCTCGTCAGGTCTTTTGTAGTCAGGAGACTTCTCCTGTGGTATGCTGCAGTGTCTTGAACTTGACGAATCATTAGTGAGTCACTCGCCATGGACGAACCCCAGGCTAGGAACTGATATTTCATATTTTCTCAAAGAACCAGAAAGAAATGCGTATGTAGGCCTACTGCGCTTGCAATGTATAGATCAGCTGTATGTCATAACAATTATGAGATCTTTGTTTTGTAAGATCAGGTGGGGAAATCCCACTTTCACAAATTCTGTCTCTCCAGAAGACTTGCCCCATCTCCCAAAAGACAAATTGTCCAAATTACAAATTGTCCAAACTACTTTTGCAGTAATGTACAAAAGAAAAGCTTTACAAAGATACATGACTTATGGACCAAGATTATAAAGATTTGTATAAAGATTTGGTTATGCCTTAAAGCTTCATATGCCTTAAAGCTTGGAGTGCCATCTCCACAATTCTTTAGTTTTACTGAATATGTCCTATGACCACTGTGAGCATTCAGAAAAGTATATTATATTTATCAGCTAGTAAGGTGGAAGCATGATTTTTGAAGGTTAACCGTCCTGTACATTCACTCATTTAAGCCAATAACGTGATGCCATTGTGCCCCCATAATATTGAATTATAGCACCGGTGTTTTAATACATGCCTGAATGTAGAATAGGCATTAAAAATCACATGGCTTTTCATGAATTAATAAAGGAGATAATTACTATCCAGGTTACAAATGGGCAAGAGCCTTAGTATTAGCCAGGGATTTGAAAGGTTAATGTAATTTTCTCCCCTTTTCATTACGACTTTATTAGTTTTTTATTTTTGCTCGTGCCCTTTGTATCCCTAGGGGTGCTCTATCTTATGCTTTTTGCCATAAGTTTGCCGTAATACTGCATGACTAATAAGAGAGATTAATACAGCACAAATTTCGTCATTTAGAAAATTGGATTATGATTCTCTTTTAAGTGCTCTAATCATCTTAATTGCTTTGTGTTAGAGTCTCTGTCAAACACGAATGATGCAGTAGTTTTTTCGTGCGCTATGGAATAGTCTTACTTAAGCAGGAAAACAAGGATTTGTATGTTTCTTTAATTAAGGCAATCGTTAAAGTGTTTATTTCAAAATGAAAGTCTCTCTCAAAGGTAATGGAAAAAAAAAAAACCTGACTTCTTTCATTTTTCTGGATTTACATGTCAACTGATTGTTCATAGAAACTTTAAGGCCCTGATCAGGCGTGACTGTTTTCAGTGCAGTGACATTCCAGCATCTCTCATTTTTGTCCAAATGTAATGATTGGGGTTGAAGACTTGTGGTAGGTCTGAGGTATAATAAACAATGCAAAAACACAAAAGTAGAAACACAAACACATGAATCCGCAAGCTAGGTTCCGAGGCACACAAAAGAAAATGACTGTGCATGACTGTGGCCCTGTGCACAAAGCAAGGTCCATAAAGACATGGCTTAACAAAAGACACTTGGTTAGCACATGGTGCAGGTAAACAAAGACAGAGTCAAGGCATAAAGATGAGGCAGGAGTAAATCTTTGCAACGCTAACGCAGTTATCCCAGGAGCCTTTATTTAACCTCGCTAGATGAATGCTCACTGATACACTGAAATTATTTCCTAAAATATCAACACCAGGCAGCGTGTCAGAAAGTTTTGCTCACAGAACTAATGAAAACGGCTTGCTCTTTTACCAGTGGAATGAACTGAACTGAACTGAACTTTTAGAGTGCGACACCATACATACTGATACCATTCCTATTCATGTTTAGACATTTTGATGTCGGAACCGTAGCAATATTTCAACCGAGGAGAAGAGGCACCATAGTACATAATAATAAACTTTAAGTGGAACAATAGTGTGATTGCTAATCACACTAATAATACGCTGTGGATAAGCACTGAGGTGAGGTTTTGTAAGGTCAGTACAGTGGGCAGTAAGGTCACTGGCTTTACAGCACACTCAGTTCTGCATTTTACTCTTCATAGTTCTTTTATGTGTCCTTTGAGTAATATGTTATTAAACATACAGTATGTCGGCATGGCCAGCATATGTAATCTGACTAAGGTTTCCCTGCCAATGTCCTTATCTTTTATGATTGCCTTGCTCTTTCGGTACATCCTAATTACTTTTTAAATTATGCATTCACATTAAGGGCCTTTACATTTGAAACAGAAACCAATAAGCTGCTTGTTGAATGGCCGGATGTGAGAGCAGGTCAGAGTAGGTGCTACGCATCAAAGGTTGAAGTGGGCTGCTGCTGAAGCCGAATAGAACTCCTAATGTGAGCTCAGTGAAACCACCTGTCTATTCCAACCAGAAACACTATGGCGAAAAGGATAAACGGCAGATAAGTGGAAGCTGCAAAGTTGCCAAGATGTTTAGAATGGCGCCCTTTTTCCCGTCATCATTTAGTGCAATGCTACCCAACATGGACATCTGTTACCTAATGTAAAAGGATAGGTAGTTACTGTTCTCCAGAATGTCCCGGGTTTGATTCCTGATCAGGGCAGCTAAGGGCGCTTTCTGTCTGGTGTTTTCATGCTCTCCCATGTCTGTGTGGGTTTCCTACAATGGCATACATGTTAGGCGAACTGGAGATGCTAAACTGCCCCTAGGTGTGAAACCTTTTGCCCTATGAGTGCTGGGATATGCTCCAGCACCCTTATGACCCTGGTCAGGATAAGCAGCTCAGAGAATGAATGAATGAATGCATGAATGAGGGTTCTCCTCCAAGCATGTTGAGCTGTCTAGGGAGGAAGAGGAGGATGCAGGGGCAAGTCTTCACTCTCCCAGTTTGGTAGCATCCTAGATGGTGGTTGGAATTGCTCATGCCTAAACGAAGAGGAAAAAAATGTATTTAAAAATATTTTGAATTGTTTAATTGTGAAAGTGCAACTGTATTTGAACGCTCAAATGATGTACTTTTTTTTTTTTTCTAAACTCTGTGTTGATGACACTGTTTTGCTGACATTTTGTTGTTTTTCCATGTCTCCATGCAATTCTCCCCAGGACTCAGATCAATTTCACAGTGGCCATTGATTTCACCGCCTCCAATGGTAAGTGATTAAATGATTAAAAAAGTAAGCTTCCGTACAGGTTACGTCACTTCCGTAACCAGTCTTCCTCTAAGCCGAGCTACTTAACATTCTGCCTCTTGAGCTCAATAGAGCTATAATGGCCTTGAATGGGCAGCTCCCTGCTCTGCCAGGCTGAACAGAACACTAAGAAGAGTGTCTGACCGTGCATGGAGAGGAGGTCGATGGGGGTGTTCCAGAGAATAGGCTGCTGAAAGGCCCAGTGCCCATGAATAAGCCCCCTGTTGCTTAAAAGGCTGCACTTAATGAAATTACTTATAATTACTGTACTTGCAAAAGTAGCTGCAACAGAAAAAAAAAAAAAACCTAATAATACATGTAACTAATGTGGTCCAGTCAACACAATGTTTGTGAGTCTGAAAATATGACAAAATATGATGTTCGACGTGATTTGTTGGGATGGGCTGCCTGCAGGTCTGGATTGCTACTCTGAGTTTGTTTATAACAACTAAACAAATAATGTAAACAGTGCAGTTTAGATGCCTTTCAACTGTTCCAAATTCAGCAGTGCAGTGGGAAGCACATCAATAGCCATTCAGTGGCCCAGGAGGGATCTGGAAAGTTCCTATACAAAGTGTCCTGAGTGGAAAGTGACTGCCGATATAAATGTAGAATAACATTTTGAAAATTACCCCATTTACAAGTGTCTAATAACACTAAGAAAGAGTTTAAAAAGCTTGAAATCGAAGAAAAAAAAAACCCATTACTTTATGTTTTGCAGAAACTCTCGCATAATGAGCTCTCATTATTTTAACCACTTTTGTCTGGACAGCCAAGTCTAACCTTTTTCTTCCCACTACGTAAACCCCTCATTCAGCTCTGGAGGTTTGATCACTTAGATGAGTGAAACCTGAAATACACTACACCAGGCTTCTTCCCATTTCTCCTGAAACCCCCTACAAAA
>JBBIGA010000157.1:40714-58684 GCA_037576975.1 Alestes dentex | reverse complement strand
AGGACTAAATGGAGACAGATGATTCGCTGTGGCGACCCCTGAAGGGTAAAGCCGAAAGAGAAAGAAGAAGAAGAATTTATGAATATGGTGTAGTGTATTTCATATAGAGTATTTTCTACAGGAGAGAGTTTATATTATATGTATTTAGACATTTGATTTCATATTGTTCTTGTCTCTGTGTGTCTGTGCAGTCATCACATAAGCAATTTCCTCCGGGATCAATACAATTTTCTGATATACAAAAGTGAAAACTGCACTCACTTGTGTTCAATAAACAAAAATGTACACTTTTATATGTATTATTTCCAAAGCCACCCCTGTCCTCCAATGAAAGACGGAAACATTATTTTATTTTCCCTCGTTTATTGCTGGCAGGATCATATGATGAAAGAGTTACTTCTTGTGGCCGTCCTCCTGTTCGGGCTGCGCGCTGGCGACGCTGTGCCCGCGACCCGCTGGTCCTGCTACAGGAAGGTTCTGACGGAAAGGAACTGCCATAACGTCGCCAGTGGGCTGGAGATGATGAGGCCTATCGACTCACTGCAGAACCACTACTGGCAGGGCGACAGCTGTGACATGGTCTGCTACTGCAACTTCAGCGAGCTGCTCTGCTGCCCCAGGTAACCAGACCTTCTCACCAGTAGATGGAGTGTTTGCTGAAGCTGTGGCAGCCAGCAGGACTGATAAAAGAGAAACTGTACTCCTGTAGGGGTCAAGATCCTTCTCTGTTAAAAGTGAAAGTAAGGAGTAAAAAAAAAATCTCAGTACACATTTGTACTGACATTTAAACATGCAAGAGTGAAAAAGTAAATGGTTTGATAAGAATCAGGGCATTTTTTACACAGCAGTGCAGAGTGAGTCTACCTGGTCTGAAGCCCTGTGTGTGTGGTGTGATGATTAAGGTGCATAAAACTACTTTATATTTTATACAGTACAAACACGAATTATATATATATATAGACCTTGGAGTTTAATGATCTAAATGTAAAAAGTGTGGTTTTTTTTTTACTCTGGGCGATGTAAATTAATTAATTGTGAATTCTGTCAAACTGATTCACGGATTTAATGCTGCATAATATGTAACATAACAAACGGCCAACAAATAGATTTATTATACTATTTTTAGTCCCTCTTAATGGCCTTTATTTCTTTATTCTATCAAAAAATTTTATTTTACTTGAATGCATAACAGTCAAATATGCTCAACCATGTTAAGACAGATTCATCTTTCATTTCATCGTATGAACTGTCACTAAAAACTGAGGAATAAACCGAGATTTAGGTGGGCTTATTGGGAGTTTTATGTATATACGATGGCCTCTGAGGTTAAAGCATAAATTTTTAAAAAAGCATTTTTTTTTTTTGTCTTGAACAAGTAACTGAACAAAGGTACAAAAGATCAGTGATCTTTAAAACACTGTCGTAAGAAAGAACAATTACTGCAGTATTTGTCACCCTGTGGCGGTCGGTGGGCACAGTCGAGGGTGTGGGGGATACCCAGCTGAACACAGCCTGCTTTGTAGCTGTCATGAGGCTTCTATTAATTCCTGCACGTGGGGGGGGCAGCAGGGGTCGGCCTGGCCTTCTGATTGGCCAGTTGTGCACTATTTCCTGTTGGACGACCTAAATAACTCAGATCTACTTCACAGCAGCTTATATTCAAACATGAATACTTTCTAAAAACACTACAGTCACCAGACCCTTTTCCAGGAAACACTTGTGCATTAATTTCTGCTGCACAATTAATAAAAGCAGGTAACTTACCTGGAGAAACAAGCGGCAAATAGACCTTCATACCATACACTCGCACTCTTAATGGCAGGGTGACTTTATTTGCATGGCACATTATCTACATAGAGGTCATTCCAGGTGCTTTGGAGAGATAAAATAAGCATAAAACTATGCAATAAAAAGTAAGCCATAAATTCAATATTGTTTGAAAGTAGGATTTAAGATGAATTAAAATAAGTTAAACTGAGATCAAGAAAGCAATATCATGTGGAGTATTTTTGTAAAATTACCTGGCTATCCTGTCCAGGTATCATCTTTGTGTGTTTCTGTGAGAATGAAGCCAAAATAATTTAGTTTGGGATGTTTGTGCCCATGTGGAGGGACTTTCCTGAAGAGACGACCGAATAAAGACTTTACTTTAAAGGCGTCATCTTTGAAAGAAACACCCCAAGGGCACAAACAGAAATGAGTGGCTAAATTAACCCCCAATTCAGTCTCGAAAGTTCCTCTGAGGTAGAAGCCATGTGAACAATAGCATCTTTGGAACAAGTGCTTTGGGGTGGATACCTGAGAACTGTTTTAGTTTTTCTGCCCAAAGGCTGCCCAAATTATTCCTTTGACAGAGGAGAAAAGACCGTTTAGGCTAGTGCTGTATCGCTAACGCTAGTAAGATGTATTTATAGGCCTCTAGATCATTGTTCAACAGTCAGAATTTGTTGAGGAGGTCCCAGTGGTTGGATTTTGTAGCGAGAGAACATGAAAATAATACAAAATTGTGAATTCTGTCAAACTGATGCACTGCTGCATAATACATAAAATCACAAAAACCTTTTAAATGCTATTTTTATGTCTGAATGTCCCTTTTTAAGGCCACTTTTAAGCATATTCTGGACGTTTAGTTCATTATTCTATTAAATACTATTAAATAAATCATTTTACAGATGCATCTTTCATTTCATTGTGAAAAAAAAATCACTAAAAACTAAGAAATCTGTACAGATTTAGGTGAGCTTATTGGAACATTCACTCCTACACCTATAAAACAACCAAAGAGTGATTCCAAATGTAACCCACTCAGTGCAGCCTTATATCAGTAGGATAGATTTGTATGCAGGAGGCTCCACTTTGTGATCTATTCTTCACTTAATTCACACATTATCAACTTGAGTACTGAAGCCAATGGGCTGTTTTACTGAATGTACGTTCTCCCATGAGGACATTTGATTTTGTTTGGCCCACTATACAATGCCTCTAACCCTCACTCAGCAAGAGAACAAATGTATTGTTACTATATAAAACTAATTCAGTTCTTTTTTTCCTTTTAAAATGTAATTTTTAAAAGGAAAAAAGTGAAATTGGAATTAAATAACAAAATATATTTTGATAACTCAGGTTGAAACTTTTACTTGTATTCAGTTTCTTTGGCCCCACACACATTTCACTCTGTATAAAAGTTTTAACGCCCCTGTTCTAATGCAAAACCTAATTAAGGCAGCTTTGCATTCACTTTCTGCTTGAGTTAACTCAGTTCTGTACCTGCTAATTTATTATCATTATTACTGTGATAATCTTGCAAAATTGAAAGTGATTTGTACCTACTAATTTTTCATTATCATTATAGTTTTGATTGCGATAACCATGCCGTATTGAAAATAAGTGAAAAAATCTGTTTTTTTGTTCCAGGGATGTTTTCTTCGGGCCTAAAATCTCCTTTGTGATCCCCTGCACGCTGCCTGAGGCGGTGCTCTGAGTGGACCGACTGTTTCTCGCTGAGAAAACAAACCGCAGAATATCATCCACAACACCCAGGCACTTCTGCATTACTGCATTACAGTGAAACACACATCTGGATGACCGGCATCCACCTCTGCTGTTAAATGTACAGTTTAATTGGACTCTAGCCCTCTTTTAATTCAGAGAGTGTGATCTTTTATGACGAAGGTGTCTGATCCTGCTCCTTTGGCCCCGTAGTGTTTAGTTCCAACCCTAATGGAACAAATCTGATCCATCTAAACGTGGCCTTCATGAACATCTGGATATTAGAGCCAGGTGGGTGGAATTAGGAGTGGAACTAAACTGCCTGCTCTAAAGGGCTAAACCCATGCTCTAAAGGGCTTAGACCCACTGCCTTTATGGGGTTCAGCGCTAAAATCAGCTGAAACATGTGGAGCCATCATTACTGCCCTTTCTAATATTGATTCAGAGCCTGGCCTGGGAGCAGTCCAGCGAGAGACAGAAGGGGATGGGAGGGTGCTGCATACGTCAGACTTGGAGGGATGTTGTTACGTTCATATAAAGGTACAAAAACGTACAGAAACTGCAAAATAAAACCAACAACAGTGAATTGGAGTCTATATGTATGGTTTTAGTGTAAATCTTAGACATATGAGGCCAGTGGTTGCATGTGGCAGTGATGGGAAATTCTCTGCTTAGAAAAAAGTAAATAATAAATAAATAATATAGAAACAATAAAATAATAATAATAATAATAGATAGATAGATAGATAGATAGATAGATAGATAGATAGATAGATAGATAGATAGATAGACAGATAGCTAGATAGATAGATAAAGCCAGCATTACAATATATGCCATTACTCTGAAAAATTATATCATATTACATCACAGCATGCTTTACTGCATATCAACAATACTTAAAAACACTGACCAAATGTATGTTTCTCGGCAAAGAGTGCATGATTAATCCTGTTCAACTAGATATAGTGCAGTGCAGTGTAAAAAATGTTGAATAAAAATCATTTTTACTCATTTTAAAATGGGTACAGCTATTTTTATTAAACTTACCTTAACATGTTTATCTCAACACATCATTTATCAAATCAAAATGCATCTTATTTCAAGCATCGTAACAGAGATGTTTTTGCCATATTGCCCTACACTAAAGTAAAACTTAACGTATTTCATTTTATAAACAGTTCACTACCATTTGTGGTTGAATTCTGTCCTGTTTGGGAGTTTGCTATGCAGATGTATGGGGCAGACAAAGCACTGCTGTTGCTCTCATGCTGTGCTCTTGTGCTGCGATGGCAGTGTCTCAGCTCAGGGGTGTCGATGTATTCAAGTCTATTTGCACTAGTTTAAAGGAATGGCTCACAGAAACATCAGATTAACAGATTCTCCCCCTTACCCTGAGCCATGGCCGGCACCAGCACCAGGACAGAATGAATGAGGGACAGAGAGACCCAGGAGACATGAGTGAAATAGTACAGTTCAAAGGGGGGCTGGGTAGGAACAGTCGCGGCACAGAAGAGTATCATCACACGGGCATACACCAAGGACACACAGTCACGGAAGGCCTCACCCCTCTGGGCCACTGTTGCCCAATCTGGAGGTAAAAACAATTCATTAGCTAGCCAAGCTTAAAAAGCTGTTTTAGTTTCATGCTTTGGGTTTTTGATGGGTTTATTAGGCCACAGTGTTCAGTCCAGACCCTACAGCTTTCCTCAGATCAGGAAATGAGTAAAATTCAAAATTTGAATGTGTGTAATCCCAGTATTTCTGTGCCTTAGTGTGTTACTGTTCTGTGCTAAGGCACGATTGGACATACAATACTTTTATTTTCACAAGCACAGGAGACGGTACTTTGCTCAAGGGTCCCACAGTGGTGCCACTAGCAATCCTGGGATTTGACCCCAGGACCATCTAATCATAGGGGCAACTTCCTAACCACCAGGCCACCCGTTGCCTAGTTAAATCCAGCGTGTGTGTGTATGTGTGTGTGTGTATATATATATATAGAAAAAGTAAGGTAAAGCTGTATACAGCTCTGGAAAAAAATAAGAGACCATTGCAAAAATGTTCAGTCTCCCAGGTTTTGTCTTCTATAGATGCAAGTTTTGAACTGAACAGCTTTACCTCACTTTTTAAGGACTGCTGACAATATTTCTCCTAATTTCCAAATAAAACATTGTTCTTTAAAGCAAATTTTTTAGTTCAAATATTTTTATTGGTAGAAATTACGGCAGACATTCATTTGTAAATACATTTTTTTATACTAACATAAGACTTACATTTCCACACTACAAAAAAAAAAACACTCATAAAAATAATTAAACAAAAAACCCAACCACCCACCAGTGCTATTCAGTGGTATAAGTAAGTACTCCAGGCACAGTAAACATACTAATCACAAGTTTGTAGAAAGGAGATAAAAGGGGACCAAATTCTTTTCAAATAACAAAATCTTGTCCCTTAGGGTATACCTGATTTTTTCCATATGTAATGTACCCGTTAACTCTGTCAGCCACAATTTAAAAGTTGGAACTCCTTTCTTCTTCCAAAACAAAAGGATAAGTTTTTTGGCAGAGATCAACCCATATGAAACAAACTGTACCCACGTAAGTCTCAAAATTCTTCAGAAACTCCAAATATAATCAGTATAGGATCAGATTTAATCAGAATGCCTAATGTATCTGAAAAAAACTTGGAATATTATTTTGTTCCAGAAACTCTGTCGTTTGAGACACCTAACAAAGGAATGGGACAGACTGGAATCTAAAAACTGACATTCGTCACACAACGGCGACACTTCTGGAAATATTTTATTTACACTTGGAGTAATGAAGCCTATGAAGCACCTTAAACTGAATGAGACAATGTCTTGCATTAATGGAGCATCTGTGAACCAGTTCCAGACTTTTTCCCAGATTTCACTAGGAATTTCAAATGTAAGTTCTTCTTCCCATAACGCATATTTTAAAGGAAATGACAATACATCAAAATAAGAGAAATGATGCAGTGTTTACAGAGCTTTACAGACCTTTGACAAACATCTACTAGTGTTTTGCCGTCCAACTGGTCTCATTGCGAGAGGAGAGTGTTGATTACACCAGTGTTTTTATACTTTTCCTCATGAAATAAGATTTGATTCACCTAATCAGTACCTCATAAAGCAGAATGAGGTGCTTGTGTAGAGATTTAACAGACATTGGCATGGAATGGGTGTCATACTCATAGAAATTCTGATTTAAAAATAAATATGACCACTAACAGTAAACAAAGAAAAACATCTTTGGGAGCTCTTGGTCTGTCCCAAAAGTAGCTAATCAGCCAAGACCTGTTTTTTGTCTTCTTTAATTTACTCCATTTATTTTGCTGTAATGTATGCACTTATTAAATTAGGTTACTGTGTAAAATGAGCAAATTCAAAATGAGCATATATTTTACAAAACAATACAAATTTTCAGTTTCAACATTTGATGTGCTGTCTTTGTACTACTGTCACTTAAACATCGTTTGCATGATGGGAAAAGTCTCAAACTCTGTTTTTAATTTACTTTTTTGAAAACAGCATTGTAGGACACTGCATTAGCCTCATAAGTGAACATCAGACCCCTGGATGAGTGACATTGTGATAAAATCATGTCAGTTTGATGTTTCTGTGTACCATATTTCCCTGAAATGTTTCAATGTAAAAGACTAAACACTTTTTTAAGTTGTCCTGGATAAGAGTCTGACAAACGCTGTGCATGTAAATGTCAGCGTGACGAAAACTAACAGCACTTAAGCTTAAAAGTTTTTGACAAGGGAACACATCCAAAATGAAACAAATAATATTAGGAGATCGGATGTAGAAATTTATAAGATGACATTTAAGACTTATTTTAAGTACTTTTCACTGTGATATTTCTTGGACAGAGCACAGAGCTTTACGACCACCCCTTTGAAAATGACTTTAAAAATATTCAGCTTTGATTGTTTACAGGACATCTCCTCATACATTTCTGTACATTTCCAGACAAAACCACACAGTGAGTGCATCATTATAACAAAATAGACGTCCTACAACATCATTATAACTAAAATGGATGTCCTGCAACATTTCAGGATGCATAGACCAATATACTGCAAATGCCCCAAAATTACTTGGAATAAATTCTCTACATTAAAAGATAAGAATGTTTTTGCCCTCTTCTATAAATGTCAAGATTCTTTGTCACATACATAGTTATACAACACGTAGTGAAGTGAGCCCCTGAGTCGACTCATACCTGTGCAATAAAGTTCTCAATTTAAATGAAAGAGAAATTGGAAAGGCTAAACTAAGGTAATTAAATATCAAGAAAAAATAATATACCAGCTAATTATTATTAGTTATTATTATCATTTATTATTAAATATTACAAACAGAAGCAAAATCTGTACAGTGTGCAAAATTTACTCGTATAAGTAATATCTGAAACAGTGTCCAATATACAATGGGGTATATATTTTATATAATGTGGTAATCTTTAAAATATATTTTGATCTATGAGAGATAAAAGCTTCAATTCTGAAACAGTAAAACTGTTGTTGCATGCCTGGATCTTTCAGACTGTTCAGGATTAAGAACAGCCCCATTTGCCCCTTATACACACCTTTTGTGGCCTGTTGAAAAACCCTCATCTGAGCTCTTTCAAAAGCAACGTGGAACCTTCAAAGTCCCCCGACACCTCAGACACCCTGTGGGCAGTCCATTGTTTGAACCCTCTGGACGGCAATGATGTGGGTCTGTCTGTATGGTCAGGTGAAGGGGGAAAGTGAGAATGGTTTTTAGAGAGCTTTTAAACACACAGGCCAGTGGTAACAGTATTATGTAAATTGCTGAAGGATGTCAGAAAGCCCCTCATTGTGAATTACACAATGGCCAAGTTTACAAAAGGGGCAAAATACAACTACGGCACTCAGGTAAGAGATCATTTTTTTTGCATTAAATTCTGATTTTCTACAAATTAGTGCAGTTATTTAGTGATACATACAATTAAATACAAATAAAAAGCCACCAATATGCCAGAGAAACTCAAATAAGGTTGGAAGAGAGGATCTGATGTACTGCAAAAAGTGAAGTATTGTCTTGTGAAAAAAACATAGAGTATGTGACAACAAACTCTTTCGTAACTTGTTTTAAGGTATTTTATCCGGTGAAAGCATATGTAGGTCACTGTGTATCTTACCAAACACAAAGCATCCCTCTGAAGCTGGTTAAGTTCAGTAAATAAGTAAGTAAGTAGAGCTTTATTGTCATCCCAGCCATATACATTAGGTACATAGTGAGACTAAATATCGTCCTCCTGGACTATAGGTGCAACATACAACACAACACAACAGTAGCACAATCAACAATGAGGGTAAAAATGTTTCATGAATTATAACTAAACCTATGTACATTTCTAAATACACAGATACTTTACTAAAACATTAAAATAGTATGGGTGGACACAACAGGAGAGAAGAAAAACAGTGCAGATGTACTAAAGAGAGTACCTTCAATGTAAACAAGTTATGGTTGTGCAGATGTATGCGACTTGTGCAAGTATTGCAGTATGTGAGCAGTGTTCAAACAGACATGAATGTAAAACTTCACAGTCTGAAAATAAGACAACTTTGAAAGTCTTGTTCCTCAAAACCATTACAGTGTGTGGGGACGGTACTTTGCTCGAGGGTTCCTCAGTGGTGCCACTAGCAGTCCTGGGATTTGACCCCATGACCATCTGATCACAGGGGCAATTTCCTAACCACCAAGCCACCAGCTGCCTAGTTAAATCCAGTGTGTGTGTGTGTGTGTGTTTAATATATATATGTATATATATATATTAAATGTAAAAAATAAGCGACCACTGCAAAACTGTCCAAGTTTGGAACCGAACAGCTTTACGAACAGCTTTAACTGGTTTTTAAAAACTGCTGACAATATTTCTCCTAAGTTCCAAATAAAATTAGTCTTTAAAGAATAATTTTAAAGGAAATGACAATACTGTACATCAAAAATAAGTAAAATTAGGCAGTGTTTACAGAGCTTTACGAACCTTTGACATACTTCTAGTAGTGTTTTGCCAACTGGTCACATTGCAAGAGGAGAGTGTTGATTACAGAAGTGTTTTTTTCATACTTTTCCTCATTAAAAAAAGATTTGATTCAGGTGATCACTAATCAGTACCTCAGAATGAGGTGCTTGGGTAGGAATTTAACAGACATTGGCATGGAATGGGTGTCATACTCATAGAGATTCTGATTAAAAAAATAAATAATACCACTGACAGTAAAAAAAAAAAACCAAAACATCTTTGGGATCTCTAGCTATTGAGCTAGTTGTACTGGCACAAGTTTAAAAAACGTCTAAAAACATGATGTTCCAAACTGTGGGGGTAGGAAAATCATATAGAGGCGATGCCCCTTCTTCGCCACTGTCGGTCTGTCCCAAAAGTAGCCAATCAGCCAAGACCTGTTTGTTGTCTCCTTTAATTTAGTTAAAATACAAGAAAGTCTGGATTAAATACAAGAAAGTCTGGATCTTTGGAGGCACAATATGAGGAAATTATTTAGTGGCTGAAGATTTTGCACAGTACTGCACATTTTATACAATATACGGACAAAAGTACTGCAACACTCCTGTTTTTCAGGGTTTGTTCTAGGCCCCTTACTTCCAGAGAAGGGCATTCTTAATGCTTCAGCACGCCAAGATGTTTTGGACAATGCCATGCCAGGCCTTCTCATCCAACATCAGTGCCTGTCCTCATAAATGCTCTACAGAAGGAAATTCCCACAGAAATTGTAAAATCATGTGGAAGGCCTTCCAAGAAGAGTGGAAGCTGTTATAGGGGACCAATTCCATATTAAAGTCTATATGTAAAGGTCTGGCGTCCCAGTACTTTTGTCCATATAGTGTATTGTCAAAGTAAGATAGACTAAGACTGTATATGCAAAGAATGCAAGAACATCTGGCCCTTTTGTGGCAAAATATGAAGAAATTAGTTGGTGGTTCAAGATTTTGCACAGTACTGTACATTGTATATGTCAAAGTAAGAGACTAAGACCACATATGCAAGTAACACAAGAATGTCTGTTTCCTTTGAGGTCAAATTTGAATAAATGTGAGGCTCAAGATTTTTCACAGTATGTATTCTTCTACATGTATTTTCTTTTTCACATCTTAGCCACTGAATTGTACAACGTTAAAACACGTAAATGAGAAGGGTGGATTTTCCCTTTAAATGAGGGCTGGGGGTTAGACTGCGGGGGTTGGGGGGATAATCAGTGTCCCAGCTGTTCCATTCATTCAAGGGGCTAAACCGTCTGAGGGCTTGTTTTTGGGTGGTTTTGAATAAATAAACAGCCACTAAGTAAACTCCATAGTGTGAAATAAACTTTTTAATGAAGAACTCGAGAAATGGATGAATTTTGCAATTATAGCACTGTCAACAGAGACCCCCCCTCTGAGGAGAAGGGCGAGATTAGGAGCTGTAGTTAATCCGGCGGGTTTTGAGCCTTTGAACTAAATGTACACGACAAAGAGGCCACACTTTAACACCCGTACATCCTCTCAACAGCCAGTAGGTATCTTTGTCGTCGAGTTTGGCTGTAACCGTGTTTAAAAACAGGAAAAATAAACCCCAGTCCCGCTTAAACAGCCACAAAACCGCCTCCATTTTAAATCCGCTCTTCCACCAATGACGAGCTACACAAACATAACCGTCACCCGTTCGAACCGTGGGCGTTTGATCGACGTTTTCAGCGACCAATAGCAAGCCAGGACATGTCTTCGTGGACCGGCCTTTTTTCGAAATTTGAAAGTTTACATCCAATCAGGCCGAGCCCTTGAGGGCGGAGCCCCGGAGGCATTTAATCAAGCTTGTAGGACCGAAAGCCCAGAGAGCAGCAGCAGCGCAAAGAGAGAGGATTGTTTTTCTGCAGTGGAAGTGGATTAAAAACTGTATTTAGAGGTAATTTTGTGCTCTTTTCTCACATTTTACGGTTTCATACGCAGTATGTGAGTCTATTTAACCATTTTTCAAAAAACCTGAGGGAAAAGTGTGTTAGAATGGCTATTAAGGGTAAAGGTTAGATGTTTTTAAAATAGCAAGGCTGTTTCCCGCCACTCTTTAGTCAGGGTTGTACTCCGCTCGTGACTGTTATTTTTGAGGTGGTTTGTTGCGTTTAAATGTTAAAAATCGAGGTCTAAACGTACAAAAGTAACTTTTTAGGCCTAAAATTGAGTTTAAAATATATGACGCTGATTCTTCTGTTTAAAAAAGTGGTGTAAATGGTTACATTGGGACTGAAGAGTGTGTTTTGTGGTGAAAGTTGGTCTGAGGTGAGTGTAGTTTTAGGCGGGAAACAAGATGGAGGGCTGCTCTTTATTGTTCTGGGTCTGATCTGAACCGAGCAGGAACCTGATCGGATTAAAGCGGCTGCTTCTGATACACAAGCTCCCGTTCTCAGGAAACAACTTTCATTTTATTTATTTATTTTTTGTCCTTTTTTCTCTACTCTTTCACCAAAAAGCAGTGTTTGGGCTCCGTCTTCAGCGGCCATGGGGAAAGATCCTAACAAGCCGAGGGGAAAGACTTCTTCCTACGCGTTTTTCGTGCAGACCTGCCGGGAAGAGCACAAGAAGAAACACCCTGGAACCGCCGTGAACTTCGCAGAGTTCTCCAAAAAGTGTGCTGAGAGATGGAAGGTGAGTTTTTCTCACTGATTCTTGTCTTAATTTGACGACGACGGGAGGAGTCGGCTCTTTTGAATCCGTGCCGAGTTTACGTCTGTTTATGCGATAGTTTATTGTAAAGTTAAAACAGTAGAAAACTGGGATAATGCGAGCTTCACGTGGGCCACGCCAGTGTTGGTAGATTTAATTTTTCAGCGTTTCCCCATACGTGGTTTATTTGAACCGACTCACTGAATGAGTTGTTCATGTAAACCGATTCAGACGGAATGGATTCGAGGGCTTTGAGTTGTTTTGAGTTTGTTTTAAGAGGGAGGGGGAGGGGCCATAGTGTAACTACGCCAGAGGGGGCGTGGTGCCGAATGATCAGTCATTCTCAGAGGGCGGGGCCAAAGCTGCAGGAAGTGACAGAGTGTAATCAGTGTGATGTTCCTCAGACCATGTCACCCAAAGAGAAGACCAAGTTTGAAGAACTGGCCAAGAACGACAAGGTACGCTATGACTGTGAGATGAAAAACTACGTGCCGCCCAAAGGTGCAAAGAAAGGGAAGAAAAAGAAGGACCCCAATGCCCCAAAGAGGCCGCCGTGAGTGTATAAAGGCTCTTCCATTGATTGTGTATGTTAAATGCAGGCTTATTTCTTTACTTTACAAATACTAAAAGCCACACTTCTCTGCAGGTCGGCTTTCTTCGTTTTCTGCTCCGACCATCGCCCCAAGGTGAAGAACGACAACCCAGGTATCTCCATCGGCGACATTGCAAAGAAACTCGGGGACATGTGGTCCAAGCTGTCAGCTAAGGAGAAATCCCCGTATGAGCAAAAGGCCCTGAAGCTGAAGGAGAAATATGAGAAGGTGAAGGTTTAACATTGTTAGGTTGCCTTTTTGTTAGTTTTGTTTTGTTAGTTGCCTTTTAATTTAATGTGGCTTGAATTTAACATGTCCCCCCGTGGTTCTCAGGATGTCGCTGCCTACCGCGCCAAGGGAGGAAAGGCAGACGGTGCAAAGAAGGGTGGACCAGGTCGGCCGGCTAGCAAGAAGGTAGAAGCTGATGACGACGATGATGAGGAAGATGAAGATGAGGAGGAAGAGGATGAAGACGAGGAAGAGGAGGATGATGACGATGACTAAATCTGTCCGGAAACTTGAGCTGAATTGTTTGCAGAACAATGTGAAAATGCGTTTTTATTTTTTTAGCATTGGAATATTTTCAAAACATGTACAGGAATGTGTATAGATGAAATACATATTGAGGTCATGTACTGTTTTGTAAATTTATCAGCTGTTCTCGTTTCTAAGCACTGCTTATTTTTGTTTGATAGCTGTGGTTTGTCTCTATACCCAACAAAATTGTTTCCACTGCCATTGTATGGAAAATGAGGAACAATGTTATGTAGTTTTGAAGTTAAGTCTCGAATTTTTTTAGACATTGAGCTTTAAACTTGTGTAGACACAATTTTTTATAATAAAACTTTGTATATTATGATTAAATTTGTTTGGTGTGAATGAGTTTGGTGTAGTTTTTTTTTTTCTCCATTTTATTTAAGCCTGTAGGACAACCATCCAAGTATCAGACCTAACAATAAGCATTATTTTTCAGACTCTACTTTAGAATAGCCCAAAACTAATTTACCAAAAGACTAGGCTTGGTCTACACCCTAGAAACCAGTCTTTCTTGAAGTTGTTTTCATAAATGTATTTGGTAGCCTCAGTTTAGGTGGAAGGTTCACAAAGCTACTGTAAAGCAAAAAAAGCCAAACTGGAAATTAAAGTAGAAACCAGGTAGTAGTGTGCAGAAGATGCTGAAACCAAATGATCACTTTTAGCTGCAGCATGGTGTGTAAAATGGAGGCATTAAATATACCCTTTTTCTGTCTTGGATAAATTACATTTTTGTAATGTCTTAAACCTCTCATGCAGAAACATGATTAAGGGAGATGTTACAAATAAAACTACAAGCTGGTGCTCCTCAGGGGAAAAAAAATGTAATGAAGTGAATGCATCGAACCTGCAGCACAACCCTGAGACATCACACCTTTTTCCCAGTACTCTGGTTTTCCAAGTCCTGATTAGCTTGATCATGGGAGTGAGATGAAGAGGTGGAACGCTGCCTTCCAGGTGAGAAGTTACCAAGCTGGGTCAATGAAGCTGCAGAAGATGCTCTGCATGCACTTAACCAGAAAAAGACTTAAAATCAGTGACATTTTTTGTTCACATTTTGCTGCTGATGCAACAGAGCGGCCTGCTCTCACCTCTGTGCTGGTTAGAGGATCACAGACTGAATCCTGATGCATTTTAATGATTTAAACAGATCTGAGGAAAATTAAAGATTTAAAGTGTGGTTTGATTTGGAATTTTAATGAAGACGTTCCTAAAGGACTAGAAGAGCATATTACAAGTTTCACTCATTCAACCCCTAACTGCATGCGTTATGGAACGATAGGAATGTGTGTGTATATATATATATACCTATATACCTATAACCTATAGCTTTATTTTATTGTTTCTATTGTTTGTCTACTGCTCCTACTTCTGTACTTTATCTTAAAAAAATAAAATAAATGAATATATACATATATATATATATATACACACAAATGCGTGATATACATATTACACATAATGTACTTTTCTACAGTCTTTGAACAAAATGTTTGCTTTCAATGCCTGGATGATAACCATATCACAGTACATAAACGTGAGTGTATATGTGTACACACACACACACATGTATATAAATGTCTGTGTAATATAATCTAGACATAGCCACAGTTATTATCCAGGCATGAAAAGCATTTATTTATTATAAAGTTATGTGTAACATCAATATGTCTGTCATTTATACACGTGTATACACAAAAATATATGCCGATTTCATACTATATTTTCTCCGATTGTGTTGATTCCTGTTCCATTGTTACATGCTTTACACTTCAACATCGAAACTGATTTATGAAATAGCGGAACTTCCCAGACTATCAGTTCTTTATTGAAGTTACTGAGTATAAATACTGAACTAAACACACTTTCAGGAGGCGTCTGAAGCCAGGCCTCACCAGGTGTCATGGCTGTGATTAAAAGTACAGGAAAGTGTGAGAAAACCTTCACTTTGGAAAAGAAAAAGTGGAGTCATGTTGTAGTGGGACCAAAAAATGGAAGTGCTCTGCAGTAAAATATTAAATGTTTATATTTAAATGATCACAATAATAAAGGACTTTACAACAACTGTAAACTGGTAGAAAGTTTTCATTTATTCTCTTGAGAAAACAGTGGCAATATAACTTTATAAGTTAGATATTTACACCTTCATTAGGAGGCTCACTGTATCTCAAAATGTTAATTTAGAAATGATCGTATTTACATTGTACAAAAAATAGCATACACTGCATTCTTTTTTGCCCACAAGACATACCTTTGCTTCTCTTCATTGGAATAACTGATATTTGGCCATTGGCGACACTCGTCCAGTGATCCTTGTTAGGTTTAAATCATCACGTAAACAAGTAAACATTCCCGTTACCAAGCAGACATCAATGCAATAGAAAAAAATAAATATATGCCCTCATTTAGTTAACCCTCTGCCTGTAACCTATTTTCCCCCGGTTGTATTTTATTCCCAGTAATTTCTCACACAGATTAAAATTTCGTTGTGCCAGAGACCCGAACATCTGAGTGGCAAGTCCTCTCAAAACAAGATGAATCCAGTGTCAAGTTAAAAAAAGTTCCCATTAAGCGGTAAACAGTCCATATGTCTTGAAGTTAAAGAAGGCGGAAAGCAGCGGCGAGTTAAAACAGTGGTTTACGAACTTTCTTCTTTGCACGTGTGCAACTTCCCATTATGCTGCCATCAGAAAGACCCTCAAGCAAAATCCCGAAGCGAAGCCCATAGCAGCATAAAGACTGGGAGGACCACTTGTAAACATGAAAAAAGGCAAAAAATAAAAATAAAAAATTTAAAAACTAAAATAAAAAGAAAAATTGCTGAGTTCATTATTGGAGTCATTAATGGACAAGCGTGTCATTAATGGAGATGACTGAAAATGCTAAAGATCTCCATCAGATGTATTTACACGGTTAAAACCCGGTGCTGTAAACGCAGGAGAACGTCAGAATTTGTTTGTCCTTCGAACCCGTGTCCTTGGTCAGACTGCCATGATGTTGTTCATTTCCCATTTCTGGGTGCTCTTGTTGTTGTCACAGTCGGAGATGAACACCTTGTGCAAGACATCCGACCGGTCTAGGCATTTCCCCGTGGGTATGTGTGTAAACCGACGTAGATCCTGGAGGAATTAAAACATGAGTAAAAATTGTATTCTATTATACTGTAAAATATTAGTATTTACATAGTATAGTATATAGTATTTATTTATATAGTATTAGTATTCATATAGTTAAATACAGTATTGTATTTTTCTAGGTGAAGTATTTGTATATCTGGGAAATTTCACCAGTTATATATATGCTGCTGTTGTGTTGCATGTTGCTCTTATGGTCCAGGAGGATGATATTTCATCTAATTGGTGAAATTTCCCTTTATGCGCTTATCATTTATTAAACTTTATTTAAATTACTTCTATTCTGTTGTGAAATTCTCTATTAAGCCTGACGGTTGGGCATCCCACAGCAATAAGCATTTCACTGCATGCCGTACTATGTGTGATTGTGTATGTGACAAATAAAATTTACATTTGAATTTGAATTTGAATTTGATGAGGACAAGACAAAAGGGCCACCTGCAGGAGTTTGCTAAAATGCATCATCACTAACCACCACGTATCACAGAAAAAGTTTCGAGTTTCAAAACGCATTTCCAACTCACTGTTCCGTGCGGAAACTACGCCACAAAAACAGCTTGTTTTCAATTCACTACTTTCAGAATGTTTCATAACATATTGCTGCCGTTCGAACAAACCCATGTGTTTGTAACTTTACAGCACAAAAATGTTCTTAACTTAAGTTAATGCAACAAGAATCCATTCAAATTCATTTCGGAACATTTATATTGGTCTGTCATGACAATATAAACTGCAAAAAATTAATAAAAAAAAAAGGGATACCTCAAGCAAGTCTTAAAAGCACTATAAAGACGCACCTGTTCAGTTTGAAAGCTGCTTTGAAAGCAGCCTTGAATCAATGAATTAGGACTTTTTTGGTACAGAAACACAAATTGTACTAGACAGTGTATGGGTCCTTAAAATCTGTATCAGATTAAACTGGGTGACCTACCTTAAAGTACCTCCACTCGGTGTGTTCGTTCATATTGCAGTGTGTGATGATGACGGCAGAGCCATCTGTACCCTTCGTCAGGCACTGGTCATACTGCATCAACTGGTTCGCTTCATTTATTCTGAATAGCTGTAAAACAGACAACACTGGTTGACATGGGTACTCTGACCGGTCTGCAGCTACGCAGCCCCATACACAGCAAGCTGTGATGCAGTGTGTGCTCCGATCCCTTTCTCTCGGAAGGCTTTCAGCAGCTTGTGCTCCAGTACGGAGATAACCAGTGTTATTTAGATGACCTGTCAGTGGTTTTAATGATCAGTGTAGCTTTTACAGTCAAAAAAGTAACAAACTGAGCAGAAACTCACCTCTTAAGTGATTTCTGTTAATTACTTATATTTTTTCAGTTATAACTGAAGGATTGGGTGCATGTAATATTTTTGTTGGATGCATTTATTATTATAATAAAATGTTAATGAACATAACAGTAATGTATGAGAGCTCGATTTTGCCATCATAAAACATCACTGGCAGAGTTCGGCAAAGACAACAGCTAGAGATCAGAGAGTGTTTTT
>JBBIGA010000154.1:3008-14564 GCA_037576975.1 Alestes dentex | reverse complement strand
AACATTTGTTCACATTTCTTTCATTTAATCTCCTCAGTATGACGAAGAGAATTTGACAGACAGAAAATAGTATTCAAAGCAAAATACAAAGAAATGAAGGGTGGCTCAAGATTTTGCACAGTACTCGTACATCCGAAAGGACCAGTTAACAGATTTACAGCGTTTACCACTTAGAACAGATGTAGTCAAGTCATGTTTTGCTTTTTTCTTGTTTAGAAATGCAGCTACAAGGCTGAACATTAGAAGTCAATAGTCTCTCAAGTCTTTTCCATTAAAATTTATGTTGACCAGCTCAAACCACATCCAGCTCTTCATTAAGGTTGATCAGACGTGTGGACATGGTTTAGGACACAGTACTACAAGCTCCAAAAATGAACGAAACTTCTGTGTGTATACAAACACTGAGGCTTTTACACAACAGGGTCTGTTTTCCCAAACTGCCCCAGGAGCTGGATGGCTGATCCAGAATCAGTTTTTGCGCTAACTACTGTTATAAATATGGAAGAATCTGATCCCTGATCAGCCCTGGTATCATTTGAATCAGCTGTCTGTAGCAGATACAGTTTTGAGGGATGTATTTGCGCAAAATGATTTGGGTGACTATTGACTTGTCATGGTGGATTTCACAGAACCGTAAGAAACAAACTAATAATTTTGCAGGTTTATTTGGCTTTAATTGCATTCCCAGTAGCAACAGTACAATTCCCTGGTGGTGTGTGGTGTGTGTGTGTGAGTTGAAGAGAATGTGTGTATCCATTGGTATGCCTGATATGGTTTATTGCTCCTTCCACAAGTCAAGGCTGATGTACAGCTTTTAACGCCACACGCATCCAATCTACCCACTGCTGGCCTGAATCATTTCCCTTGTCAAAAGACAGCCTGACTGTTTAGAGCTCAACCTGACTGTCAGGTCTCAGTGCTGGAGACGGATTCGTGTCAGATATGGTGCCCTAATTTGGTACGGAGAGAGTACAGAGATTGGTTTGGAGATTAAATCGTGTAAAATGTACAGTTTTGCAATGAATATTGATATGGCTGTCAGGAAAGCTGCCATCCCCGGGATATCTGTGGCTCCGATGCGGCTCCCACTCCGGGTTACATAACAATGCAACAGACATCCTCTTGCCAATTTTTTTATTTTATTTTTTTGCCTTTGAGTGATAAATCTCATGGGCTAGACGTGGCCTAAAGAAAGTTATGCTCACGTACACTTCAGCATCACACTGCAGCTTTGCTTTCCCTCTTTCTTCCCACAGAGAGACTGAATCGCATGGACGGACATCCAGGCTTCTGCCTTTAGTGCAGAAATGTTTGAGAAACCATCTATAAACTGCTCTTTTGTTGTGTATCCTCAGTGCAAACTTCAACAGTTCTTGTTTTGTACTGCTAGATGGGGCCCGGATTGTTCTGGAACTTCCCCTCCAAGACTAGCTGCACGGTTTCGCAGACCCTGCTGCAGACAATGTACGTAGTTCGTAGCTCGTAGCTTTTGTTTTCTTCTCTCTCTGACATTATCCAGTCCATCCCTTCATTTTGATTTTGTCCGTCTTTCTTTTTTTTTCTGTAACTTCCATTGGCCGAGCCGTTGCAATGTCCACGTCATGGCCACACCTTGAGTTGTTGACCAACCAATCATAGATCAGTGTTGCATGCAAGCAACCAATCATTACACAGCATTGAACCATGTTCACGAGCTGCAGCCCGATGGCAGTAGACTGTCTACTTGCTGGCTGATCGATGCACGAGAATGAATGTACAAATCATTTGCAAGGTTGAGTTGATCTGTGAAACATTAATTGCATCAGTATAGGAAAGGGACCCTCTCAAGCAGGCCACCTCGTGGTCAATAACTGGGATATTATTAATGAATGCAATGAAGTATGTCTGCCAATAATGGTCAGGTTAACCTGGACACTATTAGCGGTCTCTATGTGAAGCATCCTTACTCTGTGTTGAGCTGCTAGCGAGCAATAAGGGAAGAAACAACTGTTGTGAAAACAGTTAACACCACCCCACAAAAACGGCTGTGCCGAGATAAAACAGACTTTGTTCATATCACGAAAGTCCAGCTGCCACAATAAAAAAATATCAGTTAAACACGATAAAAGCACTTTTAAAAATGTCAGAATTGTTAACTTGCTCACCTACAAAGAAGAAAATCTAGTTCACATCCATTTTTGTCAAACTAATCAAACTAATTTTTCCATTGAAATACAGTCCTGTGCAGAAGTACTTTATGTTTTGCTTACAAAGAGCCAGATGTTCTTGTATTTTAATGTGGTGTGAAGGACTTTCAGAGACTCTCATTTCCAGTCCAGTCCTTGAACCTGACCAGTTTCAGAGGAATGTTTTGTGTTTGTTAAGACCCACAGTGACCTACGTATGAATCATTCGAGCAGAACAAAGACCATCTAACTGAAGTCCTTTATCTAGGCTCCTTGTGTCTTTAGGCACTTTGCAGTCTGCCAAAGATAAGACAGTTTGAGAGGCATACAATAGTATTTTTGCACCAACAAGGTGATTCAAAGCAAAGGAGAAACGAGGGGTGTGTCCAAACAGTACTGTATATTCTTTATTAAAGGAAACAACGCATAGTTCAATGGATATTCCTCCAAAATATGTGTAAAGTGCATTCATTTTAAGGCTATTGTGAAAAGAGGCTAAAAAATAGAACCCTTAAAGAATGAACAATCGCAGCATGCATTTGGGACAACACCCAACTCAGAGCTTCCTGGCAGAAGAACAAAGTGCATTAGTGGACTTGCTGACGATGCACTTGCTTTCAAATTTCAGATTCATATCCCCGACAGTCATGCTGGATTCTAGAAGTTGCAATAAGGGGCAACATTTTCAGGAGGTACCCTCACATACCCAACATCAACTAGAACAACATTTTTATACTGACAGCAGGAGCAGTAAATTTACATGTATAGTATTGTGCAAAGATCTTAGGCAACTATGCAAACTGTTTGAAGCCATTCATAACAGCAGGGGGGTTCTTTCCGCCTTAAAAACAAGTGAACATTAGAATAAATGCAAACTAACAAGACAGCTGTAAAAAGTATCAAGATGTCTTTTTTCTAAAAAGAAATTATTTTCTGAGCTGTTTAGAAGAGCACAGTTTTGGTTCCAGATTTCTACTCTGTGCTTCAGTCATTTTATGGATTTACAAAATTCCATAAGAAACAATTTTATATAACAAAGTAAAAAGAGGCAAACCAGGTATTTGATAAAGCTTCATGTAACACTGGGCTTCCGTGAGGAAAGAGGTCTGGAAATGGTTAAGTGGACACTTTGTCGTACATAAATTTACTATTTGCTGTATTAATGTTATTTGTCTTTGTTGTAATATCACTGTTTTTAACACTAACTTAACACTACTGGCCAGTAGTAAACAGCCTTTAGGCATGATTTTCCCAGGTGCCTAAGAATTTTGCACAGTACTGTATAAGAAGGCTATGAGATGCACTGGCTGTTCCCTGAGAGGTGCTATTAAAAGAGACAAAGAGCCCGGATTTCTAGAGGATTCGATTTCTTTCTGGCATCCCGCACAGTGGAGGTAGGGACTCAAAATATTCATAACAGAGAAGATCTTTAAACAGCTGACTTAATGGCAGCCCATTAAGAGAATCCATCTTCCAAAAGTGCTCACTTTGAAGAGGATTAAAATGCTCCATTTTCGCTCTACAATGGAAAGTTATGAATTTCAAAGTAAAGAGGGACCTGAAGAAGGGTTTGGCTGTATAAGTGTCTTGCTTTGGCAGCACTAAGAGTCCTGCTGAGAGCCACACACCGCTATACCGTCTGCTGCCCTGGCACAGTCCACCAGCCCTGGGACTGTCATGGCAGGAATCTAGTTGTGGAGCTGGAAGTGTAATGGATTCCTCTGGAGGCACAGGGTATCTCTGACGCCAGGCCATGAGGGCCAGATAGCCCCACCGAGCCCACGGGCCACCACCCAGTGTCCCAGCGGAGGTGTGAAGTGAGTTGTCTCAGATGCACAATGGCACCCTTGAGGTCATGGGATTTATGTTTTTAATCAACAACCCTGAAGCTGGAAGTCCATGACATGGAACAGACCATTCCAAGCCTCTTTCTGATGTAGAACCAATTGTGTTCTCTAAATTCCACCAGGCATCTAATTCCTCTGTTGAGCGCAGGAACAAAAGCCAAATCTTGAAGCTTGGACCATTTTGCCGTATCATATTTGTGGCTACTGGCACCAAACAGTCTGTGATGCAGTGTCCAGTAATCGTTCAAGTAAATAAAGTTACATTGAACTGTACAGTATCACAGCTACTAGGATAGCAAGGACATTCAAGCCACAACTGTACAAGCAATTGTACAATACTGTGCAAGAGTCTTGAACCACCCCTCATTTCTTTGTTGGTGCAAAAATACTATGCCAAACTGTCTTTTCTTTGGCACACTGAGGAGACTGAATGAAAGAAATGTGAACAAATGTTTTACTGGCAGGCTGCAAAGTGTCTAAAGATACAAGGAGCCCAGATGAAGTCCTGGTTCAGGACTTCAGTTAGATGCTCTTTGTTCTGCTTGAATGATTCATACGTATGTCACTGTGTGTCTTAACCAACAGAAACATTCCTCTGAAACTGGTCAGGTTCAGGGACTGGACTGGAATTGGGAGTCTTTGAAAGTAACACGTAAAACTAACTTATACCGCTTAGCTCAAGCTCAAATGAAGGGGCTCACTACCACGTTATTGCACCCATTATTAGGCCATTGCTGGTTCTACGAATGCATTTCTGCTTCCTTCCATTATTTGTCCTTATATTTGTAGCGTTTGCTGGACATGAGGGCAAAATTTAATGGTGAACATCACCGCTTACTGCTCATCACATGCAACACATTTGCACGAGAGTTGTCAGTTAGTCCTTCTGTCAGAAATTTAGCGACATCAAGTCACTTAGTTTGGTCTGTTGGGTCCTAAAATAAAGATGCTAAAAAGGGGTCCATAGGAGAAACACTTTTGTTCCCTGAAGAACTAGTGGTTTTAAAGAACAATAGAACTGAATCGAAAGTGCTTCTTCTATGGTACCACTTTTAGGACACTTATTTTTATGAATGTACACTGCTAGCTAGCAAAGTTACTATGAGTTACGAGTTACTATGAAGCAGTGGTCACCAACCCTGGTCCTGGAGATCCACCTTCCTGAAAAGTCACAGCCTGCAACATCTGCTCTGAACATCTTCAGAAACCCCTGATTGGCTAGAGTGTTAAGAGGAAGGGGGCCAACAGGTTAGATGAAGGACATGGCAGGAGAGTAGATCTCCAGGAGGAGGGCTGTTGAGCACTGCTGTAAAAGTTACTATAATCCTCCCCATTACAGGAAGTGGACATTTAAAATATTTACACGGTCAGGTTTCAGCAAGGCAGTATGTTTGGCACAGCTTGCTTTTCCCCCCACTATTCCTTTTTAAAAACACAGTGATTGAGACATCCTCGGTGAAAAGCTCCGACAGAAAGTGCCGTAGAACTGCTTGATCACCATCTTGCTCCTCAAGTGTTTGACAGCATGTCAGTGTGCAAATTCTTATGGGACGCGTCCACCATATGTGGACAGACTGTCTTTGCTTGTTTGTGTTGATTTGTCCAGAAACTCTGGCAGGCTTTTTCTCTCGCCCCTGTCTTGAACTCACGAAGAGAATGTCCGAAGAACAGAGTGGTGGCTTGCACAGGAGTTGAGAAAATCTTAGATGTGCATCTCAACTGGAATGACATAACTTAGCAAAGAGGTCAAATCCTCTGTTCAAGCCCTTTGTTACTCAGTGGCCCACCCAACATTTCAGTCATCAGGCAACACATTCATAAGCATTTTAAAGAACAACTTTCTGTGAGGGAGCTTTTAGACGTAGATGTCTGGCTCCACTGTGGACAGTTCTGACTGGAACGTTTCACACCAAACCCGCTCTGAATGACTTTGTATTGATAGAACCCTCTAACCCATAGAACTCAGAGCGTAGTAGTAAAATCTAAAGGCCCATGGTTTTTTAAAATATATTATTATTACATATTTTTAAATTACAATAATTTTGGTTCTACATGACACAAGAACACCAAACAAAGCTCGGCATGACATCTGACACCTCGAGCATCAACACAAACCGGGGTAACTTCCATATTATGAGCTGTTTTGCTGTATGACGGCAATTTACCATTTGTTACGCTACCAGGCACAGATGCATGCTGCTCGTGTTCTAAGGGTTAGAATGCAACAGTGACCTCTGGGATGCATGCCTAGATCGTACCTGCCCCCAGTTTTTTAAGTGGCCATTTTTGTTACATGTGAACACATCACAGTACAGCACAGAGTGTGAACACTGTGAATTTGTCCTCTGCATTTAACTCATTCACCCGAGTGAAGCTCATGGTGCAGCGCCCGGGGAGCAGTGTGTGGGGACGGTACCCCGCCCAAGAGTACCTCAGTGGTGCCACTGGCAGTCCTGGGATTCTAACCCATGACCTTCCGATCGCAGGAGCCACTCCGTAACCACCAGTTGCTGGAAGTGACTGGGGATCATAATTTAGCTCAAAGTCACAGTCATTAGAGTTGTCCTGGCATGGGCTTGCATTGTGATGTCCCTTTACCTGCCCTCGTCTAATGGAAAGAACAGACTTCTCTTCTTCTAGCCGGTTTGCGTTCTCGTATGATCATGTTGAGGTGAGTGACCTTCGGTGGTGGCAGGTTAGAAAAAAACCCAGCAGTTCCTCATTACCCTGCGCTGCTTCTGCTCTCTGTTCTGGTTCCTGTCCCTCATCCTCCCCATTAGCATGCTCCATATCCTCATGAATGGGTTTAAATAATAATAACACTGTCCCTGTGCACCTTCGACTGTGCCTGCATGAGGATAACTTTCAGAGATCTGTGCAATTTCCCTCCTGTTCTTCTCTAATCCCTCATTAGCATTTGCAATGATACAGCTAATTAATACCACAGACTACAGTTAATTACATCATAGAGAGCGAGCTTAAAAACAAACAGAGCTGGGTAGCTGACATGGACGATGCTGTTTTGGGCCGTTATTGGATTTGTTTTGACTGGATTAGTTTTGACAGAGTCCATGTTTTGACCCTGATTGTTTGTTGCCATGGCATTAAAGCAACTATTGATGCTTCTGACAGTAGATCTGTTATCATGGGGCAGTTAGAATACTCTGTCCTGCCACACGCACACATCGCTGCACCAGATTTTAATTTTGTTTCAGCACACACACACGGAAAAGGCCCAGTTTCCAGCTATTGATTGGGACTTGGTGTGTTGGGTCAGACTCCCCACATCCTCTGCAAGATTGATTTTGTGTCTAACAAAATGCAACAGTCTCCCTACCTCCCTACCAACCTCACACACACACACACACACACACACACACACACAATGAGCTCCCTGCCTGACTTAACCCTTAGTCCACTGACCACTTGACCACATCCCTACTGACCTGCTGAAAAATTAGCTAACAATAGCTAACATAGCTCACAAAATCTGCAGCATCATAATACACAGCCTCGTGCAGCTTTGATGTAACTCAAATAGTCAAGTTCTGTTTCTTTAGTGCTGCAGCTACGAGGCTAATGTTAATAGCAAACACCAGAAGCCACAAAATTTGTTTAAAAATATCCATACCAAAATGTCCCTTACCCTCTCAAACCTCATCTAGCTATTCAGCGGACTTGTGGATGTGGTTTAGGATTCAGTATGACTTAATGTGGCCTGTGAAAATGAACTTCACGGCTACAGACAGTTGTTTCAGGCACCAGGGCCGGTGTTCACAAAGCAGCCATAGCGAGAATAGGTCACAATGAT
Organism: Alestes dentex; assembly: GCA_037576975.1. NCBI lineage: Eukaryota > Metazoa > Chordata > Actinopteri > Characiformes > Alestidae > Alestes > Alestes dentex. The sequence continues at coordinate 6,741 of JBBIGA010000154.1, read as the reverse complement.
CTGGGTGACTATTGACTTCTAATGTTTGTCAGCACCATTAGCCATGTAGCTGCAGCACTAAACTGAACTTGTTTTAAATTACCAAAATCACCAAAATGTCCCTAACCAGCTCAAACTGCACCCAGCTCTTCATTAGGGTGGAGCGGACATGTGGATGTGGTTTAGGACATAGTATGACTCTATAGTTTAAGGAGATTTTCTGTTTTTCAAGCCACTGTGGTTGTTGATGGCCGTGGCGAGGCTTTTTGGAAATCCATGAAAAAGTGAAAAGAGAGATAACAGAGCAAACCCAGCGGGGTCTGCCGGGGCTGCTTGATGTTGTCATGGCAACAGCGGCCCGGGTACAGAGCCCAGTAGATGCTTGAGGGAACAGAGGGAGGGTGTTACCAGGGTTTGATGCGATAGAGCTCCTATTTTCGGGCAGGAGGAGAACATGAGACAATAAAGACGTCTCCTGTGAGGAGCTCATAAACGTCGGTGAGCCGGTGTTAATGGAAATGGTGAGTGATGAGCTCGGGGAGGGGAGCTCTGTAATGGACCTGATCAGGTTTGATGAATACTTGGGCAGAAGTCCATTATGAAGTCTTTTATGAGGGGGAATGACTGCAGTTTAGGAAATCAAGGGGTATCAGCACAGACTCACCCGCTGGACACCATGAGCACAGTAACTGCACAAACTGGCCAAAGTGGAGCAGACTCTTAATGCACTTGATGAGTAGTCAAACAGGTCTCTAACACATTTGCTTATGTGGTTTCTAACACTGTATTACACAGTTATCTATTATCAAAAGTGCATAAAAAGTATAGCACTTGTATTAAGTATACTTAAAAATGTACATTTATGAATTTGGCAGATGCTCTGATTTAGAGCAACATCTCATGGACACAGGCAGTGCTGCTGTGTAATATTTTGCTGCCCTGAGTGGAACAGGATTTCGCCACATCCAGCTCCAGTCCAGCCACCAATTTTTTTGTTGATGCAGTTGGCAGTGACTGGCAGCTCTCTGATCCAATGATGTTGGGCTCTGACCCATGGACAGTTTTGTAGTACAGTGCCTTTGGAGTGCTATTCCGTCCTAAAGTGCCAACCTATGTGACCACCTAGCTCGCCTATATGGACACACTGGTCATTGATGTAGCTAAATGTGGTGTTAGGAATCTTGCCCAGGGACCCTTGTGTACTTTCCCAGAACACCAGTCTAGCAAGCGGTGTTATCCACAATCAGAGGTGGAAAATTCAGGTCCGGAAAGTACAAATCCACCCCAGAATTTTGTTCCAGCAACCTGGCTTTTCTGATTTGCCCATTCTAAACTGACTCTGAACTTGTGGCCTCCAGTCTCATGGACCTGCATTCTGTGAGGTTTGCTAAACTTCATGAAGTCAGGCATATAAACAATACAACTAAGGTAGTGGTTGATATCAACACCAAAGTCAACACATTATCGATTTTTTTTTCCCTTGGAAGATATTTTTCATTGCTTGCATTGTTGCATCATATGTATAGCTCTATTAGCACAGCCCGAGCTACCTTTCTGGACAAATCAGAAAAGCCAGGTTGCTGGAACAAAATTCTGGGGTGGATTTGTACTTTCTGGACCTGAACTTTCCACCTCTGTCCACAATGCAGCGTCACCTTATTGTTCCAAGTTCGCATTTGGAAGCGAAATGTCAAGCCAAGGGGGCGTCTATTTTTATCGGATCACGACAAGGACATCAAGGCTACGTCCAGAAACCTTTACTACTGTTGTCTCTCTCCCTTCCTACTGCTCCTCTCCCACCTGGAAGAAGGTGGAGAAGTCAAGGGGAGGAGCAGGGAGGTTGGGCAGTGAATGGGAAAATGAGGCCACTGATTGATTTAAGCAAGGTATCGCCATAAAATCTGTTTTCAGGTCACTGAGGAGAGGTGAAAAGCAGCTTTTGGGGTTTCTGGATTGACCCACAGGCACAGACTGTGTTGGCCAGAGTGAGAGAGTCTTAGCCGAGTGTTGGTCGCTTGAGCTCGTGCTAGTTACTCAACAGTTGGCGGTGATGCTCTCGCTGGAGTTATGAAACCAAACCAATCATCTGCTCGAGAGCTGCTGAATCATTCTAACACCACTGCAGTCAAGTGGCAATCAGGGTGCCAATAAATTATGGATAGACAAAAAAAAATGCTCTGAATGGCTGCGGCATTACACCTCAGAGTCGGTGTTTAGAGACTCTTCTTTAGTAAACAGGGGCTGTTACATAACTCTCCCAAATGAGAGCTTACAGGAGTTTACATGGATCTGCTCATTCTGATAGCTAGTGCTCTTAATTCCTAAGGAATTCCAGACTGTGAGGCCTCCATGCATGCATGCCTGATCGTTTCTCTTCATGTCCGCTGTCACGATGGTTTGTCCTCATTGCTGTGGGACTCATTTTGAATGTGAACGCATCTGCATCTGTTTTGCGTGTTTCCAGAACATGTTATTTATCGTGGATGCATGCCAGATCAATTGAAGTGTTTTTGATAACAAAGTGTTGTCGATCTCTGACTGCATGAAAACATAGAATGACTGAAGCGAAGTGAGTGTGACTCAGCAGAGCTCACAACACTCGCTTGATTAAAATGACCAGGCCGAGTTCCTGCCCTGCTATTACAATATAAATGATAAGTGCTCTCTCACACACCACTGATCTCACAAAACATGTAGTAGTTCATTCTCTTACTGGTACCCCCCCCTCCCCCCCCCCCCCCCACACACACACACACACACATTCCTCCTCTAGAATGTGAATTATGGAGCGACTTTCAGGGAGAATCTGCCCCATCGCTCAGCGAGATGCTAGTAGTAGTTAGTGTTCTCCTCAAAGTCAGCGAAAAGTGTAAAAAGACATGGTACCAGCATGGTGTGTCTGGGGGTATCCTACAGTACTAATATAGCATAAGAACATTTTGAATGTGTAAAGACCACTCTATGTAAAACTTACAGTATTGTGCAAAAGTCTTGACCCCTTAATCTCTACATATTATGAAGGAAAATGAGTCAGCGGGTGGGTACAGTGACTTACTGTTCAAATACACATTTAAATACAGGATATATTTAATTCTAACGCCTTTGAAGTCAGTGTTTCTTCTGAGCTCCGTTTGGGCCACCGTTCACAGCCTGAACTCTCTTAGACAAGCTTTCCTGTCATTTATTAAAGTTCTTCAAGAACAGTTCTCCAGGCTTCTTGAAGGATGGTCCAAAGCTCTTCTTTGGATCTTGGCTGCCTTTTCTTCCATCATTCTGTCGTGATGATCCCACACTGCTTCAGTAATGTTGAGATCTGGAGATCTGGAGTGTTTTTTTTTTCTATCGAGGCGCTTTGACTGCATTGACGGTGTGTTTGGAATCACTGTCATTTTGAAAAATGAAGCCGTTACTTCATCAGACACTTTCCAGATGGTTCTGCTCAAGACTTGTGCACAGCACTGTATATATATACATATATATATATGTACAAAAAGAAAAATAAGGAATTTTTTTTTTATGTGTTTTAGAATAAAACCAAACACTCTCTCACTGACAAGGACGTGCACGTTTAAATGACTTCATTAAATGAAAAGAAAACACTATAAACACCAGAAGACTATAAAGACCGAAGACCACACGGACCATGTAAATGACGCATAACCAAACCAGACAACACACTGAGACACGGGGGCACACACAAGACTTGGAACATCAGGGAAAAGGGGGGGCCACAAAATACACACAGAATTGGGGG
>JBBIGA010000153.1:20166927-20181510 GCA_037576975.1 Alestes dentex | reverse complement strand
AGAGAGAGAGAGAGAGAGAGAGAGAGAGAGAGATAGAGAGAGAGAGAGAGAGAGAGACAGAGAGAGAGAGAGAGAGACAGAGAGAGAGAGAGAGACAGACAGAGAGAAACAGAGAGAGAGACGGAGAGAAAGAGACAGAGAGAGAGAGACAGACAGAGAGAAACAGAGAGAGAGACGGAGAGAAAGAGACAGAGAGAGAGAGACGAGACAGTGAGAGAGAGACAGAGAGCGAGAGAGAGCGAGAGAGACAGAGAGAGAGAGAGAGCGAGAGAGACAGAGAGAGAGACGGAGAGAAAGAGAAAGAAGAGAGAAAGACAGTAAGGGGAGAGAGACAGACAGAGGGAAAGAGAGAGAAGAAAAAAGAGAAGAGAAGGAGAAAAGGAAAGGAAATGGAAAATATGAATATCAAAAATACTTAAAATGTAAAAAAAGATAACATTCAAAGTAAGTAATTAAATCATTTATGAATGAATTCCAGATGTCATTTTAACTTAAAGATCCCATGACATGAAAATTTCACTTTGTGAGATTTTTCTAACATTAATGTGAGTCCCCCCCTCGCCTGCCTGTGGTCCTGCAGGGGCTAGAAATGGCGACAGGTGTAAAGAGTGCTCTGTTCATGCTGCTCCGCCGTTCAGAGAGCGACAGCTCAGACGCCCGGTCTGGAATTTTCCCTGTATGTCGTCATGAGGGGAAAGGTTCCCGCCCCTTTCTCATGCTTCACCTGCCCAGAGAATTTCACCCCCCCCCTAAAAATGAGCTCCACCGACTGTCAATGCAATTGTGTGAGAGACTTTTTCCTGTAGAGACATCATGGCTTGCACACGAGTGAAGCACGGCAGTTGCTCAGTGTTTAGATGTAAAAATGAGCACAAATGTATTTTTTTAGTTACTTCACGCAAGCCTCTGAAGAACCAGTGGGTTAATTTTTTTTTTTTCCTGGAAACACACCGACACGACTTTCTAAAAATGTGTATGTCTGCGCCAAACATTTCGCCAGACTGTTTCCTCAACTTGGGGCAACACGGAGCTGGTTTTACTGAACGGCTGAAAATCAGGTCTGGATCAGTCCCGACTCTCCCTGGACAAGTAAGTCAACTTAGCGCTGTATAATTTTGTTTCTTTGCTGTATAAGGTTGCCTAGCTTTTTACTCTCAGAATGTGGCGTAACATTAGCTCTGCAGCTAACAGCTAACAGCCCAGTTAGCAGGCTACGCAGTAACTCGAGTGTTGTACTTCTTCGTTATTTGGATAACCGTGCTGTTAGTGTTGTGGCGCACGCGGTATCTGCCTTTCCCCTGATTGAAATGACTGAGTGAGCACCTCTTCAAACCAGGGTGAGATGAGCTGCACCCCCACACACCTGCTTCACAAATACTACAGAACCTTGATCCTGTGTGTGTGTGTGTCTGTTGTCAGGTGCGTCTGTGGGCCCTGCAGCTGATCATGGTGTCCACTCCGTCCCTGCTGGTGGCGCTGCACGTGGCGTACCGGGAGCACCGGGAGAGCCGGTACGGGCGGAGGCTGTACGAGGACAAGCGGCGGATCGACGGCGGGCTGCTGTGCACCTACCTGCTGAGCCTCGCGCTGAAGACCGCCTTCGAGGTGGGGACCCTGCTGACCTTCTACCTGCTGTACGGCGGCTTCACCGTGCCGCGGCTGCTGCTGTGCGCCGAGAGCCCCTGCCCCAACACCGTGCACTGCTACGTCTCCAAGGCCACCGAGAAGATGATCTTCCTGCACATCATGGGCTGCACCTCCGTCCTCTGCATCGTGCTGAACGTCACGGAGACGCTCTACATCCTGTCCAAGCAGTGCTGGAGGTCCTTCAGCAAGAGGTCAGCATGACACTGCAGCATTTTATCAGGTTCCATTTAGGACGCTGTGGTTTTGGAACTAAATGTTATTAGGTGACAAATGATCTGTTTACAGGAACTCCTTCCGAGGCTCCCTGACCTCACCACCAATCAAATATCCTGAACATTCTTTCGATTAGAACTTCAGTCTGGATGTTAATTTTACTAAAACTTAATTCCGTCTGACCTCGAGTCTATTGGACCAGTTTTAATTAGTTTTATTAGAACGTTTTTAGTTTTTAAGAACGTTCTTCTGGACGTACATTCTGTCTGAACCTCCTTCCAGACACTCATTCTATCAGAACTTCATTTTGGGCATTGATTTTATTAGAACTTTCTTCTTGATGTTAATTTTAGTAGAACTTTAGTTTGGATATTCATGTTATTACTTTTTTTTTTTTTTTTTTTTTTAGATATGTCCCTGTGGACCAGAAGGGGATGTGCCATTGTCCCCCTCCGTCCACTCTCACCCTTGGCTCTTCTGGACCGAAGCCTGAATCTGGGGTTAAAGAGGGCGAGGTTAAGGTTCTGGTGCCGCAGAAGGTGGATGAGCTGACCTGAGCGGTGTGTTCCCACCTTTCACACTCTGAAATGTATCTATAGACTCTTAGTTCAAGTCAAAGTCAGTCCTTTTACTGTCGTCTTGGACGGAACTCAGGAACCTTTCGTGTAAAGAACAGCTGGCTTTCCCAAAATACGTCCAAAAACGGAGATAAGTGGTTGCTCTGATGGTGACTCTCTGCATGTCCTGTGATCTGCATGGTGTCCACTCCCCGTCCCCATGTATTTACCCAACTAAACGGTCATTAAAGTGATCAATAAAGTCCTGGTTCTGTATTGTAGCCAGACCTGCTGCTGCCAGGCCTTATCCACACCAGCTCTTTCATTCTTCATTCTGAAAACAAATCCTGTCCACAAGCAGTTTTTTAAAGAAACAAACAAACAAAAAAAACCCCACCAGCAACAGCATGCCAGAGCAACAGGGGGCAATATAATTAACCATAAAGCCATGCTGAATAAAACCTGAATAAAAGTTCTTCCCAGTTTATAGGTTAACAATCCCCTTGGGGCTGAGGTTTACAGAAATAGTTAATATAGAACAGTTAATAAAATGTCCTTTCCTGTAGATGTCCCCTGATTCTGACTGTTCTGGTGGTCCAGTGGATCAACAGGTCGGTCAGATCCGATATACTTAGGAGGCCCTGGGCTCCAGATTGGAAGAAATCAGGGAACACGGGACAGAAAGGAAGCTTCTTTACACTATTGGGACGCAGCCCAAACCAAGTGGGCACTGGATGGGACAGTCACCTCTGCAGGGCACCGAAAGCCTTCAGTGCCTTTTCAGTGACCTAAAACGCTGTTTGCATGTGGACAAAAGACCAAACCCTATAGACAAGGCTACGCTTTTAACGGCACTCTTATACGTGTGGACGATGCCTGAGACTGTTGACCTTTAATTCACAAAGTTCCCAGAAACCAATAGTACCACCTCTGAAAAATAATTACATTTACGATAGACCTGCTTAGGGTGTGAAATCTGCTTCCTAACCCTGGACCTACCCTGAAGTTTTGGAAAACTACTACTTTAAAGATGTCATTAGTATTTAAATGCGGCAGATCTACATGAAGTTTCAGGTCTTGAACATGTAGCGCTCTACCATCTTTCCCTCAATTTTGTGTTACTTTTTTCCATTGTATTTTTACAAAAACAGTGCACAGACATTTCACCATTGAACCTTTTATAATGAATGCAATATATCCAGTGAATCACTGAGTGACCGAACTGAAATACATACAATAAACCCCATAAACACCTCCCAACTGACCAAACCAATAAAACCTGTTGCCTCATTCATGGTGCATTTGGGACAAAATTGATTTGATGCAAAAGGCCAAAACTGTGACTGGCTGTTGGTGCTTCAGAAAAAATTATCAAACAAATAATGTGTGAGAACGCATCTGACCATCAAGAAACCGTTAATCTCAACAAGGATAAACACGGAGAAAGAACGGGTTCTTGTCGAACAGGAAAATAAAGACAATGACGCAGGGGTACAAAATGCAAGCTGTAATAAATTGGTCTCAGTTGTTTTAGGTACAGACTGCTGGTGGCAGTAATCCAGAGAACCGTTATGTGCACACAGACACAACATTATAGACAAATTTACAATGCAAGATAAACGAGACCAATACAGTAATCATCTACACACCGCACTACAGAACTCCCAATCCAACTGGAGGAGGGGCTGTTTTACTTTGAAAGTAAATAATGTCCTGCGGAATATGCAAAAGGTAAAATCTCCCATTAATCCTATAAAGGTACATTTCCAAAGGCAACAAAATGTGTCGAATAGCTTTATACGGGCATGCTTTAGAGGTATATAATTATCTGCTTTTAATTTTCAACTAAAAAATGAGTTTTAATACACAATCCTGTCGTGAGATTAGCAGGCGTCTATTAACGTCAAGGGCATTTTTCACATACAAAAACATTCCAACAGTTCATCGAACAAACACCACTTAATCAGCAAGGTTACCGTCCGAACAGAGGCCGTGGCAAATGAAATCCATTAGAAGCGCTAGGCCCGAAGTTCTGTCCCTTAAATACTAGAGACTGTCAGACACACCCTCCTTTTGGATCACAACGGCCGGGCGCATTTCATGTAGCTGCTTGAGGAGGAGTTCAAACACATTGGAAAAACCTCTGTGCACCTCAAACGTTACATTACTAAGAGAGGTTAGCTTCTGAGGGTTTTTAAACTCTACGAGTTTCAGCACGTCTGACCTACTGCACACGACCGAGGCCGTCTTCAGCTGAACGGTAGTGGTTTTCTTGCGTGGAAGAGTCTCCAACATCACTGACGCTTTCCTCTTTCCTGCGGACTGCCTGGTCTGCTCCAGGAACTGAAGGAAGGACACCTCAAAGCCCATTGGCTTGAAAGAGCTCAACGTTGACTTCTGCTCAGGGACTTCCTCTTGTGTCAGTGTGGTGCTGGATGAGGTGGAGTCCGAGTTGATATCTGCGTAGTTGACGGCATAGCTGTGAGCAGTTCTTAACCTCGTCACTCTTTTATGAGTAAAAGGTTTATTCCTATTACAGGCCACCTTGCGTGGACGCCCTCTCCTCCGCTTGACCACCACAGAGACATCAGAGCTTGTGTCCGTGGATGGTTTGGCATCCTCCGTGCTCTCCTTTTCAGACGCCGGCTTTGAAAATTCAGACTCGCTCGGCACAGTGTCTGCAGCCTCTTCGTTCTCGGACATCTCGACAGAGCTTTCGCAAGACTTTTCCGTATCATCGCTCCTTGACATGATACGCTTGTACCGTGAGCGGGGCAATTTCTTGCAGTGTATGTAGTTGCTCCTCTGCTCCTCCAAATACTGTTTTGGCAGGCCGTGCTGGACATAATGTTTTATTATATGTCGTTCAGAGCTGGCCACAGTCTCACAGCCTTTGATCATGCAAGGGTACTGCAAAGGCAACCTCTTGGTGCACATAGCAGAGGCCTCCTCCTTGGTTTTCAAAATGGGCTTCCCATATTTCGTCCAGTGATTATTCCTTTCCTCCCTTCTCTTCTTTTCACCCACCTTCTTTTCAGGTTTCTTGTTAACTTCCCTATTTTCCTTCTCTAGGCAGACAAAGGGGTTCTTTCGAGGACGACCAAGCTTGACACCTTTAGACCTCATGAGTTGGAGTTTGTACACATCCTGATGTTTCTTCATGGTGTGCCGCAGCAGGTTTGATCGTGTCGAGTAAGTGCAGTCACAGCCTTCGACTTCGCACCGATACAGTCCTTCCACTGGTTCACCTTTGGAGATCGCAGTATCCTTATGTTCTTTTTCAATGTGGCTAACATACTTCCAGAATGCTGTAAAGTTGACGACACAATTTGGCTGGTCACACTGAAACCTGCCCAACCTCATGCCAGACATCATGGCACCTGCTTTGTTGAGGCTTAACCTGTGGAGTTGAAGGTAATGCTGCAGCAGGTCCGTAACCACCTGGAATATCCGAGAACAGTCTTTAATTTGACACCGAAACTCTTTTACTTCTGCGACCTCACTATCTGGTATGTCATCCTGCTCATCATCATCATCATCATCATCATCATCATCATCATCATCATCATCATTTTCTTCTTCCTCTTCTTGTCCCTCTTCCGGATTGTCATTATTGACTTCAAATTTGGGGAGTTCAGACTGATGTACAGCTCTGTAATGAAGAATCAAATTTTGCTGGATTGTGAACGCAGCCACACAGCCTTGATGGACACAACGATAAGGCCTGTAGGGGCTGAAAACATCATCCATGTCCACTTTCTTCTCTTTAGGCTTTTTGGGTACTTCTCTAGGTTTGGGCAATTTGGGTCTTCCCAGTTTAGGCTTCTTGTCTAAAGACGGATTCCCAATTGGTGCACTGACTGGGACAAGGGGTGCACCTGCAGGCAACAATCCTCCAGGGGGGCTCGCATGGATGTGCTCACTGGGTGCAAAAGAACTCGAGGCAAACTGCCCATTTAACTGTTGCGCCACGTTTGAGGGTGCTACCAACGAAGGACCAGACCTAATCACTGATGAATGAATGACTGCTGGACTCTGAGGACTCTGAAAGGGAGCTTTCTGCATAGTCCCTGGAAGACTAGTGGCCAAAGGGCCGACACAGGGTTGCTGTACAAAAGGCTGAACACTGCATTCTGATTTAGCTCTTCTATCAGAAGTCAAAAGACACTTCATGCCAGTGCCATCAATACTTTGCTTTTGCCCACCATCAGAGATCGTCTTTTGTACTGAACCATCATTTGGATTGCGCAAATCAGAGACGTTTGGAGTGGGACAAGGACTTCCATTACCTTCCACAGATTTTCTGCTGTATGGTTGCTTTCTGATCATTGCTATCTGCTCTTGTGAATAACTGTGAACACTTTGATAATGGACTTTGAGGTTTGAGTTTCGTGTGAAATTTTTGGAACATACTTGACAGGTGAAAGGGGCCAGCTTAATCTGGTCTTTCCTGTACCGACTGAGCATGTTGTCCGTGTAGTTGTGCAGTTTGATGAGGTGTTTGAAAAGGGCATCCTTTGTCATGGCTCTGTAACCACAACCATTGCTGTCACATGAATAACCAGGTATCTCGACAGTAGCAGTCACAATGTCTGAAGTTTTAGCTGAACCGTCACTATCCGGACGTTCTGAGGTGGCCTGGTTGTGTTCACTCATTTCTCTATCCAAATCCAGTCTTTCGAGCGCTTTCAAAATTTCTGCCATTTCATTATCTTGTTGTACAGGTGAGTTAGAGCACACCTCATTTATGTCACTATCCGTAGAAACAGACACCACTGAAATCTGTGAAGAGACATCATAAGGTGCAACACCTACAGCTTGGATAGGATTCTCAGAGGAAAATGTAGCTTCACTTGCAAAACGATGCGGATCGCTTTGAGGAACCTTCTGAATGACATGGGAAACTTGTTGAACAGCCATAGCAGGACCTGATGGAACAGAGTTTTGTAAATTTGCATTGTCAAAGCCTTGACCTTGACATGAACTACTTTTTTTATGGAAGTCTCCAGCTAATATTTGCTCACGAAGTTTTTCTTTGACACTCTTTTCCGAGACCAGATTCTGAGCAAGAGTGGCCATGGCAGCCAGGAGGCCATCGTTGGATATACCGCTTGGGTTTACACTGGAAGATTTCTCTTTGATTTCCTTCATTTTGTTTAGCGTTTCAGTTTGAAGAATTTTGTCAATATGATCAGTGGGAACCCTGTGGAAGGACGCAGAAGAGTTGTCTTCAAGCAAACGAGACAGAAGTGGATCGGAAAGACCACTGTCGGTGTAGACTGGATTGCAGGACTGTGTATAATTCATCTGATGCTGACTGCTGTTTTCTTTAATATTCCCAGTATGCTGAATCACACTGCTTTGGCCATCTTGAGGATAAGATGCTGATGTACTGGTAAATGTCTGCTGTCCTATGGCAACAGACTCACATAGATTTGCAGTTTTTTGTTTGATTATCTCAGTGGTCTGCTTACTATTGCTAGGATAGTGGGAATCTTTACCATGTAGAAAAGTGACATTGGGGAACAATTTGGGGTCAAGGGGACCTTTATTCACTATATGAAATGGCAGGGTGGAATTCATATGTACAGATGATGACGGCTGGGGAGTGTTCACGGGGGAGTTTAGAAGCTCAAGAAAGGAGGCGGGCAGGTCTGCAGTTAGGTCTGCTTCGTCAAAGGCTTTGCAGTGAGCACGTTTAGACAAATGTCCTCCAAGAGACTTCGGACTCTGGAACTCTCTAAAGCACCTACAGCAAATGAACTTCCCATCTCTGATGATGGCAGGCCACTTGGTTCTTCTGCTTCTTTTTGCTTTTTTCATGTCACCATTTGCTGAGATGCCATCATCTATAGAGCATTGTGAGATCTCCACGGCTGAAGTGGTGTTTTGTTGGGAACTGTCAGGGGGTGGTAAACCCAAATTTGGGTTTCGCTCTAATTTTACCACACACTCAGTCTGTTTTGAGAAAGAGACATCACTGCTCTTGGGTTGCTGGGTGTAGGAAGATGTAGACGAAATGCTGGGGTTGCCAGTTATAACTGGCTGAACAATCCTTTGGGTACCGTCTGTTTGGGAAGGTATGAAATTACATGGGGGATTACTTTGAGGCTGCAAAGAAGGGTAGACCATTCCTTGACGCTGGGGATCTCTCCCATGACTCTGTGATACGGTTCCCATGTGAGAGGAGAAGCGGCTGCTTGAAAGGACATCAACATCTGAAGACACTGCTTGCGAATGGCAGCTCTGTTGTTGAAGCAATGTGTTTGCTGGGACAGAATTCCATGAAGGTTCAAGTGCTATATGAGACTGATTTGTAGTGTTTCCCAACTGTGAGAGCACAATGGGGTCTAAAATACTCTCCATTTGGTTAGGGAAAGGTTGGACAGCAGGAGCCGGTAAATGGGAAGGGACAGAGGGATAACTGGAGCTTGGGCAACTTGCTGGGTAGGTCGGCCGGCTTACAGGGTTTGGAATTTGTGCTGTAGGAGCAGGAATTCTTTGACCCAGCTGGTTTTGTACAGGCGCAAGTGAATTTAGGTTCCTATTCACGGACACAGATGTACTTGAGGTTCTATTGTTCTTCCTTGCTAGTTTCCACTGAGTATAAAACTCAGGATGAGTAGCTTTCATATGCTTGGTTAGACTTCTATAGGACAAATATTCCCGAGAACAATTTTCATACGCACATTTGTATTTTTCTTTCTCCTCTGCTGCTGGGCCAAGGCCGTTATTGTGCAGCGGCAGAGGTGGTCTGCACTCCGAAACCTGCATGTTTGTGGGAAATGGGGTCACTTGAGGAGGAAGCCTCTGAGACACTGGCAATACTGTGACATTGTTATTACTACTGCTACTACTACAACTGCTATTATTAATAGTCTGTGTTAAGGATCCCATGTTATTCCCATATGGGACTTGATACTGTGCTTGAATCTGGGTGATGGCATTAGGACTATATTGTCCATACTCAGAACTGCCATTGTTGTATAGAGGCATGCTGTGAGTTTGTGAAACAGTATTCTCCATTTGTCCCTGCAACACATCTCTTGAAGGGGCTTGCTGAAAGTCCTCTAGAAGGTTTTGGTAAGATGCTTGGGGAATTGGGCATGATGGAGCAAGCATTGGGTCATTCATCAGCTCATCTAGCAAGGAATCCTCCGGTCTGGGCTCATTCGAGGGAGGCATGGGAGGGTTGGCAGGAGGTTGGATAAGTTGGTTGTCCATGTGCGGGACCTGCGGCTGAACAGGGTCTGGATCAGGCGGTTCAGCTTTATGCGTTCCGGGGTCAAACGCCTGCGTGGGTCCTGGTCCAGCAGAATTAAGCATGCTTTCGATGGAGTGTTTCACTTTAACTGAACTTGTTGATTGACTTGATGGACTCAACGCACAACTGGAGTTTAATGGGGACTCTTCAGGGATGTCCTGCTGAACAGCCTCGAGAGAATGACTAGGCTGATCTGGTAAATCTACAGGATGAGTACTTTGTGGCTCTTCTTTCTTAGCGTTATGGCTCTCCTCATGCAAATCTAACTGAGACTGAGTATGAAACACTTTACCACAGCCAGGCACCTTACATGTGAACATTTTATAATGTTGCGCCTCATGGTCATAGAGTTTATAAGCCTCACTGAAAATCTTTCCGCAGCCAGGAAACATGCACCTTGCTTTGAAGACCGGATGCTCTTTTCTGTGTACGAGAAGCTCTGCGTTGGAGTCAAAGCTAGCTTTGCAATTTAAATGAATGCAAATATAAGGCTTGGTGCCACAATGGACCTGGAGATGGTCGTTGAGGTGACTGACATTAACAAACTGACGCCGGCAATACTGACAAACTATCTTGGTGCTCTGCATTTCGAGGAAGCGTTTTGCTTCTTCAACTTCCCCATGATCCTTCACGTGGGCAATAAGATTCCGGAAATATTTAAAACCCTTTCTGCAGTTTGGAACAGGGCAAATGTTACCCTCCCTTCCATCTGCTTTGACTCCAGCAACTTTAGTCTTAGGGCCCACCGCATCTCCATTGTACAAACTGCCAAAGTCTCTACTGCAGTTGTTTTTCATTTTGGTCTTCACCGTTGAAATTGTGGGGGCAGGAGCTTTTTCAGTTGCCAGTTTCTTAGTGGTTTTCATGGCAGCCAAGCGCTCTTTGCAAGACGACTTTACGTGTGAGGCCACATGTGGGTCCAAGGTCTCTCTAGTTTCAAATGTCTCTGTGCATATCGGACAGCTGTAATATCCGTCTTTGAAGTGAGTCTGAGCATGACGGACTATTCTGTGACCAAGAAACTCCTTATCGCACAAAACACAATACTGCATGTAAGCTTGCCAATTCCTAAACCGCGCTGATACAAACCCTTTCTCCCTCAACTTCTTAATTTCTCTGTTTTTCTGTCTCTGGTCTGCTATTTCGTTAAGTTCATTTGTAGCATCCAAAAAGCATTCAGAAACATCCTTGAACTCCAGAGGCAAGCCAGAATTGTCACGTTCTTCGGGATGATCGTCATTTAGCTCATCGATGGAGGACACTATGGATGCCTCCTCACCCATTAGACCTAAGCAATGGCGCTTTAGTGTTTTCCAATCCCAGAACTCAGGGTCAAAACGCCACTGAGTTTTAAAGACCAGGAGAAGTTCACAACGTAGAGAATTGGGTACTGGAAGGTTCTCCTCCTCAACCTTTTGATCCGGCTCGTTGTAAAGCGTTTCCACGGCGTAGTACGAGTCCACTGTTGGTTCAAGAAGAAACTCCGTCAACTGACAAGCCCGTTTCACCTCCAGATCAGAAGGCAGCAGGCAGGAGATCGTTTTGCAGATGTTGGCCTTGCTAGCCGCATCACAGGACTCCATTCGGAGAGCACGTATACACATCTCAATGCAGGCTGGCAATCCAGTCTTGTCCATCTGTAGAGAAAGGAAATAAAGTTAATGATTTAATAATTTCTCCATCCAAACACAAGCAAAAAAGTGAGGGGATACTCAGGCTGACAGGAGTTGCTCACCTCTGACTGGATCACTTTTATGAAAAACAGAAGATGGAACACAGTTTTTGCCAGGCGAGACATCTGCCGGCACCTCTCCAGAAACCCTTGGTCCGTAGTCTCTAATCGCTTCAGAAGTTTGCTCCAGAAAAGTGTTAGTTCCCTGAGAGACACAGAGCGAGAGAGAGGGGGTGAGTGTGAGTAATCATAAGATTCTGATCAACAATAGCCGTTAAATCATCACCACCCATCACCTTGCAGAGCTTCCAATTGTAATGCAGCATTCAACTCTCTGAGGGTCTACATTTCAATCTGTAGGATGATTTTGCATTTCTTCTCCATAAAACATTTTCTTTTAAAAACAGGACAAAGCCCTCTATCTATCCACGCATGACTCACCAAGCGCAGTAGGTGTCCTCCTGGAGGAGCTGTCGGCTCAGGAAGCCGGAGCACAGCGTGAACGCTCCTTTCTCATCTCCATCCGCCTCCAGGTTACAAATCATCTCCAGAGCATCTCGACAGTCCACCTTTGACAGCTAGAGTGAAGGAGGATTAAACGGTTACTACTGTCTTTGACATTTTGATTTGTATGGATATTACACGCCTCGAGTCTGTAGCATTTACTGCAGTGGATCACCCTCTTCAACAACACCCCCGCAGAGACAATGATTGGGGTCAATGACTAAGCTTATCATGACCTGATGATCATAAACCTTTAACTAATCATTATTTTCCATGGAATTGTTGATTTTCTCTCAGTTTAATGCAACTCTTAAAAGGGGACATGTTACACCATGTTATAACAGGCTACAAAACATGTTCATGAGGTTCTTTGCACAAAATCACTCTCACATAAAGAGACTCACCAGCTCTATTCTTCAGTTTCAGTTCCTTTCAAAATGAGCTGTTTAAGGGCTCTGTCACTTATATGCAAATAAGCTGTTGCTGGCCACGCCCCACCATCCCATGCTCACGAAACGAAACGAACAAGCTAGTTCATACTTAACTGCAATAGAAACACAAAGGTCATCATTTGAAAGTACTTACATCTCCCTCACCTGCTGACTTGTCACAGACAGTAGGTTCAGATCCCATGACGCTGAAGTTAACTCCTTATTCACAGCTCCTTACTCCAAACCAATTGTTGCTGGGACATGGCCATCGAAAATGAAATGGAGCCTCGCAGTTCTTTGGTTTTCCTTGTCTGGGAGAAAGTGTCGGGATTTGTGCTGTTCTTTGCAGCAACAACACAACACTTCATGAGTGACTTGACTTTACCTGTAGCCATAGCGCTTGTCTTATCCGTGCTCGTAATACTAGACAAAATAGCGGATCTTCATCTAACCTAGTGGGTGGGGTCTCGACAGATGAGGGCGGTTCTATGCAAATTAGCCCAGTATTACGTCACAATGGGCCCTCCGTCCAAACGGCTCACTTTGAAAGGGCCTGAAACTGTCAAGAATGGAGCTGGTGAGACTCTTTATTTGAAAGTGATTTTGTGCAAAGAACTTCATGAACATGTTTTGTAGCCCACAGACCTGTTATAACTTGTTTTTTAAAAAAGGGAGTTTTACATAATATGTCCCCTTTAAATGATCCTAACGAGCAGGATGCTGTCCACTGACCTGAGTCCTGACCTGTCTCTGTCTCCATCCTGTCTCTGTCTCTGTCCTGTCTCTGTCCCTGTCTCTGTCTCTGTCTCTGTCCTGTAGCTGATCTCTCAGGGAAGCTGAGCGAATACGGACTGATTGTTCCGTTCAGCACGGACTCTCGTGGCCGCTACGTCTCTCACGTCCTCTCGGCCGCTGCTGCCGCCGCGGCTGCGTCTGGGAGGAGGAAGCGTTTTTCCCGCAGCGTCCCCGAGAGAGAGAGACAGAGGGAGAGGGACACCCAGCAGGTGTTCTTTAACGTGACCGTGTTCGGTCAGGAGCTGCACCTGCGGCTGAGGGCCAACCGCCGGCTGGTGGCCCCCGGAGCCCACCTGGAGTGGCACGAGGACTTCGAGGAGAAGGCCAGGACGCGTATCCGTGGAGACTGCGTGTTCAGCGGAGACGTGACGGACATGCCGGATGCGGCGGTGGCCATCAGCAACTGCGACGGCCTGGTAGGTCACGATTCCACTGAGACCACCATGCACTGGTGACGGCTGGTGTTCCAGGTTGTTGTTAATTCATGCCAAAAGTGACCTGAGGTGGCTGGGAGGCGTCCTCACGGGTGCTTAATGAATTCATTAAGCTGTTAATGATGCTCTCTTTGAATGAAACATGATTTGTTCCTTAACAAGCTCAGTTAACTGAATTTATTGTTTAACAAATTCGCCTTAATGTCTCTTGCATCTTCGCTGAATGAAAATGTTTAACATTCACTGAGCTGCAGCGCTTTCTTTGTTTTACCCCGGTATTTTAGTTACTGAAAGCCAGGGCTCACGTTATAATACACGTTGGGACTCGTCTGAATTAAGAATTTGGTGTTTATCTGACGAGACTGGGCTCGTTAATTAACTTCGAGGTGTGTACATTACTGACACAGGTGTTAATTAATTAAGCTGTTAATTTTATGATGCTTTCTTTGAATGTAACAACTTTTGCATTCAAAGCTCTTCTTAATTAACAGAATGAATTATTTAAACTATTCAACCTAAGATTTGAGCTTCTGAATCTGTCACACACACAACATGTAGTGAAATATGTTCTGGGTATAGATGCTATAAATTAAAGAGAAAATTAAAAAGATGTAGAACAAATATAGGCAAATAAACACTAAGCAATAAACAATAAGTGTAAAAAAAGATGTACAAGTGTTAAAGGTAGTATCTGAGAATGCATCTTCACTGAAAGAAAATGTTTAACTTTCATTAATGAATTAACTACGCGTTCATTAATTTACGCTGCTGTTTGTTAGTTAATAAACGTCAGTGCTCACCTTATAATGCACGTTTCATCTTCATGAAGGATTTGGTGTTTTTCTGTAACGAGAATGTGCTCGTTAATGAACTCCGCGGCGTCCCCACTGCTGACACAGGTGTTCACACTAATTAACTAATTAATCTATTAATCTTATGACGCTCTCTCTGAATATAACATCAACTCAACTCTTCTTAATTAAATGAATCAATGGGAGAAAGATCTGGAGACTGGGGAGGACGAGACATCACTCTCTAAACTTTCTGCTCTTCTCTGGACTGAGAG
>JBBIGA010000153.1:20089967-20121200 GCA_037576975.1 Alestes dentex | reverse complement strand
CTATCTGCTGCATCCTCAACTCTCCCACCAACTAACTTCATGTCCTCTTTCACCGCATCCATAAATCTCCTTTTTTGTTTTATTCACTATCACCCCCCAGTAAAATAGTGAATCTGAACTAGATCAATTTTCTTTTGGGACTATTTGGCCTCAAGACACCCTGCATGTATCCCTCCACCAAGAACCATAATTTTCTAAAAACTAGAACGTCTCAGGTGTCAGGTGGCGCAATCATAACGATCTGATGGAACTTTTTGTGAGGAGCTTTTAGAGACTGACATCTGGTATCATTGAACAGTTCTGACTCTGAACGGTGAACGGTGAGTGTTTTTGGTTCCTCTGTCTTGTCTTTCATGTTTTTACTTTAAAAAGGCTCCCTGTCACATCTTTATGACTTTATAACTGAGAGTGCAGGAGCAGCAACAGCTACACGTTTGGCCGGCCTCAGGATGATTGACAGGAGCTGGCCCCGCCCAGGAGCAGCAGCTTGGGTTTGTTACTAGGAGTGCACCCCGCTCCTCAGCCAATCAGTACGAGGCCTTGTGTGGTGGGCGTGTCTCAGAGTGGAGCAGAGCAAAATATATGAATGAGCAGAAGATTGAACCGAGTAGCCAATCAGGGGACGAGCATGAGCCTTCCAGCCATTCAGAGAGCGTACTGCCGTTCTGCCGGACAGTTACCAGGTTACTGCGGCTGGCCCGCTCCGTGATTGGCTGAAAGTGACGCGTACCCCGCGCTTAATTGGCTGAGCGGGCAGAAGCCGTTGCCAAGGGGCTGGACCAATCACAGCGAGGCGGGAGACGGCTCGCGCGGTTGCTAGGCAGGATTCAAGTGCTGAGATGTTTTGGCGGGAGAGAGCTGGCGGGAAAAGGCGGAGGGGGGGGGGGGCTGTGGAAGTGAAGTGGAGCGTGTGATGAGTGTGTGTTTCGGTGTGTATTTGGGTCTTTATAGGGACCTGATGTCCCTTTTAGCTAGAAAAACAACTTCAGCCCAATTTACTCCTTTTGTTTTAAGCTTATTAAGAACTGCATTTTTTTAATTAAAACCAAAAAATTCCAAAGCCACCTGCAGAAGCACATGGGAGGACCCCGCCAAGACAGGAATACAAACATGTGTGTGTGAGACCATGCTTGTTTGTGTACTTAGTTCTTCCTCTTGTTCGATCTTTCTGATGCAACATGCAGTGTTGTGTTGGGGGCTGGTGGTGTTGGGGCGGGGGGTGCTGGCGTCTCCTGGGTTGCTTGTTTTGGTTTTCTTTCTTTTTTTTTTTTCAGGTCCTCGCAGGATGCAGGAGCCAATGATGGGGCTGTTGCCACGGAAGCTGCGCCAGGGCTTGTTTTGCCTCCACTCTCATCCCCTGTTCCTACCCATCCGCAGTTACCGTAGAAACAGAGTAACTCTGAGTCTATTTCAATCTGTCCTCCTGCTTTGGTCTGTCTGTCTTCCTGTCTGTCCGTCTCACTCCAATCATCACAACACTGCACTTTCCTCCAAAGTGACAGTTCTGCCAGCCCCGGATCCTCGCGCGTCTTGTTCTTTTACCTCAGCTTTGAGGGAATCAGACAGACGTGCACAGCCTCCGCTGTCTTGGAAAAAGGCCTGGATTACAGTATGATTCAAATCTGAACGCAACCGGGCCTAGACCCAGTTGCTGACGCTAATGTTGCTAATAACAAATGAAAGCGTATGGCCACCGATTAGCGTTATCCAAACGGCAGCAGCATTAGGACGTATCCTTGAGCTTCTAACTAACACCAAACAACCCAAAGTACCCTGGAAATCTCCATTATGCCACTATAATCCTGTCGGGCCAATTAAATGTGGTCTCGATTGTGCCAAAGATGGGAGGGAGAATGAGAAGGAGTGAGAGAGAGAGAGAGAGAGAGAGAGAGAGTGTATAGCAATGCTGGCCTTCAGAAAGGATGATGTCATCACAGAAGTGCTGGAAAGAAGAACACGTTGTGCCCACCACTCAGCCGAGGTGTGTAAGTGAGTCCTCCAGGTTGGGAGAGATTAAGAAATCCTGAAGAATATGGGGGGTGGTGGGGTGGGGAGATCTGACAAGCATGAAATGAGGCACAGCCAATTCCACTTTCCACATCTCCACTTTCTGGAAGCTCTGCCACCCATCCTGATCAAAACAAATGAGCCTCCAAGTGCTTCTGGCGTGTTTTAAGCCGAAAAGAAAAAAAACAGTGTTCGGGGGAAGATGTACGTTTTTTTTTTAATGTTTCAGAGTCTTCATGCTCGGGGGATTAGAGTGCTAGTTTTTTTTTTCTTCAAGAAATTGTATGTGCATATGCACATCGTTTCGATACGCATCGCATTTACAATTAAACGCTTTCAGAATGTGGTTAATCGAGCTCCCTCTGAGAGATCCCAAACGTGGAGGCTTCACCTTTAGATGAACCCATCCAGGCTCTGTGGAGAGTTCCTCAGAGCTCTGAGTGCACACCAGGGCTGTTTAGCTATTTGTTTTGCTGATTTCAAACAGAACTTTCTTGTTCAGACTTCCGTAATTTGCAGAATTTCATCACCAGCAAGGCCAGGACAAAGCCACAGGTACCATCCTGTGTCTGACACAAGGGCGTAGGTTTGATTTTGACACTCATGGGGACACAAAAGCGGTAACTTTACACCAGCCATTTAGGAATCACTAACATCTTTCATACATTAACATGTACTAGTAAACTGGTACTGTCGTCCACATTACCAGTAAGAAAGAACCATAATCACAGAACACTACATTTACATTTACGGCATTTAGCTGACGCTCTTATCCAGAGAGGCGTACGTCAGTGCTCAAGTAGTCCACATCTGTTCCTCAAACCTGTAAATCTAAACTTAAATCATCGTCCGCTATTCAACTAAGCTACTGCAGGCTAAGTACACCTAAACGACTCCTGTCAAAGAAAAGTCAGAGGTTAAGGCAAAATTGAGGAAGGCATGGAGATCAGTTTTTTTTAGTGATAATGGGGAATAAGAAATAAATAAGCAGAAACGAGAGGCATAGTTAATCACCAAGGTGCTCCTTGAAGAGGTGGGTCTTCAGACGATGCTTGAAGACATTAGAAATTCTTAATTTTACTTCGTCACCTGACCGGAATCTTGAAGGCAGGTAACATTACCTTTTCAAAACAGTGATCTAGAGATTTGTATTTACGTCTAAACACAAAAAAATACAGTTAACTGTCTCCACATCATAAATACAAGGACAGGGTATCTCCGTACTTTTTAAGTTTCGGTTTACAATGCAGTACTAGTCTCTAACAGAATTAACACCGAATGTGCTCCATATTTTCGATACAGAATTGTTAGTATAAACTTGTCCTCTTTTCTCTCCTACATCTGCACAAACTTCTTCATGGAGCTTTAGCGCTTCTTAAAGAGAGACGGAGCTTCAGCCAATCACACATTAACAGCCAATCAGATAACGATACTGGGTTAGGAAGGCGGGACTCTCAGTAGAGAAACAGAGCTGTTAATCGTTTGTGTTAAAAAAACCAACAGAAAACAGTGATTTTACTTGACTTTTTTTTGGTTGACTTGATTAGTAGGGGCAATTCATTAGTCACTGGATACTGATAGGGAAGTGTCTTTACTATCCCTACCCAATTCTACACCCTTGTTCTGATGCACCTAATTCTGCTATAGCAGAGAGAGCTCACTAGTTCAGCACTAAGAGAGACTGCTGGGAGTCATTTTATGCCAAAAAGAGGGGTCAAACGCAGATATGCTGCAATAAAAACAGAAAGAAGAGTCTATGCTGTGAAAAAATCGCACATAAACAGGCTTTCACATGCCTGCTATCATGACTACGATCCCTCAATGAGGGAGATAAGCAGTCTTAAACCCAAACCTGGTCCTGTATCATTACTGAACTGTCTGGCCATGAGAGGACAGTGGGAGGTGTGGTCCATTATGACTTTCCAACAATCACAAAATCACAGTAGGTTTAGTATCATAATAACTCAGAGGGTCTGTACGTCAGTCCACACACATATAGTATAATAGAAGATACTGAATAATTTATAGTAGGTACTGAATAATTCATGGTGGATACTGGATAATTCATAGTAGGTACTGAATAATTAATGGAGGATACTGAATAAATAATTCAAAGTGGATACGGAATCATTTGTAGTGAATACTGAATGTCATAGTAGTTACTGAATAATTAATAGTGGGAACAGAATAATTCATAGTGGATACTGAATAGTCAGCAATTACTGAATAATTCATAGCAGATATTGAACAATTCATACTGGATATTGAATCATTTATCACAGATACTGAATGATTCATAGTCGATAACAAATTATTCATAATATACACTAATTTATAGTAGATACTGAATCATTCTTAGTGAATACTGAATAATTCATAGTGGATACTGAATGACTCATAGTTGAAACGGAATGATTCATAGTGGATACCGAGTACTTCATAGTGGATACTGAAAAAATAATGGTGGGTAGTGGATAATTCACAATAGTCATTTATTCATAGTAGATTGATTGTTTTATTGATAGTAATTAACAGTGTGATTAGTGAACGTTTCCCAGACTGTCTGAACACCTTGTGTCTGGAGGAAGAAAGCCTGAGTCACAGCAGTGGTTTGTCACATATCTGTGATTAGTAGGTCCTGCCAGGAGGAAGTACTCTCTCCTTCCTTTCTATCATATGGCTGGCGGCGCGAGGTCTGTATGTCTCTGTGACTTTGCCAGCATACAGCTCACTCACACACTGTTACAGTATCATAAAGAGGATGCTAATAAATGCAACCGACCAGTTTTGGTCACCGCCTAATCTGTGCATGGTCATCTCTCCACTAATTTAAAACTACTGATTCACCAGATGAGCTAATTATCAAGTTCTTCATTCAGTTCTATCGCTAATTATCTAGCCCGTCGGGTGTTAAAAATAAGCGAAAAAGAGACAGATGGCAAGAAAAAAACAAAACAAATTCCATTATATGAACCAGGCCTACTTGGAGAATCTGTCACCCACCGACATCTTTGTTCTCTGGGATCCAGTCTCCTTAACTAGAAAGTACAGACTGGGTTTGATCTTCATGTTTTAATTCATGCAGATGTGACAAGTGACCTAGGCTGAAACATCTGGAATGATTTACACATTAATGAATCTGTCTCGTTAATTGATCCATATCAAATGTAATAAATTAAATATTTATGCAAATTTGCGGGGCCCTGGAGGTAAAGGGCCCCCCTGCTGTGGGTTGGCTGAATGAGAACTTGAAAGAATGTGGGGTAGTGTGTGGGGTAAAGGATTTGAATCTGTTGAGTACGGAAAGTCTCAACCTGTGTTGGATTGTGTATTCGGTAGAGAATTCTTTTTTGTTTCGTTTGGGTGGACTGGGGTGGAGGTTTGAACCTGTGTTGAGTAGTTTGCTGGATGGAGGGTTTGAACATATTTAGAGTGTGTTGGGTGGAGAGTTTGAAGCTGTGTTGGTTAGAGAGTTTGAACCAGTGTTGTGTATTGTATTGCAGAGACAGGTCTGAAACTGTGTAGGATTGTGCGTTCAATGGAGAATTTGAACCTGTGTTAGGTGGAGAGTTTGAACCTTGTTTTGGGTGGGAGGTTTGAACCTGTGTTGTGTAGTGTGTTGAGTGAAGAGTTTGAACCTGTGTTGGAAAGTTTGAATCTGTGTTGGGTAGAGGGTTTGAACCTATGTTGGGTGGAGGTTTGAACCTGTGTTTGGCAGTGAATGCTGTGTTGGGTAGTGTATTAGGATGAAGGGTTTGAATCTGTGTTGAGTAGGGAACGCTTGAACCTTTGTGGGGTGGAGGTTTGAACCTGTGTTTGGCAGTGAATGCTTGAACCTATGTTGGGTAGTGTATTGCAGAGAAGCTGTGTTGGGTAGCGTGTACGATGGAGAATTTGAACCTGTGTTAGGTGGAGAGTTTGAACCTGTGTTGGATGAAAGGTCTGTGTTGGGTAGTGTGTCGAGTGCAGTTTGATGCTGTGTTGGGTGGAGTGTTTGAAGCTGTGTTGGGTAGTGTGTCGGGTGGAGAGTGAGGCTGTGTTGGGGAGTTTGTTGGGTGCAGTGTTTGAAGCTGTGTTGGGTGGAGAGTTTGAAGCTGTGTTGGGTAGTGTGTCGGGTGGAGAATCTGAAGCTGTGTTGGGGAGTGTGTTGGGTGGAGAGTTTGAGGCTGTGTATGGGAGTTTGTTGGGGGCAGTGTTTGAAGCTGTGTTGGGTGGAGAGTTTAAAGCTGTGTTGGGTCGTGTGTTGTGTGGAGAGTTTGAAGCTGTGAAGAGAGAGTTTCACACACTCACTAACTCACACACACTCACTCACTCTCTATCGCTCTCTCACACACACACACACACACACACACACACGCATACACTACACTCACAAACTCACATACACACATACGGAGGGAAGAGCTCTGTAACATAATAGCGCGTCATGTGACGGGGGGCGTGGCCTGGGCTGAACTCGTGTCGAGGCAAAACACGCGCGGCTCGTGTCACAGGCTGAAACTGAGAGGCGCGAGGAGCAGCAGGGCTGGAGATCTACACCAGAACCCGGAGAGACTTGGAGAGCTCTGGAAATATTTTGAGAGATCTGGAGATACTGGAGATACCTGGAGATCTTGTGCAGCTCTGGAAGCGTTTAAACAGGGAAAAACGGCGGAGAGAGGAAAACTGGCGGTGAGTTTCTGGGCGGCTCCTGTTTGTTTACATCAGAAAAGAGAGAGGAAAGTGGACCTAGAGGTCGTGCAGATCGTGTTTTTAGTAGATGGGCTCATTTTCTTCCACAGTCGCATAAAACCGAAAGTAAACAGGGCGAGGAGACGCGCGTGGAACGGATTTTTTGGGAGGGTGTTTGCGGCGTGAGCTTTAAGGAGGTGATTCTGGGCATAACATTAAAAATCCACTGCGTTAACTCCTTCGCCCATAAATATTGAGTACACTTCACAAAAGGTGCCAACACGCATGTTTTGTCCGTGTTAAGAGCCAAAAACACGGTGTGAATTGAAAGAAAAGCCAAACAAAGCACCTCTTATAATTAACAAGGTCATAACAAACCAGATCATAGTAAAGCAAAACATAATTAACCAGATCATAATACATTTCTCAGAAAGCACAGTCTTGTCAACTCTGTGCTGAAACGTGGCCAGAGTTTCTGGGACGGGGTTGGGGGTCGGTGAGGGGAGCTGCGGTTTGTTTACATCGCGATTACATCCTGGCGGTCTTCACGCGGTATAAGGCGGATCGATGCTGCTCAAATCTGTGAAATCTGAAGGTAACAGGTGTATAATGCATGAAATAATTCAGATCCTAATAATATTTAGTATTTGATTAGCCTCAGTGACAATTATCAGTAAATGACAGCAACATTCAGTAAACCAACAGTAATGTAACTAATAAAAACATTCAGCACACTAATACTAACGTTAAACAATAGAGTCCAGTAATCGATAACAATATTTAAGCAACAGAAAATAAAATTGAGTAAACAATAATAATATTAAGCAAACTAATACAGGGGCTCCTTGGGTTGTGACAGTCTCGACGTACGACGTACGATATTTTTATGGTCTAGATTATGATTTTAAAACTCATCGGTAAGTGACTTAGCCTAGGGTGTGTTTCGACTTACACCAAAATTCGGGCAACGTCACTGATGGAACTGTGTTGTAACCCGAGGACACCCTGTATTAATGTTCAGTGAAAAGTAAACTAATAAAATCACCCGGTAGTTGATCACCCCTGTTCACCTAGGAATAACACCGGTTCGCCTGAAATGCCTTAGCCTGCCGCCCCATTTTAGGTGGAAGGGATAGTGTGATTAGGAAAAGTTGCCCTGTGGTGGAGTTTTTACAGCCAATGTGTAGGGTAGGATGGAAATGGATAATAATAATAATAATAATAATAATAATAATAATATGCAATGGTGATGTAATTGGTCCAAAGGTCTCAGGGGTCACGGTAAGCCTGCACAGCCTCTCTGGATGTTAATCTGAACTGCTTTTGCCGGTGGTGTTTTTCTGAGGCCTGCAGAGCGTGGGCTGCGGATCTCACATCCTCTGTGGGCGCCACAGACCGGCGAGGTGCCAGTGTGAGGCGAGGCATCAGTGTGAGGTGTTTATTTGCCTCTCCTGGCCTCATTCAGATGCCCTCAGCCCTTTGAGCGCCGGCGAGTGCAACGGGTTGTGCTTTTTCCTGTCTCTCCTGCCGGCTGCTGCCCTGAGCATGATTAAACAGTTAAGGATTCATTAAAGAGCTGGTCTGCACAACATCCGCTCAGACTCTCATCAGAGCTACTGATCTCCCACATCCCCCCCAGCATTCTGTCGCCCGGTGCCGGCAAAGATAGCAGATCCAAACCTGTTGGATCTGTTTGGATCATTTCCTGGGTACAATCCTTTAAAGCTAGTGGACGTTTGGTGACACGGCAGCTTCACTAAAACAGCTACACTTTTGTACAGTTTTCTTAAACCTCACTTGAAATAGGTAACTTGTCATAGGATATAATAATACTAGTAATAATAGTAGTGCAGTACACTGTGTTCAATTCAACCATAAAAAAATAACTGATTTTTCCAGGCTCAGCCCACAAATGTACACTATCATAGCTGCCGTTGCTAGCTTTTACACCAGTAAAAATCCCCTTCATCAGGTAGCAAATTGTTTACAAATGTATGTGAATGATCGGGGTGTTTTTCTGAGGCTGTGAGGGATAAATGTCTAGTTCAATTAATGAATGAGAATGTGATCCAGCTGCTTCAACGCTGCTAGCTTGTTAACTTAACCAGCAGAAACTCACAGCGTGAGAACAGCTGAAGAACTTTAGTTTTCTGTTCACTAAATTTATATATGGCCATAAATCAACATTTACCCCTCCCTCACCCTGTATGGATAAAGCTGGGTTGCTGAGGTACCTTACGGCTAGCTGATCAAATAGTGAAGTGGATAACACGTCCGATGTCATGCCACATGTGCCTATTCGTCCAACCAAACCAAAAAATGTTGTTTTCCAGGGCGATTTCCGCTGATGGAGGATGAGGAGGTGGACTTGCCTCTGCTGTCTCACTGCTGTGGAAGGCCGCTGGAGGACAGAGGAACAGCAAGCAGAGCTGTGTCGAGTGAAAACTCTACGTTGAGTTCCGGAGAAGAAGGGAGAATGCCACTGCTTCAGACTGTCCCGCGCTGCAGGGTTTCAGGCTCTGGACCGACGCCCCCTTGTGGTACAGCCGGACCTCTCCACCGGCCACTGAGCAGCACTGTGGGCTTGGGGTTGGTGTCCAGCCCGGCTGGATCTGCAGAGGAGACCAGAGCACTTATTCACAGTAAGGAGGATTGATGATTTTGGATAATGATGATGATGATGCTGATTGTGATGGTGATGGTGGTGGTGACTATGACGGTGCTGGCCTTGACAATGTTGACGTGTCGACAGTGACTATAATGATTCCGACAGTGACGGTGTCTATGGCAAAGATGACAGTGATGGGGACCGTGATGATGCCGACAGTAATGATGGCGATGACGATGATGACAGCGATGATGGTGATGATGATGTTGACGATGATAATGCCAGTGACAACAACGACATAGATAGTGACGGTGACAATGCTGATGGTGACTCTGCGAATGTTGGTGGTGATGTGCAGTGCCAACGGCGATGTGACGGTAACGATAACAGTGATGATGTTTAAAACGATGACGACAGTCCCGATGATGGTGATGGTGACGGTCTCAGTGATGACTATAACAGTGATGATGGTGATGATGACGATTATGATGACGATGATGATTGTGATGATGGCGATGACAATGGAAATGCTTATGGTGACAATGCTGGTAGTGACTATGACAATGTCAGTGGTTATGTGACAGTAATGATGGTGACGATGCCAACGATGCCGATGACGGCAATGACAGTGGCAGTTATGGTGATGCTGAAGGGGATGATGACGATGATGATGATGATAATGGCAATGATGATGAGCGAGTTGGTGAGGGTGACAGTGATGATAAAGATGATGATGATGATGGTGATGATGATGAAGATGATGACTCATGTGGCTGGTTTTAACATTTTTACAGGTCTGATCTTCTTCCGTGAAGGTGATCCGGAGTTTGTCCCTCACCTCCCTGCTGTGTCTGAGCCGAACCTGCCAGTGGCGAGAGGGGAGGAGCGAGAGGAAGAGGAGGAGGACGAAGTCTGTCCTGGGGGGAAAGAGGAGGAGGATGATCAGGAGAGGATGAGCGTAGAAGTGCAGATTGGACGGAAACTGCGTGAGATTGGAGACCAGTTTCAGCGGGAGCACCTGGAGACGGTGAGAAAGGGGACATCCAGTGTAGCCTGTTTTACTCATTTAAGTGATGAGCCTATTTTACTCAGGGTAGGGATTAACTTGTTTTACTAAGGGTAGGGATTAGCTTCCTTTAGTTAGTGTAGGGAATAGCCTATTTTACTCTGTGTAGGGATTAGCCTAATTTACTCAGTGTAGGGATTAGCCTGTTTTACTCAGTTTAGGGATTAGCCTGTTTTACTCAGTGTAGGGATTATTTTATTTTACTCAGGGTAGGAATTAACTTGTTTTACTCAGGGTAGGGATTAGCTTCCTTTAGTTAGTGTAGGGAATAGCCTATTTTACTCTGTGTAGGGATTAGCCTAATTTACTCAGTGTAGGGATTAGCCTGTTTTACTCAGTTTAGGGATTAGCCTGTTTTACTCAGTGTAGGGATTATTTTATTTTACTCAGGGTAGGGATTAACTTGTTTTACTCAGGGTAGGGATTAGCCTGTTTTACTCAGTGTAGGGATTAGCTTGTTTTACTCAGG
This sequence comes from Alestes dentex, assembly GCA_037576975.1. Lineage (NCBI taxonomy): Eukaryota > Metazoa > Chordata > Actinopteri > Characiformes > Alestidae > Alestes > Alestes dentex. The sequence goes on along the minus strand of JBBIGA010000153.1, from coordinate 20,110,379 downwards.
AGAGGGATTAGCCTGTTTTACTCAGGGTAGGGATTATCTTATTTTACTCAGGGTAGGGATTAGCTTGTTTTACTCAGGAGAGGGATTAGCCTGTTTTACTCAGGGTAGGGATTAGCCCGTTTAACTCAGTGTAAGGATTAGCCTGTTTTACTCAGTGTTGTTATGGGTAGTGATGATCTCATGAACACGACGTAGTGCTTCCACACAGTAGAGGTTGGGCTGAGCTGTTTTTACCACTTCCTGACTCGGCTTTCAGTGCCGACAGTTGTGAGAATACGGGCACAATCAGAATTTGAGATCAGAGCAGCTCCAGTGTGTGTTTTTGACTGTGCTGTCTGTTCGAGCGGCTACAGAGCAGCTCTGAGCGCAGTTGACCTCCCACCTCATTCGCTTTCAGAAGATGAGTCATGGGCTGCCTGACTGACGGAGACCGCGAGGTGTAACACCGCTCGCCGTGTGACGGTTTACATACTGTAAAATAAAAATGCGAGGGCAGTCATTCAGTTCAGAGTATGCCGAAAGTGTGCTTTGGCTTTGTTTTTGTTTTCTTGTTTACCTCCTGCGTAAAAGAGAAGCGAAATGTAACATCACAGACGTCCCGTACGAGAACAAAGCCATGAAAACAGCCGCTGTGGTCGTTCACTTTCGGTTCATCTTGCTTGAGGATTCACTGAAAGCCACTCGTGTTTGCGGGTTTAAGTGACGGGCCGGTCGGGGTTATGGCCGCTTATATTTATCTATATATCTTTCTGTCTATCTATTAATTAATTAATTATGTTTAATTGATTTTTATGTATGTTTAAGAAGGGTACCCAGCTAAGACCCATTTATCTTGTCTGTGAGTGAAACCCCATTTAAATGACATGCAGCATAAAAACAACACACACACACACGCACCTACACGGAACAAAGAAAAGAACATCGCGTTTTAAACTGAACGTTCTGTCCTTAGTGCACTGATGGCACCGCTGATGCAGCTGCTTGCAGTATAACAGTGAAAAAGTAAGGAAGGAGGTTAATAAAGGTCATCCCCATCCCCATGGGTTTTCCCTTTTAGAGGAGGAATTATGGTTCTAGTTTTCCAGAATTCCCCCAGTGTGTGTAAACAGTGGGTTTGGTGTGAAACGGTTCACTGTAGAGGCTCTGATTTCTTTACAGTGGTGGTGAATGGAACCAGGCGTCTCCAACAGAAATATAGCTGTTTTCTTTAACACAAGCAGGATATTACTCACTGTGTTTACAATGTTATGATGTAATCATAAGCGGCATTTATGCTGTGGACGTTTGGGACATTGGGAAGTTCGACAAATACCTCCCCAAGTCGCAATGCGTCACAAGTTCCATCAAATACGATCAAGACCCCCACACACACCCCACCCCCCAGTCCTCCACCACTTTTCGAACGAACCCAACACTTGTGGATGTACTTTTTACATCAATTTTGAAAAACTGCTGGTATTCCCATTCTGTAAGAATGAATGGCCGCTCCAGGAGTGTAACGCTGGTGGTGCAGCAGGAGGCTGCCAGGGACAGACTGAAGACTAGAAGCGTGTGTGTGTGTGTTTATACTGCTGGCTAAATTTAGACTGCGAGTCACCGGCTACGTTAGCGGAAACACGACTGCTGTGCTAAATGTGGACAAATGTAATGGTCTATTAGCTGTGCTGTTGTAGTTTATTAGCTGTGTTGTAGTTTATTAACTGTACAGTTGTAATTTATAAGCTGTGCTGTTGCAGTTTATGAGCTGTGCTGTTGTAGTTTATTTGCTGTTCTGTTGTAGTTTATTAGTTGTGTTGTAGTTTATAAGCTGTTGTAGTTTATTGGCTGTAGAGTTGTAGTTTATTATCTGTGTTGTACTTTATTAACTGCACTGTTGTAGTTTATTAGCTGTAGTTTATTATCTGTGTTGTTTATTAGCTGTGCTGTTGTAGTTTATTAGCTGTGTTGTAGTTTATTATCTGTGCTGTTGTAGCTTATTAGCTGTGTTGTAGTTTATTAGCTGTGCTGTAGTTTTAGTTGTGCCTTAGTTTATTAGCTGTGTTGTAGTGTTTTAGCTGGACTGTAGTTTATTAGCTGTATTATTGTAGTTTATTAGCTGTATTATTGTAGTTTATTAGCTTTTAGTATGTTAGATATATTATTGTGGTTTCTTACCTTCGTTGTTGTAATTAACTGTGTTGTAGTTTATTTATTGATGTAGTTTATAAGGTGTACTCTATTTTAATTGAGATGTTTTAGTTTATTAGCTATATCATATATTAGTAGTACTGTTGTAGTTTATTGGCTGTAGTATGTTGTACCGTTGTAGTTTATATCAGTGTTGTAGTAGCCGTACTGTTATTGATCAGACTGTACTTTATTAGCTGTACTGTTGTAGTTTATTAGCTGTACTGTACTTTATTAGCTGTACTGTACTTTATCAGCTGTGTTGTCGTTTATTAGCAGTGTTGTCTTCTATTAGCTGTGCTGTAATGAGAACATTTGTTCGGGACTGTAATGGCAGGATTATCTGCCACCCTCTGGGACTGAACTGCAGTATTAACCAGTCCAAAGCTGTTCATGAGCCACTGTGTGTGTGTGTGTGTGTATACGTGTGTGTGTTAGAGCATGACCCTTGTGAGGGGTGTGTGTGTGTGTGTGATGTGGCAGAGCGGCGGCAGTAGCTTATGCAACACCCTGAAATTCTCGCCGTCCGTTCCTCTGACCAATCAGCTCGCTGCTCCACTAAACTTTAAGGCCCGCCTCCAAACCTCACCGGCACCACAACTAATTGGACAGATTTGCCGCTCATCAGCGTGAGAGGAACAGGAAACAGCGCCCTCTAGCGGCCAATATGTGTGTTAGTTTTCTGCATAGATTACACTGCAGCTTGATCCAGTGCTTTACAAATATCTGAACTGTGCCGGTTTGTTTTTGTTTGTTTTTGATGAACTAAAGCAGTTATGTGGCCAAATATCACATATGTACCATTTTTTTCTCGACAGAAATCAGTCAAGACATATTTGTGAGCTATAAGAGCCAGTTTGATGCGATGCCTCCTCTCCTTGATAGTGGATGTTTTTGAACCGTGTGTGTGTGTTTATACTCCCACACATCCTTTTGCAGCAGGGATGCTTGCAGTCTAAATTTGAACCAAAACTGAGAGTGTTTTGGTGCAGAACGATCAAGAGCCCATTTTATTGTTTCTAGAGAGGTTTGGATGTGAAACACTGCATAAAATATGAAAATGACTTGTTCACACTGCTGTATCCTCCCATTTACCCTGAACCTAACACTTAAAGGTTGTATCTCACAAAAATAAACATGTTTGATGCAGAACAGAAACACAGATAATGTTTTTGAGCGCGCCTTCACTCCTCAGGTCTTGTGAGAAAAATAAACACTGTCTGGTTTGAATTCGAGGATTTTTATGATGTCACAAAAAACAGCTGTTCAGCCCACTGGAATTTAGCCCCGCCCATTGACATTAGAATTGATTGTGATCCAGGACTGTTTCTTGAATGAGGCACTGTACGGCCAATCAGAACAGAGCTCATTTGCGTATGTCAGCCTTAAGTAACAAAAGCCATTTAATATTTTAGTAAAAGAAAGAAAGTTTTAGTGTAATGAGCAATAAAGTCTTCTGATTGGTCTAAAGGGACTATTTTTGTAGCTGTACTTTAGATAAACAGAATTATTTTTGAAGACATCTAGTTTTCATACTTCTATTCAGAATCAAGCAATTCACAAACAGATGAAAAATATTTAAATAATATTTAATTTGCGGATGTTTGACTGTCCTGTTGTCTCTTTTGCAGTTCATGCAGTATCAGCAAGGCCAGCCGCCGGTCTGGTGGCGTTTAGCGTCGACGTTCTACAACCTCCTGTTCCCGAGGGAAGCTGTTGGACCAGGCGGAGCTCAGAGATGAAGGAGCCCCTCCCTAGCACCCCCTGGAGGTCCTTTAAAGGTTCCGCGTGATGAACTGTGGTCTCCGTGATGGGAAGAGGGAGACAGACTGGGAGGAGGCGAGAAGAATATACCTGAGTCGCCGCTGGACGGAGACTCACCCCCACCACCCCCCACAGCCCATCACTTTCTCTCCTTATGAAGAAGCCATCTTCCATACGGAGCCGTTAGTCATTGTTGTGTTTCCGGTTACATTTCCATGTTTTTTTTGCCTTATTTTAATTTGAATTCCTCATCATGAATAAACAGATCTCGCCCAAAAGTGGCGAATGCCTTACTTCAGCCTTCGGCGCGTGGTGGAAAAATTTTACAATGAAACCGAAGGTGAGGAACCCTTCCAGAAACTCTGAGTCGAGACACTGGACTCAAGCGAATTCACACTTCTTTTTTTTCTAAGTTGGCATGGTTATGATTCCTTCAGTTCTGTGCTTGTTCGGTTCCGTTTTTCTTCTTCTTCTTGGGTTGCTGGTACCTTCATATCTTTGAGACTTCACTCAGTGCTCTCAGTGCCATCAGGAGATTTGGTTCGCGTCTTTGAATCGCGGAGGGACGACTCTGTTCCTGTAAACTACCCGAATGTCATCATTGGAGGTCCATCGCCTTAACCTGCAGTCTAATCGACCTGAAGCCTTTAAGATCCCTTGCTGAAAGACTCCGCCTGAGGAACGTTTCCCTTCTCGGAAGGTTCAAAACGTAAAAAAAAGGTCTACTGAGGACTCTTTCCCAGCTGCACAATTGTTTTTTTTTTTAAGAAATGCGACATTTGCTGAAATTTTTACACAAAGATCCATGGACTGTGTGCACTTTTGTAAGGAGAATTTCTTCAAGTTTTGGGTTTTGGTCATTGTTTGACCTGTGACTCTTAAACTAAAGGTGCTAAAGTGTTCGAAAACTCACTTTGGGCCACATTTAGCAAGTATTTGCTCATGGAGGTACTTTATTAGGTTTAAAATCATGTGGGAAATTTTAATTGTGCACTTTTTTAAAGTTTGTTTTAAAAATAATGCCCCAACTTTAAATAAATACTTGGTTAATGTGGCCTTTTTTTTGAAAGATTTACCCATAAATTCAGTCGCTGTACTGAAATCTGTGAGAAAATGGGAAAATCTGCAGTGGTTTGTAAAAGTTTCGCTGTTTACACACTGGTGCGACTGTTGCCGTGGTGTGAAAACCTCGTATCTCCGCTTGAAGATACCAGTTGTCCTTTACATTGTGTGAACGTTTTTGAAATGGCCTAAAATGACCTTAACATGTCAAGAACATCCTCCTACAAAAAGTTAGTGACTGTGCAGAACACCCTTTCACTTAAACGTCCCGCTCAGGTGATTTAAGATCAAGGTTTCAGATGATATCTGAATATTATAATGGGCTGTTATTAAACGATTATTCAAGTAATCATACATTCCACACCAGGGGTGGGAACTGGAGCAGAGGCGGCGGTGCGGTATTATCACAATATCACGATTCGACTGTGATCCTATACATTTTACGAAACAGCGAGTGTTCAGAATCAGTTCTGCCATTTATTTCTCCAATATTACTAAAATGCATTCAAAAAGTTATTTAGAAATTATTATTTTTCATAATAAAAATGACACACAAATCTTCCATTCTCCACTCTGATGCAAGATTGTCTTGCGCCAACTGCTGGACTTCAGGAGCAGTGTTATCATAGGTGTACCAAAATGAAAGTTTATACATTTTTAAACAATACACAATAATATTAAATATATAAATGTCAACACTTGGCACGGTTGTATCTTGTATCATGTTGAAAAATATCGTAATAAGCTGTATTAACTCCCCCCTCGGCGTTCGTAATCTGCCGTTTACAATGTGTGAAATGTCTCCCCCTGGTGGTCAGTGTTGAGACTGCAAAACAGCGCCGTGCCAGTTCCCTGTTTTTCTCTTGGACCACAAAGTAATTGCGGAATCGACACAGTATAAATCAGTAATCGGTTAATTGTGACAGCCCTGTAACGATCAATAACATCGCGGAGCCGCGTGAGCAATAGATAATCTGCAGCCGTCCAATCAGAGCGAGAATCAATCACTGATACTGTCTCAGATCTGCAAGCCTGTGGTTCTCATGACGACTCAGTTGAAGAAGTTTGAGGAACTGTGTATATACATACAAACACACACGCACACACACACACTTACACGCCACTGCTTTGCATAGAATTAAGTTGTAAACGTCTCCCCGCCCCCCCCCCCCCAAATAATGAGGTTTTGCATTGAAGTCTGATATAACCAGAGTATTTTAAGGGGGAAATGGGGAAAAGTGCCCACTTGAAACTTTTATTCTAGGCTCTGTCGGGGCGTGGCTAAGACTTAATCAGTGTCCAATGAGAAGGCCAAGACTTTGTCACATGACTGGCTCATGATTTGGACCTGATTTTTATTTATGTGTAGTCAGGAAGGAGGGGGTGTCCTTGGGACTGTAATAGATTAATAGTATTTATTTATTTTCCATAAATTCACATAAATATAAATATATACAAATATAAATATATACACCTTTGTAAATGAAAGAAATATGAATTGATTTTAGATTAATTCAGATAAATGTGGAATCAGCTGCAGTTCATCTCCGAGGGGCCAAATGCTTCCTTCAAGGGACGGTTTCCAATTTTTCACTCGTGGATTTTATACTTTTTTTTTAGCCAATTTTTTTGCACTTATTAAAAATAATTGTCGCTAGTGCAGTTTTTAGTGTGGTGTATTCGATGCTAGAGTCTAATTTGCCCGTATCAAGGTTTTCCCAGCACTCATCCACCCTGCTTCTGCTTGTTTATAGTGACAATAACAATAATCCTTATTGATTAATAATTATTTCTAATTACTGATTACAAAGGTCATCTGAATCAGGTGTGTTGGGCCGAGGGCGGGGCCAAGTCTCATAATTATACTGTGATAGAACTATCACAATGTTTTCATCATTTAAAAAATTGAAAAAAAATTAACACGTCAAAAACCCTGCAAAAACGTTTGTCATTCTAGCGAAAATCTCAAACTAATGAAGCAATTCTCCACCATCGAGACCCTTTAAGCTGCATTAAAAAGTGTTGCGTTTCAGTCTGAGTAATACAATTTCAACCTTGTTAATGTCTAATTATAAAATGATGTTTTAAAGCTTTTCATTTAAGTAGTTACATTATTAGGCAACAACAATCAATGATCACATTCCGTGACTCTTTCTCAACATGAGGAACCCTGTTGAGAACCTGTCATGAATCACCACTAAGATCCGACGACCTTGCCCCGCACTCGCTGAACAAGAGAACACACACTGGGTCAAACCCAGTCCTGAACAAAGTGTCGTTCTTCGCTTGGGGGTTTTCAGCTCGTCCCTTCAGGGTCAGCGGGCTTCTCCTGCTTTAACACACTTTCGGAAGTTTGATCGGACAGTTTTTCGCAATACAAGCCAATGCTGCTCACAATGATTGCGAAAAGTTCGCGCTCCGTTAATCATGTGCATTGGTGGCTGCTGGTTGTTAGCTATGTAGAATATTTGGTCAAATTATCAAAAGGACCTTAGCGATGCTAAAGTCCCTGCTGCCGTTTGAGCGAGGGCTTGTGACATCTTGTGGACTTTAGAAGCTGTGTTGTGAGAGTAGGCAAAAACTGTTCATATAAAATGGATGTCTATTTTGTAATGTTATGTAAATAAGCATCCATAATTGGCAACGCACCTCTGTCAGTCCCATAAGAGTCCCTGGGCAAAGACTCCTTTAACGCTACAGTCACGGATTCGAAATAAAATATACTAATCCATTTTAAAATATATGGCTCAAACCTTGTGCAAAACTTCTAACATGGCATTCGCCTACACAAATAAGAGCGTCCGGCGACTGGTAAGGTCCTGTAGTTTCTTGTAGTTTTGCCGAGTGTTCAGAGTGTGTTAACGCAGGGAAACTGCTGGCCACGGTCCCCTGCTGGTGGAAAACCTGTAACGTCCGTGGACCTCCCTCCTGACCAATCTCCATTGCTGTTCCCGTCCCGAGCCGAGCTTGCGTTTAGGTTTGCCTCTTCTTGTAGTGAATCGCTCTCCATAATCTTCTCGCAGACAATCAGACCGCTACGCGTGCCTTAGGGCCAGCACACCAGCTCAGCAACCAGGCAGAACTCGCAGAAAATACTGAATAGCGTAATAAAAACTCTTCTTCTTTGATGTCAGCTTTAAGCATGAGCAACTGCTGGTTTGCCCCATAGATCTACTGCTGTGAACGTCCTCTCGGGGTCCAAGCAAAAGGCTGCTTCACTGTGGCTTTCCTGGGGGAGGGGTGACCTGGAGTGACAAAAATGTCAGTGTTTAACTTTGTGACACTTACTTCAATTTAAAAAAAAAAAAAATGAGCAAAGCCACAGTCTGAAATGCAATTAGCTTGCGAAGCAAGCTCCAAAATGTTTGTTTACACTTTAAAAAAGCACTAAAACGTGCCCCTTTTGAGTATTAGTGAGGTTAAACCAAGAGAAAAGGCTCTCCGGATTCCTGACGGATACCGAGGTGCTCGAACCAAACTTAGCGTTTTGCTTGGACCAGCAAAGAGCTGCCTGTGGCTGTTTTTACACATAATGCCCTTTTTAAAATGCACTCTGTTAAAAAAAAAAGGTGTGGTGAAGACGTGTTTTGCGAGGTGTACAAAACAGGAGGTCAGCTCTTCAAACGACGTTTCTTTGCTTTTATAAATTGCTTTTTTAAAATAAACAAATGATTATAGAGTTCTGATGGGCAAACCCTGTTATTACAATGTGAAAAAGATGTTTTTTTTTAGAGATTAAATGCTATCATAAATGCTGTCATATCACAGATGCTGTCAATCCTTTTCTATGAGACTCATTAAAGACTAAAATCACTGCAGTGAATTCTCTGTAAGTTTTGGAGACCACTTTTGTGTGTTATTAATGTTACTACAAATTGTAATTCTCTCTCTCTCTCTCTCTATTAGCAATTATATATTTACCGTTAGACGATGTTAACATTCAGCACACTTTATGAGCAACAGTACTTCAATATAACTGATTTTATGAAACCATTTCATATATATTTTAAAACAAACAGCCCTGAAGAAGGTTAATCTATAATATAAAATACACATCTGCATATTTAAAACTAACATTAACACAAAATGTTAATCCACTTCTGTAGTGATGGAAGACGATTTTTTCTTTCTGACTCTGAGTTTGTATTGAAAACTCTGCAGCCATTTTTTAAAAATGTACTTTAAAACACTTTCACTATAAACAGGCATAGTGAACTTTTAAGGGAACTCTGACGTTCTGGCTAGAAAATGTGCCCTTTGTTTAACCTTGGCCAGACGCTTATCAGCCTGACCCCCTCCTGTCCGCCCAGCCGTCCGACACATCCCAATAAATAACGAAATTCTCTTATCTAGGAGAACTGTGTCCCAAAAACAAAACCAAAGAATTGCTTAGATCCCCATTTTCTAACGCCAACAGCTCTCTACGCTGTATCATTTCTACAAAACCGCTGTTTTTGGGGTAAACAATAAAGGAAATAATTTCACAGGAAAATACAGATATTAATTTACTAATACACAGAAAACGAAAAAAGAGTGGGTCTGATATACACCCTTGAGGTTCTCCGCAGCTAAATTTTGGAATGTTGGAAATGTACAAAAATTCTAAAACTTCAATTTTGTAAATGTAGTTTAATCATGAATGATGCTTCTACTTTAATACGTGTGTATATATAGGCGTTTACGCATTATTTATTTGCTGACAATTAACGGATTAAAAAAAAAATCTTTAAGTTTGTTGCTTTTTTGGGCTCGTGGATGCGCAGACCACGCAAATCTACGTCTCGGCTGTTTTTTGCGGGGGTGAGGCGTCCCATTACTTTTGTCCATATTATTTGGGCAAAAGTATTGGGACGCCTGACCATTACACCAACAGGGACTTTAATGACACTGCATTCAGATACATAGACTTTCATATGGAGTTGGTTCCCCTTTGTAGCTGCTATAATGGTTCCGCCCCCCCCCATACTTAAGTTTTAGAAATATTTTAACTGCAGTCGTGTTAAAGGTAACACTGCTGTTAAAAAGCTCATTTATTTAAAGTGTTTGCAAACCTAATGTTATTGCACTTTTGTTCTTATAGCAGTACTTTAAATATAAAAATGCGCCATACACTACTTTTGAATTATTTCAATTTGCGTTTAATAATGCAATTAATCGCAGAAAACCATGCGAACAATCGTAATTAAAATGCCCAGCATATATATATATATATATATATATACACACAACTCCGATACTTTCCAGAAAAAGAATCAGTCAAAATTAATTTATTGCTTCGAAATTAATCTGTCTTTATACAACGTGTAAAAGTTGATGTAAATAATGGTGCAAAAGTTACAAAAACACAAGTTTTACAAACATTTCAGTTTTACACACATTTATAGCCCCCAAAAATATAAACATGCACATTTTGAGGGCACAGATTAGCATTTAGACATGTCTGTTATAACAAAAATAAGTTTGTAGAGGAAAAGAACATTAACAGAATGTGGCATAAAAATTCAGTAATTCAGTGATTAATTTATTCATTTATTCCAGGTGGAAATTTTTAAAACCTGAAAAACACTCAGAAATACAGTGATGTGTATAATTTTGAGCTAAAAATGATATGTAAAGATCTGTATCAGGGTAGAAATTGTTTATTTAAAAAAATAAATGACTACTATTGTTTTATTAGGTTCAGGAGTCTTGCAATCAAAAGTCAGAATTCAGTGATTAAAAACTTTTATCTGTAAAAGTTAATAAATTTCAGCGAACATCTGGAGCAAATATTACACTTCAGGGGTGAAATCATCTTGCTTACTGTATTTATTTGAATTTTTGCAGGTAAAAAAAACACTCTCAGTGCCCGATAATAAAATGATTTAAAATGATTATATCTGTAGCTTTTACAAATTATTGTGTTTCTGTCTCATAAGAATGACCACACTCACAGATCATAAATTCTCTCATTAAAGGGCACATTACACGGAAAACTAAATATTCAAATATTCTCAAACACGCACATATATTATTTTAAAAAAGACGTATGTAAACATAGTTTCAAAAAAGTACCACTTAACCCTCTCATGCAGTCAATTTATTGGCCTTGGTAAGGTCATAAAAAAATCTACACATTTACATATTCACTATAGATATTCATCTATACGACCTGAGGCACTTTAGCTCCGCCCACTTATTCTTAAGCAATAGCGTGTCAGTCTAAATTGCTTATTGAATGAGGAAGCCAATCAGAGCAGAGTCATTTACATAAATCTGCCTTAAAGGCACAGTAACAGAAACCGTTTTATTTTAAATCATAAAAAGAGGTGCTGAAATGAATTTCGACTGTTTTAGTGAATAAAACCACACGAATGTCGTTATTGCACCTCGGGGGTAAAAAAATGCCAGGTATGGGCCCTTTAACGTTACTGCAGATATCTCCATACAACAATACACACAAAACACCATTCCCTTAAAGACAAACAAACACTGGATGCACAGTCGCTCCAACAGTGCAGCTGTAACACAACCTCTTCATATTAACGCGGTTCCACGTCAGCTCACTTTCTCCAGATATTTCCTCAGAACCTCCAGCGACAACCAGTCGCCATTTATAATTTACTTTATACTTTACTCTGGAAACCTTTATTCTAGCGGGCGGCAGGACAACTTGTTTATCAGGAGCAGATTCTGTTTATAATGTCACCCCGAATAAACGACATGGAGGAAAATATTCCCTCTCATAACAAAAAAAATTATAAAGTTTAGAAACACATTTTCTATTTTTTAGTTTCTTTATGAACTTATGTTAAGTTCAGAAAATGAATAAAACAAGGCACATCTGTAACTTTTATATAACTGACAATTTAAAACTTCAGAAAAGAAAAAACAAAACAAACAAACAAAAAAAACACACCTCAGGGATAAAAATAAGATCATATGTTTTATGTTTTTGGACAATCAGATGGTCAAAAAGTCCCTTTAGCCATGAAGCCACGTTAAGCTTCACATATTGCATGCAAGAATTAGTTATTGAAAGTTTTGATAAAATGTGATTTAAAAAACTACATTTTGTAAATGTAGAATTTTTTTACAAATTCAAAAACTGAATAAAAGAGACAGATTTCACATTTCAACATAAAAAGCAAACCCTCTATCAAATGATCCTGTTTTGTGAACTTACTAACATGAAAGCAGTTAATGTAAAGTGAAATATTATTGTCTGTGATGTATTTATTTCCAGTTATTGTTTCAGCAGTTAATCTCAGTGTAAGATATTTTAGAATCTTTAGAAAGTTTAAAAACGTCACACCTAAAAAAACCCTGGTCCTGTTTTTAATTTTTGCATGAATTAAATATGGCAGTTTGTTCTCCTGGAAATTCAGGTTTGTCTGCAACTCACTTCCAGTTCAATTCTTCAGCTAAAAAAAAAAATCGATACATTGTATCAATATTTTTGGGCACATTGTTATATTGACTCAGTTTCGATATTTGTTTATTCAATATTACATAAAAAAATATTTAATAGACTTTTATTTTGTAATCTAATGTAATAGCATTACTTCCACAAGTCCACAAGGTGGCATCAGAACTCGTTTTTCACTAGGTGAAAATGGGAAATGAAGCCAGAGTGGCTGAGACATCGCAGGATCACGTTGAAGAACCACAAGAACACTATTGTGGAACAAATATTGTTATAGTATCGTATCGTCTTCTTCGCGACTCCTGCCTCTATGGGCTCATGCGGATTTGTTACGGCTTCGCAGGACTGAGAGAGAGATATAGGACTCTTACAATGTCCAGGAACAGTCCATCATAGACTAGCCTAAGATGAACATTTAACAGCACCTGTTAGTTCTCCTAAAGGCCAAGAGGTCTAGGTTGAGCAGCAGCGATGTTCCTCAGCACAGGAACCTTCACAGGTATTTGAGGGTATCAGGGAAGTTCAGATGGCACCTGATGTTGCTGAGTGACACGCAGTAGATCTCCAAAAAGTTGTCTGTTAAGGAATGGTGATCGCAGAGCTTCACGTCAGACACTTGGAGGACACGGCAAAGTCAGAACCACGCCTTCAGTCCATGTGTAAGGGTGGGGTTTTTGCCCCAAAAAAGTCTCAAACCAGCCCAGACAGGAGGGACATAGATATAATTCTATACGTATTTTACATAATTAAATCAAATTGGTGCAGCAAAATGTCAGCAATAACTCCAGACCACAGAGGGTTAATAAGGACACTAATGGCCCTGCAGAGCAGTGGAGACCAACCCTGGAAGTCCTGGAGATCCACCTTCCTGAGATGTCTGGTTGCCACCACCATCTGCAGCACCTGCTCTGGTTAACAAGGCCCCTGACTGGCTGAGAGTTAAGTAAAGACATCAGGAGAGTAGATCTCCAGGATCTTCAGAAAGAGGGTAGGTGACCACTGATGTAGAAGCTTCCTCCACACACTGTCTGGATTGAGGTGTGAAGTGAAAACGTTTCAGGCTCTTTTTAACCCGGACTGGCCAGAGGACAAAAACAGAGGAGTCAGTTTCTTTTGCTCGCATATGCAAATTACACAGAGTTCATTTACATACAGGCTGCACCCACTGATTCAGCGGAAAATCTTCACCGCACTCTCGAGGTCCAAGATGCTACAGCAGTGCCTCCACACACACACACACACACACAAGTGCATGAGAAATGTGTGTGTGTGTGTGTGTGTGTGTGTGTGTGTGTGTGTGTGTTTGTGTATTTACAGCTTAGTAGCAGGCACATCGTGAGCAGGGGGACTCGCGGGGGTCCCGTTCACATTGTCCTGTAAACACAGATAAACAGACTGTCACAAATATCCTGAGGAGTTGTGAGCAAAAGTCTGTGCACCCCTGGTCAAATGACAACCAGTGTAAATAAGTCCACACTCTCGAAAGAGATGCATTTTGATACACACTTTACTGAATTTAACACAATGGGGAAAAATATAAAACACCTGTGCAAAACTTGTAGCACCTTTTGTACATTATGCTTTTCCCCCCCTTGTGTTAAAATGAGATAATAAGAGTATTTTTAATATTATACAATTACTATAATAAATTATAAATACATTTAATATGGGTATGATACAGTCATATTAAAACCACCATGTTCTCTGTAGAGGATGCATCATTTAGAAAAAAAAATGTCACAGAACTAAGGACTCATGGGTGTCCAAACATGGCATACGGCTGCATTTGAGGATAAAAAAAAAAAAATGTAATTGTCGTTTCCATCCGACAAGTTCTATCTTTTCTACAGTGTTTGACAAAACACTGCTAAAGATCAGACTCACGAGAAACTGTAACACGCCTCAGTCATTGTTGCCCTCAACACTGAGCTCTAAAGGCATCAAATTAACAAATGTTACTCAACTCTACCCTTAAAAAGCATCAAATAAACAAACGTTACTCACCACCAGCCTCTAAAAGAACAATTCACATGAAATAAATAAATGCTACTCACTCTAATGTTTAAACTTTGGTTACAGAAAAAAACTGAGCTGATGTACCCCCCCCCCCCACCACAGAGAATGGATGAGTGAAAAAGAATTAAACACTCTGAATGTAGTGATAAAAGTGATAAAAGCTGAGGTGTGTTACAGTTCCACATCAGGGCTGAAACAAAAGCCTTAAAACAGTGAAGGGGACAATACAGACCTGACAATCAAGAACAAGTGCTTTTATAGTTTTATAGATGGACATTATATATCATCAGGTCATTGATGTTAAAATATAGCGAAATGTCAGCAGTTATGTGAGATGATAATCTGAGAAGATAAACACGAAACAGACAGTGGACAGCAGATTACTGCTGATACTCTAGACATGGGAGGAGCAGCAGTAAATATAATAACGGGTATAAACGTGTTCAGTCAGAGTAAAGTCTTCCTTGGTCATGTTTCAGTGCCTAATTCGATTACTCTAAACCAGTTTCAGCTTTAAGGATAAATACAGGAGCGATTAAAGTAAAAGCTGGTCTCTATCGCTGCCCTTCTGTCGTCCTTCCTCCTGCCCGTCAAGGAGCAGCTTCGTTTTCTGCCGTCTTTAATGTGAAAATAGTCCTTTAAAGTTAACATTAGTGTCAACAAAACAGAATCATATTTCACTACTGGCTTCAGGTCACTAAGTAGAGCAAATCGCTGCCCACATTCATAACCTGTCTCACTCAGCACCTGCCCTTTTACGTCCATGTTGAGAATCTGATAAAAGCCAGTAATCTGAACAATTCAGGCAGATTTGAAATAAAGCAGATCAGTCCTGAGCAAAAGTCTTAGACCCTATTCACACCTGCTCATGTCATGTGTCCTGTACTTGGATTGTGTCCTGATAAGATTTTAGTCCTCAGATGTTTACACTCAGTAATCAAATGTGTCCCTTGTCTGCCAGACTGAAACCTGGTCACTATGCGGTGAATATGCAAATGAATACCTATGCGACAGTCAATTGGCTGCGCTGGGGCTCATTTTTCTGTTTTGTTCAAAAGAACAGCGACACTGTCTGTGTTTACAAGAAGAGGCTGTTTAGAATAATGATCTCACTGCGTTGTCGCCATCATGAACCACGTACATTAAAACAATGTGGTGTAGGGAGACAGTGAAAAATGACAAGGCGAAGGTGAAGTCTAACCAAACCGGAGCTTTACTTGAGCCAAGCAGCTTGTTCAGAGCGGGATATGGAATTAAGAATCACACTCAGAGGAGAAACTCATGTCAGGAGAAGAACTGGAAGAGCAGCGATGCTGCATTAAGAGGTGAAAGTCTGAAGGGCGTCTCTTTCATAAGCAGGACAGCAGGGGCGCTGTGACAGCACCGGGAGTGGGTTTTTTGTGTTGAATGTGTCTCAGACGCAAGTGTTTACACTGCTGCGTCTCAGACCTCCTCTTCAAGTGGTTCAGATTTAAATCTGTTCACAGCTCCATGTTTATGTGGATTAACCCAATCCAGATATGATCTCGATACTCAAGACACATGAAATGGCCAGATGTGAACAGTGTCTTTGGCACCTGAGAAACCTATATTTTAAAATCTATATATTTTAAAATATAAGTATCTTTATTCACACTAATATTACAATAAATCCATTAATATAATTAAGACAGTAAACGCTGGAAGCCCAGGGTTAACTGTAGCTCCATCAAATGCCTGGCTGGGCTTGATCAGTCCATCATTAGATAAAATCAGGAGCTGCTGACAGACCTTTACACATCTGTGCAGTAGCTGGAGGCACTGAGAATAAATCTGGACCCAAAGCTATGTTCTTCTGACCAGTTCTGTTTTCACACAAAACTAATTGGGTGCTCTTCACGGTTTACACACAAGACTAATCTAGATCCAACGCTTTCTGGTTGTTTGTGATTATTCTATTGTGATTTTGTCTTTTTGCTGCAGAAAGAACCCTCACTGCTCACATATACACCTTTACACTCTTTACATGGGGGGCTCAGACTTTTGCCCAGGTCTTTTCCAATACAAGATCATTCAAAATACGTACTGATTAGAAGCAAACACAAAAACAAAGACAATAAACAAACTCAGGCAGGGGCTCATTCAGTGCAAACTGCTCATCAGATTTCAAGCATGCAGACAGATCAGTGTTCTGTTCCACCACTGATTCCACACGTTTCCTTTCATAATTATATTGCAATGTTTTGATACAGATATTGTAGGATCTTTCATGGTGTTCGATTTCTTTGCTAACTGGAAAAAAGCTGCAGTTCAATTTCTTTCAATGCAAACCGCTGTGAATGTGAAGCGTGCAGGTGTGGCTCATTAAAAAGTGCGAGTGCGTTTAATTAGGTGCGAAGCAGTGGCTGTGGTACCTGTCCCAGTGTGCAGGGGTGAAAGCAGGCTGAGCAGTGATTATTGATCAGTGATGCAGGGAGTTAAACGGAGCCGTGGCGCCGTAATCCAGACACTCTCGATGACTGGCTTCAGCCTGACGGGTGGGTGGGGATGCAAGGGGGTTAAAGACATTAAGCTCAACACATCAACACAAAGAACAGACGCAAAGCCTGGGTGAGAAACCCATAGCGAAAATGACTTTAAAACAAACACTTTTCACTTTGACCAATTCCAACTTATCAGTGATCAGGAAAAAAAAAATAATTATGCCGTCCTGTGACGTTGTGTGAGAAGATGGGGAGGAACTTCATGTGAACCACCTGTTCATCTTCATCCTCCCAGTGTTGGTGGGACTCAGTGATAGGGGGAGTCCTAGTTATTGGGTGGAATTGGAGATGACTAAAGTTGGGTTTTTTGGGGGAAAATCCAAAAAACCCCAAAAAAGAAATATATGATTTTACTAAGACCATTGATGTCTGATTTTTAAGAAATATTTTAATCTGTATTGCCCAATTTTATTGGTTACATTTTCAGCTTCCTTCAGATCACAAATGAAACAGTGGGTCCCTAACTAAGTTTGATGTGGAATATTATGGAAAAAAGTCCATCGTCCTGACCTTGCGGGTGCTGTCCAAAATGGACTTTCTAGGGTGAAAATAAACCCAAAAACACACACGTTTTTAAAGACAAGAGTGAAAAGTGAGCCAGAGACACATGGGATTAGTGTCACAGAGCAGGCACATTGCAGGGACACACATGTTGTCCATCACAATACATTCATGCATCACACACACACTTGCACATGAACACACTCTCAGCTGTCACTCACAGTCACAGTTAAACTGCATGAATTCAGATGATGCCATGGAGCTGAACATTAGTATTCTGTTTGATTTTAAAACATGTGGAGTACTTACAGCGGCCTTGGCTAACTGGTTGGCCCTCTGCCGGCGTAGATCAGATTTGATCAGTCCTGAGAAGAGAAGCTCATTAGATATGAAGACTGACCGGCAGTGATGACCTTATGAATTCTGATCTACAGTCACAGACACATTTCAGTTTAAACCTCACAGGACGACTGGACCAGACATTTTAATAATGCAACGTCACAACATTTGCATTATTTTAAGCCAATGGAACATCCTTAAACACTCCAAAACATAAACCTCTCTTATGTTTTACAGATCTCTCAATGTGCCTTTAATGATTCAGGTCCAAAACTGATTTTGTTTCCATCCTAGTTTTGTTTTTATGAATGACTAAAAAGCCTCAGCTCCTGCAGTTCAGATGAAGCAGGTTCATTAGAGTTAAAGCTAAGGCCGAGTTTCTGATGACTGAACTGTTGGTTTGGTTTTCAGAGCTAAAATCGTAGTCCATTGTTTTTGGACATGTCCAAAGCATGTGGGTGGCCACTAGGGGGCGCACAGCAGAAGGTTGGCTCTTTTAATACCATTTGAAGCGAAGTAAAGCGAACATTTTGTCATACGTGAACACACCACAGCACACAGTGTGAACAGCACAAAATTCTTCCTCTGCGTTTAACCCATTCACCAAGTGAAGCAGCGGGCAGCCAAGAACTGTGTGGGGACGGTACCTTGCTCAGGGTACCTCAGAGGTGCTTAGCAGTCTTGGGAATCGAACCCACAACTTCCTGATCGCAGAGTAAACACACTAACCACTAGGCTACCAACTGCCCCATTTAAATGAATTTCAAGGTTCAAGATTCAAGGTCTGTTTATTGTCAAGACAGCAGTATACTCGGTATACAGTGTATTGAAATGCCATTCCTCACAGGCCCTCCATGATACAGAATATAAAATATCAGAATATCAAAAATACAAAAATATAGGGCAAGAGACATACACAAATATAAATCTAACTAGATTTTTAAACAGGACAGGAAGGATACAAAGTGTGAGTGTGCAGTTACAGTAAAGTGAAACATGCAGCCGGAATTTAAAAAGTTATGGTCGGGAAACTGTTCACATATAGTTGTAAAAATTGCAAAATGGGCATGAGGTAGACTATATTTTGGCAAATGTACAAATCTACGATAAATGAGCATTTTGTATTAGAGTCCAGTCTGTAGGATTTTGTGTTATTTTTGTCTACAGAAGGTGTTTTGTGTTGTTAAGTTTAACAGTCCTTTGGTGGCAGTGAGTTAAGAGCCCTGACTGCTTGGGCAAAGAAGCTCTTGCAGTATCTGGCAGTTCCAGTTCTGATACTGCGGAACCGTCTGCCAGACGGAATTTGAGTTGCAGGAGGAAGAACCACGGAGAGGAACCAAAGGCGTCCCCCACCGGGCCACATCGGCCAGCGAAACGATAACAGCCAAGGCCAGGGATGGAAGCCAGTCAGAGTGAAAACGAGAATTAAATCCACGATTGACATCAGGACATGCTATTTAATATCATATTTTATTTTAAATGCACAAAATTACGAGATGGGAGTCACCTCAGAGACAATTTGTTACTAAGATGAAATTTGTCCTCAATATGATTTTATTGGTTTATTGGTTCTTCACTGGACACTCCGACCTCCTTTCCCATTTTCCACAAGAGAAGAACAGGGGTGTCACGCCTGAGCACATATAAATTCCAAAATAAAAGTCTAATGAGTCACTGTTTTGCTGTAAACGCTGATGTCTGATTAATATTCAAATATTAAATTGTATTGGCTGATATTACTGGCTGGATTTTCAGCTTCTTAAAACCACAAAATATTACTGTGGGACCCTAATTAGGGTTGGAGATCTGTAAAACATAAGCAAGTTTTATTATTTAACCCATAAGAGAGGTTAATTCGGCCCATTTGTGAAGAACGTGTTGTTGCGCCACCTTGTGGACATCAGGAGCAGTGCTACCAGAGAAGATGTAAATACCAAAAGAAAAATCTTGTTAGATTATTGTTAAATAGTATAAAATAAAAATAAAATATTGATACTTGGTGCCAGTGCATAAATAAAATATTGTACTGAAACACTGTGATGTAACAATTTTTTCCTCCCACCTCTGCAAAGAATACAACACGTGAAGTCCCCCCAAAACCTGAAATTTCTATTTATTTATTTATTTGTATTCATGGGACAGGTAGGAGGCTCCATGGTGGCTAAAATAGCCAGCAGAGTAAATAGAGGTTTTGAGCAGAGGACAGAAAAAAACCTCTCTGATATTGGTAAAGCTTTGAGTCATTTCTTCCAGACAATTTCACTATTAGAATGATCAGGAAACTCTGGCAGCATGCCAGAAATGCTGCAAGCGGATAGATAGAATAATAAGGAACAGTTGGAAAAGGACAAAAACAACACTGAGCGGAGGACAAACAGACAGACGGACGGACGGACGGACAGACAGGGACAGACACGCAGATGGACAGATAGACGGACAGACAGAGGGACAGACACGCAGATGGACAGATAGACAGACAGACAGAGGGACAGACACGCAGATGGACAGATAGACGGACAGACAGATGGACAGACAGAGGGACAGACAGAGGGACAGACACGCAGATGGGTGGACAGAAGGACAGACAGACAGGCAGATGGACAGACACACAGAAGGACAGACACACAGACAGACAGA
>JBBIGA010000153.1:20079121-20089867 GCA_037576975.1 Alestes dentex | reverse complement strand
AGTTTGCGCATTAAGGTCTCTGATTGCAGTGGCATGTCTCCTGGCAAGAATAAAGACTAGGCCGTACAGTATGATTAAAACAGCACATGGGAAAACAAACGTAACCAAAAGATCCACCAGAGACCAGACCTCATCCAGCAAAAAGTAACAGTCTCCAGGACACGTTAATATTGTCTTAAAGGGTAAATTGAAGTACAGGAGTACTAAAACATACAACAGCAATAAAAACCATACACACAAAATCACAGTGCACACTGTGCTCACAGAGACTGTTTTAGCGTAGAGGAATGGGCTAGACAGAGTGAAATACCGATCAACTGCAATCAGAGCCACATTATAGATGGATGAGCTTGTGAGTAAATAAGAAGCTAAGAGAAAGCAAATACAGTAAAATCTCTCAGAAATCCCACATGTCTCGATCATCCAGATTAAAATTAGCAGCATCACCAAAGCTCCCACCAGAAAGTCGGACACAGCCAGAGAGAGGATGAGCATGTTGGTCGGTGTGTGGAGCTGCTTGAAGTGACAGATAGAGATGACGATGAGCAGGTTTCCACATACCATCAGCAGGACGACAGCGGCTGTAGATACATACAGTAACACATACACAGCAGTAGATATAGATCTCACTTGACAGTCATAAGGAAGACAGCCATCAGTTTGGTTAACTCCAGTAGAATTCATACTTTCGTTTCAAGTGCAAAAGGCAGTTCAGAGACTTGTATAGTGTAGAAACTTCCCACCCATTCATAAGAGTTTCATGTGTAAAATGTGATGATGTAATGCTGTCATGATACCAGTCAGTGGCTGCTAGAGGTCGCTGTAGGACCGTGAACTGGCCTCTCCTGTCATGATTCCTGTCTGTGACCGCTAGTGGTCGCAGATTTGCCTGGGACTGGATTTCTCTCAGCTGGACTAAGTTTAAGTTAATTATCACCAGTTTGTCATTGGTTGTCACATTGTATTTAAGTTGGGTAGTCTTTTGTCTTGTCATGGGAGCATACAATCACCTTAGTCCGGTTTGTGTCTTCACATGTCTTGTTTGCAGTTCATACCTGGCCACCGTGCCTATTTTCTGTTTGTCTTGTTTTGTAAATAAATTATCGTTGTCATGTCAGTCTGTGCCTGTGCCTCCTTCTCGTCCTTCCTGCTTGGACCAGGCCGGTATGTGTCAGAATGCTCCCATCAGCAAGGCACAGCAGACTTCCACTTGAGCCCCGTAAACTCAACACATGTCCAGCATGGGACTCAGTGGCGAGAGGAGCCGAGCACTGGGAGTCGGTGCAGCTCTCCGCCTATGGCCCCAGCACTCATCTTTCTTCCCGTGGCCCCAGCGCGCAGCTCTCTGCCCGTAGCCCCAGCTCCGGTTCCAGCAACGGTCTCCGCACCGGCCGCTCCAACTGCACCGCCGGTCTCCGCACCAGCCTCACTGACTCCAACGCCAGTCTCTGCTCAGCCGCTCTGACTGCAGCACCGGTCTCTGCACCGGCCGCTCTGACTCTAGCACAGGTCTCTGCACCAGGCCCTCTGACTACAGCTCCGGTCTCTGCACCAGCTGCTCCAACTCAAGCGCCGGGAGGTTCCGTACCAGGCTGGAGGTCAATGGCCAAATCATAAGGCCGGTGAGGTGGCAGGGCGACAACTTTGCTTTTACTAATGACTTCCTTTAAGTCCCGGTACGGCTCGGAGATGGCTTCAGCATCGACGTTGGGCACAGTGGACTCCCCAGAGCATGTCCCAGCCGATGCCGTGAGATAAGTGAGGAGCCAAGGGTGACTGAGGATGATGGGAGGATCCGTGAGGTGAGTGACCAGGAAGGGGATTTGCTCTCTGTGCTGGTCCATGGTGAGGAGTAAAGGAGAAGTCCACACTAAGCTGAACAGCAAAAGAATGGTCAATAAAATTGCCAGACGCCCCTAAGTCAACAAAAGCGGTGGCAGTGACCCGTTTGTGGCTGAGCTGGATGTGGACCTGGAAGGTGAGATGGGAAACAGTCGGGGTCACGGAGGTTCACCTGGTCTGACCCTTTCCCAGACGGAGCGGGCAGACAGCACGGTGGTGGACAGGGGAGGCGGAATAGGCATACAGGCTTTTACAATAGCGCCTAGCCCACTCCGTCGGATCCAGGAAGGCGCACCCTACCTGCATGGTTTCCCCAGCTCTGGAGTGGGCCTCTGATGAAGGTGGAGCCTCCACTGAAAAAGATGGCTTGGGTCGTGGTGTCGTTGACGGCAGGGTGCGCAAGGTTGGCCTCGGGTGAGAGCTCATGCGCAGGTCCACGCGCATACATAACTGGATAATCCCTTCCATCCCTTAATACGAGGAGCCAACCCCTCGTAGAAGGCTGTTCACAGTGCGGTGTCGGCCCAATTAGTCTGCATGGCCAGAGTGCGGAAGTCCGCGGTGTAGCGACTGTGTAGAACACAATAACCAAAACACAGGCTAAAAGGAATGATGCAACATCTTACTCAAGACTCGTGGTATGTGTGCGCACATGTGAATGTCCCAAAATGTCAGACTGCCTAGGCAACAGTCTCCACGAGAGTCCACGCGATGTCCTTGCAACCACAATTCTGCCAGCGAGAAAAAGAATTGAGAATTGAGATAAAGCAGGACCACAGATGTCCCAAACTCTAACTCAAAGACATCGCCTAATAAAACATAAAGAAAATAGGGAAGCAGACACACTACAAACACACAAATCAAAATAGCAACAACCTTTGCTGCTTTTCTCTCAGACTTCATTGAGTCTGTTCTCTGATTGAACAGGTCTCTGATTGCAGTGGCGGGTCTCCTGGCAAGAATAAAGACTAGGCTGTACAGTATGATTATGACAGCACACGGGAAAACAAACGTAACCAAAAGATCCACCAGAGACCAGACCTCATCCAGCAAAAAGTAGCAGTCTCCAGGACACGTTAATATTGTCTCAAAAGGTAAGCTGAAGTACAGGAGTACTAAAACATACAACAGCAATACAAACCAGTCACACAAAATCACAGTGCACACTCTGCTCACAGAGACTGTTTTAGTGTAGAGGAAGGGGCTAGACAGAGCGAAATACTGATCAACCGCAATCAGAGCCACGTTATAGATGGATGAGCTTGTGAGGAAATAAGAAGATAACATATAACAAATACAGTCAATTCTCTTAAAAATCCAACATGTCTTGATCATCCAGGCTAAAATTACCGGCATCACCAAAGCGCCCACCAGAAAGTCGGACACAGGATGAGCATGTTGGTCGGTGTGTGGAGCTGCTTGAAGTGACAGATGGAGATGATGATGAGCAGGTTTCCACACACCGTCAGCAGGATGACAGCGGCTGCAGATACATACAGTAACATAAACAGCAGTAGATACAGATCTCTCTGGACATAAGAAAGACAGCCATCAGTTTGGTTAACTCCAGTAGAATTCATACTTTCAACATTTCAAGTGCAAGAGTGTGGCAGTTAAGAGTTAAGTGTAGAAGCCTGTCCCACCCATTCATAAGAGTTTCATGTGTAAAGTGCGATGATGTAATGCCCATAACAAAAACATGTCACAATACCAGTCAGAGGCCGCTAGAGGTTGCTGTAGGACTTTGAACTTGCCTCCCCATCATGATCCCTGTCTGTGACCTCTAGTGGCCGCAGCTTTGCCTGGAACTGGACTTCTATCAGCTGGACTAAGTTTAAGTTAATTATCATCGGTTTGTCATTGGTTGTCACATTGTATTTAAGTTGGGTAGTTTTTTGTCTTGTCATGGAAGCATACAGTCACCTTAGTCCAGTTTGTGTCTTCCAAGGGCTGCCACCCGTGATTCGGTCCCTTCGATGACTCCCACCCACAGTTCAGCTCCCACAGTATCTCCTCCATGAGCGAGATGCGGCGGATCTAAGATGCACCCATGGCGGCTGCAAGAATATCAACTCAACCCTGTTCAACTCAGCTCAGCCCAAATCAGCCCAGTCCAGCTCTACTCAACCCGACTCGGTGCAGCCCGATCCAGCCCAATTCAACTTCACTCAGCTCAGCTTCATTCAGTTCACTACAGCTTAGCCCTACTCAATTCAGTCCACCTCTGTTCAGTCCACCTCAGTTCAGTCCACCTCAGCTCAGATCTCCACAGTTTAGTCCTCCACAGTTTAGTCCACTGTAGTTTAGTCCACTGCAGTTTAGTACACCGCTATTCAATCTACCTCAGGTCAGCCCAGCCTCCTCCATGGCTCCGGTCAGCCAAGCCACCAAACCGCAGAATCACCCTGCCACAGAACCACAGAGCCAAGCTGCAAAGCCGCAGAGCCAAGCCGCTGCAGAGTTGCAGTGCCAAGCCGCTGCAGAGCTGCAGTGCCAAGCTGCCGTGCCCCGGGGTCCAGAATCTTTGACTCCAGAGAGGGTACTGACAGCTCCTGTCTTGACTCCAAGATGGCTACACCGGCTCCACGGCAGCTTTAGCCCCCAGTTCCGGCTTTCAGATGGCTCCGGACTCCCACGCCGGCTCCTCGGTCGCTTCAGCCTTCTGCCCGCAGCACGCAGCTCTCCGCCCATGGCTCCAGTGTGCAGCTCCCGCCCGTGGCCCCAGCTCCGGTTCCAGTGCCAGTCTCTGCACCGGCCGCCGAGACTTCAGCACCGGTCTCCACGCCGGCCGACTCAGGTCCTGACTCAGCACCGGTCTCTGCACCGGCCGACTCAGCTCCTGACTCAGCGCCGGTCTTCCCACTGGCCGCCCCAACTCCAGCGCCAGTCTCCGCACTGGCCACCCCGATTCCAGCGCCGGTCTCCACACCGGCCTCACCGACTCCACCACTGGTCTCAGCACCCGTCTCACCGACCCCAGCACCGATCGCCACTCCAGCCTCACCAACCACAGTGCCGGTCGCCACACCGGCCTCACTACAGTGCCAGCGTTAACAGCTGTGGCTTCCGCCCCGGTCTCAATGCCACCAGCCATGCCTCCTGCCCCTGCCTCAGCTTCACCAGTTGTGGCTCCTGCCCCGGCCTCAACGTCACCAGCCATGGTTCCCGCCCCACCTTCAGTGTCACCAGCCATGGCTCCCACTCCAGCCTCAGCTTCACCAACCGAGGGGACCACCCTGGCCTCAACATCGGCAGACATGGCTCCCACCCCGGCCTCAGCTTCACCAGCCGTGGCTCCCACCCTGGCCTCAGCTTCACCAGCCGTGGCTCCCGTCCCAGTTCGTTAGTAAAATATGAGAAGTAATATTTGTTTTTCGCATCGGCCATCAGAAAATGCCCAGCAGATGGCGCTGTGAGGGACATGGCATCTGCTATCCGCCAAGCCCCTCCAAGTCTCCAGGGTTGCCTGGATGACTTTGAAAGACTCCACATGGAGTGCGTGGTGGAAGGAGTGTGCTGCCGAGCACTGGTTGACGCTGGCTCCACTACCACGATCAGGCTTGTTACCCCACATGCAGCAGCAGACTCCACCTGGCTGGATGGAGACCAATGTGCAGCTCACCACTGGCCTGATGCTAACATGCGGGGAAAGAAGCAGCTGACCGTCACCGTGAATGGGGTGTCAGTCAAGCACAAGGTGTGGCTCGCAGACGTGGTGGAGCCGTGCATCCTGCGGCTGGACATGCTAGCAAAGCTGGGGGTTACAGTAGAGGTTGCAGCGGGACAGATCCATGGTGCCGTGGGGGCCAGTTCGTTCCAGCGGAGCAACGGAGAGGCCAATGCTGCAGTGAACGGAACTCACTTGGCAGAGGGGCCATCCACCGAGACACGGCAGGCGGTCCAGGAGCTGTTGCAGAGGGACAGCGCGGGACTCACTGAGAGTCAGAGAGCCGAGTTGGAACTGCTACTGATGTGGAACGTTGACCTGTTTGCGGCGAAGGATGAAGAGTGCATGCGCACGGCCTTGGTTCAGCACCACATCAAAACCCCGTTCGTTTGCGTCCAAATTGGCTGTCGCCTGATAAGCGGCAGGTGGCCGAGCAGAAAATCAAAGAGATGGTGCAGCATGGGTGATCGAGCCATCAGACAGCCCCTGGGCAGCACCCGTGGTGCTGGTCCGGAAAAGGACAACGCGTGCGAGCCACGTAGGAATTGTGAAGAGCCTGCTGCAAGCGAAACATGTCTCGTTCCAACCGTGTGATCACAATGGATGATAATATTTTAGTGAATTCAGCCTCAATCAGCGGTTAAAGAATATCGTTAACCTCAGCGCATAGTTGCCTAAATCATATTTCAATGTTTTTGGAAAACAAGAAAAAACCCATTTTTTTAAAATATTGAAATTGTAACAGTACATTCAACCAGATGTGTGAACAAGAATGCAAAAAGAAAAAGACCCATCATCAATTGCCTAACAAATAAAACTGACTTAGGCAGAATATGCCATGACTTAGGCATTTGTTCTCTTACATATAAATGCAAACATAGCATAACAAAAATTGTTTTACTCCCCTAAATATAACCAAGATGTGTAACTTGTTAACCTTAACCAAGTTGTTTCTTGATGTCTAACCTTAGACATCTTAAACCTCTAACCACTATTTTCCTTTCCCACCCTTAATCGAAGTTCCACTTAGGTGCTGTGCAAACTCATTTTCACACTGTCTATTGATGAGGGAGGTTGTCATTGTACTGGTGGGCCACTTTTGGTAGTACTGCTTTCATTGCCTGCAAGTCACTGAACTTCCTGAGAGTAACAGGAAGAATTTGAAATTTAATGCAGGCAGCTACAAGATGTTAGTGAAGGGAACACAGCAGTGGAGCGACATAAACAAATCTAGGAAGACTGGAAACAAACCATGCTGCAGCATTGTAGGTCATGTGCATGGACCTGATGGCCATTTTTAGAAGACTGGCCAATATTGTAAAAGAAAAAACTGCATGACCAGGTTTGCACTGGTGTAACCAGGGGATGGATGGTGTTCAGGATCAGTCTCTGTGGTTAGTGCAACTGGCCTGTAGTCCAATGGGACACAGGATTGCACCTTCTTTGGTACAGGGACCAATATTTTCCACATCAAACACTGCAGAAGAAAAAACTGCATGACCGGGTTTCATGCTATCTTCTGAGCACATGATCCAGTTCTGGATCCAGAGCTCCCATGTGGAAGCTAAGCGACACACAGAATCTTGAAGGGCATTGTTGAAGGGTGTTGCACTGTTTAGCAGATGCAGGGGTACGCAAGGCCCTTGCAATCATCTGACAGTGGAGTACACTGCAGGACACCGAGTCATGGTAGGCCGACCAGTCTCCTGATCCTCTACGTACAGCTGCCTAGGACATGGCAGCTGCCCTGCAGACTTCGCAGATCCCTACCAGGCTGGTCCCCCAGATTTTGGGTGTTGCTAGGCTCACTACACATTTTTGGGCAATTGCCAAAATGTCCCCTAGTTCCATTTACATTTACATGTATGGTATTTAGCAGACACTTTTATCCAAAGTGACTTCCATTGCCTAACAACAGGGGACAGTCTACCTGGAGCAACTTGGGGTTAAGGATCTTGCTCAGGGACCCAGTGGTAGTATGCTGAAGGTATTCGAACCCATGATCTCTTGGGTAAATCTTGTAAATGTAATCCCCATCCAGATTCCTGCCCAGCCCTTCCAGCGTTAACCCATTATAATGCAAGTTTTGCAGGTTGACCTGCCAGCTGGGCATGTTCAGGTCAACTTATTAGAAAATGTTACCAGTGCAAGTTAAAAAGTGACAAAGCAGTGTTCCAGCTACGTTGTATAATATTACAATGAATAGTATTATTATTATCAATTATGATATAATTATTAGTAGTAGTATATAAAATAAAGCAAAATAGGGTGGGATGGATTCAGTTGTTTAACAAATTAACAAAGATTTTTGTGTGGCTGTGTATCACTCAGGAACATTTTCCAGTTATATTTTGTTTATAAATGTTTCCAGGTGTACAAATATTTTTTTCTAAATTTACTCTAATCTTTCTTTCATATTTTCAAAGAACTCCAAAATTTCTTACACATCTTCAGTGTGTAAGAACTAGATGAACTAGAAAGACATCTTTTGTCAGACATTTATTATTACATCCAGTTAAGTGAATAAAGATGCACTGATAAAACTGTCTACTTACTACGAAAGTTGCCAAAGTAAATCAGATTCAAGATTCAAAGTTTGTAATATGAACAAAATACAGTGTACATGTCACATCCCCAGTCAGTGGCTGCTAGAGGCCACTGTTTGAGTTTTGTTTGTGGACTTTTATTTTGACTGGGGGTGTGGCCTTATCCCTGGCAGAGGGAAACAATAAGGGCTCTCAGCTGCCAGGGATGAGAATAATGTGCATCAGGTGATTTGAGTTCTGTCCTGGGTATTTATAGGCCATGTGTTTAGTTTGTCCTTTGTCCGTTCTCCCTCACCTTACCCTTGTTTGTGAATGTTTGGGTTCACCTTCAGTTTGTCTCTTTCGGCCATGGGCGTCAACGCCATTCAATCAGAGGGGGACGTGTCCCCCTCACATTTCATAATTATTCGTTTGCCCCTCCCCCCATATTTATCATAAATAATTAGTTCACTCAGCGCTGTTGAATCTTGAATCTTTCGCGAAAGAATCCACTCTACTTGATCAAGAGAAGAATACACACACCACTGGAAATCCAAGCAGCCTGTCTGGGTACTGGAGGCAAACCCGAGCGGATTTCCAGTGGTGTGTGTATTCTCTCAATTAAGTGGAGTGGACTCTTTTGCGAAAGATTCAAGATTCAGGATTGAACAGGGGTTTCCAAACACCCCCAACCCTTAAAAGGACGAGACTTTGCATGCTCGCAGCAACCCCAGCCCCCACCCACCCCGATCCTTGCCCTAACCACGCCCCCACACGTGGACCTATGCGCCCCCCTCACATTAAAAATGCTTCTGACGCCCCTGCTTTCGGCCCTCGAGCCTGGTTTTTGTTTACAGATTTGTAAATAAAGACAAAAGAAACTATTGTGCCTCCTGCCTGAACATGCCTTATCAAGACGTGACAGTACAATGGATAGTGAAATTCTTAATTGACGCTTCTCCACAGACCACAGACAATTACTAATGGACACCGTTATTATCACAATACAATAAATACAACTTTCAAGTGACAGAGCATGGTAGCAATCACAGTGGGCCACAGTTTCACAGTGGGTAAAGTTTGGGGATTGCAATACAGAGAATTCTTCAGCACTATACAGAATTAGTGTGTAATTAAAGTGACAGTGCAGATTGTTGTGCATGAGCCAGCTCAAAAATATACAAATATGACAGTGTATAACTTTGCAGTAATATTGAAAATGTGTAGGTTTAACCGTCTTATAGCAGAGGGGTAGAAGCCATACCTGAATCTTATAGTTATAATATAGAGTACTGAGCCTCTTACCAGAGGGCAGAAAGAAGAAAAGTGTCAGTGGAGGGCAACTCGAGTCCTTCATGAAGCACTTTGACTGGATAGCTCAGAGCTGATTATCTTTTGAGCAGTTTTTCCTCTCTGAGGAAGTTAAGGCCTTGGTGGGCCTTTTTAAAGGTAGCTGCGGTGTGTTCTGTCCACTTGAGCTGAGAACTGAGTGTGACCCAAGGAATTTGAAGTTGCTGACCCTCTCTACGGCACCTCCTTTAAGGTAGATGGGGGCCTGAACTGCATCCTGTTTCCTAAAGTCAATGACCAGCTCCTTAGTTTTGCTGACATTAAGGGACAGGGTATGGTACTGTTGTCAGTTAACTGTTTTCGTTTTAATGTTTAAACACAACATGATATGTGTTGTATCACAAAGTCCTTAGTGCATAAGAGAGCTAACAGAAGACCTTCTGATAAAGATAGTAAGGAAATACTGTTGGGTAGACCAAAACCACGCACCACAAACCACACAATATAGAAGAGGTTTGGAGTTTGGTGCAATTCTTTGATAGCAAAAGGCTTACAACCAAGTAATTAAAATTATGATTTTGTTTGGGATACTTCTGATACATCCAGTTATGTTTGTTCCAGTTATAATTCATCCGAGAACTGTCATCAATGCAGAATCTGTCTTAAATATTTCTAAAGTTAACATCAATTTAACACACTTCCTAAACCACGGGTAAAACAGGGCATAGATGACAGGATTGATGGCAGAATTAAGATAAAGCATGATCAAGACTTTTTGAAATGATTCAAATTCAATTTTAACAACGCTGCCCAATACAGTGTAAACAAAGTATGGAAATAAACACGCCAAAAACACAGACACTAAAATTCCGAGCACTTTAGCTGCTTTCCTCTCAGACTTCATTGAGTCTGTTGTGTTCTTTGATGTCCTAGTTTGAGCATTAAGGTCTCTGATCGCAGTGGCGTGTCTTCTGGCGATAATAAAGACCAGACTGTACAGTATGATTATGACAGCACATGGGAAAACAAACGTAACTAAAAGATCCACCAGGGACCATACCTCATCTGGTAATAATAGGCAGTCTCCAGGACACATTAATATCTTATCAAAAGGTAAATTGAAGTACAGGACTGCTAAAACGTACAACAGTAATAAGAACCAGTTACACAAAATCACACTGCACATTGTGCTCACAGAGACTGTTTTAGTGTAGAGGAATGGGTTAGACAGAGCGAAATACCGATCAACTGCAATCAGAGCCACATTATATATCGATGTGCTTGTCAGTAAATAAGCAGCCAAGAGGTAACAGATACAGTAAAGTCTCCTAAAAATCCAACACGCTTCAATGATCCAGATAAATGCTTCAGGCATCACCAAAGCTCCCACGAGAAAGTCAGACACAGCCAGAGAGAGGATGA
>JBBIGA010000153.1:20043682-20058059 GCA_037576975.1 Alestes dentex | reverse complement strand
AGTAAAGTACAGATACTCAAAAACTGTACTTAAGTACAGTACTCAAGTAAATGTACTTTGTTACTGTCCACCTCTGCCATTTTCTAAGAATTAAACTTATTTTTGAAGTATTTAAACTTAAAACACTTAAAAAAATTATGTTATGAAAGAGGGGAAAAAATGTGCATTGAGAGATGAGACAAGGGAACGTTGTGGTGCAGGTGTTTCGCTACTTTGTACCAGGCCTCACTAATAATTTAATAAAATAGAAAATAAGCTAAACCCAGATGTAAAGGGTCATAAAGATGTAGAGATGTAATGATCAGAAGTGAAATCCAGTGCTGCTCATCGGAGGGGTGGCTTTTTCCAGATGTTGCTGAGAATCACCCAACTGGTTTCATGGAAATCCAGGAATTAGTTTGTCTGTAGTTTGAAGTGAAGAAGACAATCACTCCACTTTCAGAAAGGCTGCAGATTGCTTGATTTGACATTTGATCAGATATTTGTTCCTAAACTTTATATGAATGACTGAAAATAAGGCCTGTTGGTAGTCATTTCTGCTCCACATGTGCCTTCTGTGGCTTCTCCTTCTCCTGTGCTCATGCCTACATCCTTGAATGCCTAATCTGTACGTTTTCCTGAGTTTAATGCAAGCAGACAAACCAAAATAATGCAAACCCAAATCTTGTTTAAATTTTCAGTTTAACATTTTCTTTATTGAAGGGTTGTCTTAATTTAAGAACCAACAGAACTATACAGAACATCTACACTAACCTAAAACTCTTGGCAAATTAGACTGGAATACCACCTTCTAAAAAGTCACCAACGGATGTTAAAACTCTAAAGTTTTCCATAGTAACCAGGCAATAAATATTTAATAAAAAACAGAACAGATTCTGCAACATGAAACAAAAAATTCCAAACAAAAAAACTTCAATTGTTTCATAATAAAGTGAACAAACAATTCACAACAATTTGAATAATTTGCAAAACGTGTGTTCCTTCATTTACTGAAAATCACCTAATTTCAAAGATTTTTTAGTGTGAAAACAGATTAATTTTTGAGGAACCTGGCTGAAAGATTTGACCTGATAACACCATCCGGAAAGCCTTTCTAAACCACTTGTAGAAGAAAGCGTACACTAGAGGGTTGCAGGTTGAATTCAGGAGGCCAATCCAAGCAAGCATATCAATCAATACTGGAGGAATTGAGTAACCAATGAAAGGATCGATAACATTACAGATAAAAAATGGTGTCCAAAGTGTCAGGAACACCCCCAAAATCACAGCCAGGGTTATGGTGGCTTTTCTTTCCTCTTTGCTTAACACTGACCGTGTGTTGTTTTTACACTTAGAGTCCTGAATAGATTTTGCTTGCTTTTGTGCAACACGGAATATTTTCATATATATGAAGAGCATCATGATGCCTGGTAGATAGAAGGAAAGAACAGAGGAAGCAGTACTGGAGGCTGCACTTTGAAACAAAAAACAGCCTCCTTCACACGCAATGTTTTCATAGTAAAAATCTTCAATGCCCCGAATGTTGAGCTCCAGAAATATTATTCCGAACCCAGCTACTATAGAAATGCTCCAGCAGACAGAAATCATGATCAGTGTGGCAAAGGGGGTGATTTTAATGTGATACAGCAGGGGGTGACACACAGCGTAGTATCTGTCAATAGATATGAAACACAAATTTATAATGGATGCGGTACACAATGTGATAGCAATACTGCTGTGTATTTTACAGAATAAAGTGCCCAAATACCAGCAGTTCTCCACAGAGCGTATCATTGTAGCAGGCATAAGAATGCCACCCAGCAGAAGATCAGTCACAGCCAGTGAGAGAGTGAGGAAGTTAGTTGGGGTGTGCAGCTGTTTAAAATGAACAACGGTCAGGATAACAAAGAGGTTGCCAAATACTGTCAAAATTACCACGGAACTGAAGAGCAAGTAAAGTGATATCCTCAAGTGCAGTGGATATACAAACTTTGGACAAGATCCGTTTACAAATTCATAGCAAAGAGGAGTGATGTCTGCAGTCTGAGCTTGGTTTGTCATGCTGGGATGATTCACAACCATTCCCTACAAGCAGGCTGGCCACAGTCGGAGAGAGAGAGGTAGTTAGTCAGTGAATGCAGCAGCTTGAAGTGAATTGAATGTTTATGATCAGATTCAACAAAAATAAAACAAAGTATGATTTCTGCTGCCTTTGGATAAACAAATTCTAGGTATAAATCACTAGAATTTGAATTGCAGAATGTTAGTATAACAATTGAACTGAAAATCATTTAGAAGTTCAAGTATTTTTGTAGTAAAATCTAATCATGAAAAAGAATCTGAATCATTTTCAAAGATGTTAGACAACACAATCATAAGAACAGTGATTATAATCAACTTAGATTATGTTTATGTTAATGTCAATTGAAATATAGGACAACTGTATACAAAACATGGACCCTGTCAGACCTTACCTCTGTTGGCACAGTTAAGGAACTCACACAGTCATCCTAATTTATAAAACACTCCCTTTTCAGTCACATGGTCATAGTTGTCCCATGATAACACATTGACTGGTAAACATGATGTCACTCTTAGAAAAAAAGACATTAAATTAGCAAACAAAAAACAGTGGGGTGAAATAGGAAAGCCTGGCTTTTTGGGATTTGGCCAGAGTGTCAGGCAGCTCCATCTCTTGGCAGTGAAGGCAGGCGCATAGACATTAACTATCTTTTATTTTCAAAAACAAAACAGGCACGAGGGCCTAACAGAACTCAAAACAAGAACAAAGGGTAACGGAGCACAAACCAAACAAGCCAGCATAACGGACTGTGGACCATCAACTAAGGTCCAACTGAAAGACAACTAAATACTAAACTCACAAGTCCAAAAACCAATCAAAACTAAATATCACTTTCCCTGAGCACACTGGCCAGCTGAAACACATAATACAAACAAACTCAAAACCGGTGTGCTCAGGCATGTCACAATCAGAGTCCAAACATTTAAACAAAGGAAAAGGATGGCCTCTAGTGGCCTACAACCGTCACAGTACCCCCCCTCGCCCTCCCCAGGGTGCCCCATTGGGGCGCCAGAGGACAAAGAAAGCCACCACAAGGGAGGAGAGGGGGTAAGCGGTGGCAAAAGAAGAATCCCATGGGCCCCACCTGGCCGCCTTGGCAGGCGTACCGCACAGACAGGGCAGCCCATGTGTGTCCCACGGTCCCTTCCTTTGAGGGGCTCTCTCTATAGTCCCCTCCGTGTTCTCCAAGATGGAGCCCCCTACGGGAAGCCCCTCCATGTCCTCCAGTACGGAGCCCCCTATGGGTAGCCCCTTTGTGTCCTCCGGGATGGAGCTCCCTATGAAGAGCTCCTCCTTGGCCTCCGGGAGCCCCTGCTGCTGGCTGTAACCTCTGCACTGCTGCTGGCTGTAGCCTCCGTGCTGTTGCTGATGTTGTGTTAGGAGTGTCTGCGATCACTCCTGCGAGCTCGTCCATCTGGTGCTGTTGTTCTGCAAGGTGCTGCTGGAGCAGTAGCTCATTCTCTGCTATGGGCTGGCTAGGCCGCATAGCTTCTATAGGTGGCGGGCTAGGCTGCGTAGGTAGCAGGGGCAATGCATAAAGTGCCAGCGTGTGGAGGGTCCTGGGACCAGAAGTGACCACAAATGAGGCTTGCTGGTCTTGCCTGGGGCTCGCCTCATGGGGCGAGTCAGGCACGAGCCTGGGTGGGAGAGTCCCGGAGGAAGTTGCGGACTTCTCAGGCAGCTGGTCAGTGGGCTGGAGAAGCAGGCGTCGTGACCCACCTCGCCTCCTTCGTCTCCGAACCGTGGAACTCCCACCTCACCTAACAGCGAGCCTAAGCGGAAGCTCTTCCATGGCCAGAACAAAGATGAAGGGATCCACAACAACCTCCAGAGCCAAAATTGTGGGCTCTTCTGCCCACCTGCTACCTCAGAAGCCCGGGTCCTCCTCCTCATCCTCAGAACTCCCGCCACCCAGCAACGTAGCAATGGAGAACTGACTCGTCCTTGTCAGTCCACCCCTCGGCTGGGTCCAGCTCGCCTCACTCAGGGTACACCCCCTCTCAGTCCCGTAGCTCAGTCTGCTGCGCCTTGGATGGCTGGTCCATCTGTCATGTAGCTCCGTCTCTTGGCAATGAGGGCAGGCGCATAGGCAGACTTCCATTTTACTATTGTTTATTTTCAGAAACAAGACAGGTACGACAACATAACACAACTCAAAACAAGAACAAAGGAGAATGGTACACAATCCAAACAAACCAGCCTAATGGACTGTGGACCGACAACTAAGGTCCAAGTGAAAGACAACTAATTACTAAACTCACAAGTCCAAGAACCAATCAAAACTAAACATCACTTTCCCTGAGCACAACGGCCAGCTGAAACTCATGGTACAAACAAACTCAAAACCGGTGTGCTCAGGCATGTCCAAACACTTAAATGAATTAAAAGGACAGCCTCTAGCGGCCTCCAACCATCACACAGAAACATTGCTGGAAAGCCAAACATCTAGTGGTTGATATCACTGGTAGAAGGAATATACAGAGGAGCTCCTAAGACTGACATGGCCAGCATGGAGATAGTAGAGCTGAAGTTTTGGAAATTCATCACTCATCTCCCTGGCTGAAGTCATTGAGACAGTGAGGAAATTCCTCAGTGACAAGGCACCAGGAGGAGATGGGATCTGCCCTGAAATGCTGAATGCTAAAGAATAAGGCTGAGCAGTCTATGTTGTGTGGTCGGGGGGTTATGGAGTGGTAGGAGATGATTTTTTTTTCCATTTTTATATCAGGTAAAAGAGAGTGCAATAGATTAATTGAGGTATCACACTGTTCAGCCTCCCCTGGGGAAAGATTTCACCCGGGTGCTGGAAAGAAGACTCTGGCTGACCACCTTCTCACCCTTGTTCAGATACTGGAGGAGTTTTGTGTTTTTGCCATGCCAGGTTTGCTGCTTTAAGCCATGTGGTCCTTGTATAATGGTAGTGAGAGCTCTGTCTGCATTTTAGGTACTTGGTCAAGCTCATTCATAATTGATACTCGACTGCACCTTCTGCTATCTGCAATTTAAAGGTGCAGTGAGTGGGTGGTAACCTCAGGACTACATCTCTGCTTCTTGCAGATGATGTTATTCTGTTTGCTCATCAAGATGGGTCCTGTAGCATGCATTTTAATGGTTTACAGTCAAGTGTGACGTGGTCAGGATGTGGCTGACTTTTAAGTATGAGGCCATGGTTCCTCTGGAGGGTGGCTGGGTGCAGCCATAGGTGTACGGTGAGGAGCTCAGATGTTCATCTCTAATTATTGTGGCTGAGTTCCTAGGGACAGATGGATTCTCTAGCCTGGATAGGGAGACGATCGTTGCAGCTTGATCACCTATCAGCCAAAGAGGTGATGAAGAGGGTAATAGTGGACCAATTTCTCCAAGCCCTGTGGCCAGGCTGGACTGTATCTGTGAAGTTAAAGGCGGTGGATCCCATGCATGAAAACAGTTAATGGAGAGTGTTAAAATAATGGATAGTTTTAAAAACAAGTAGTGCCAAATCTGCTGATGTAAGCAGTGTGTTCCCTTTATACCCGCTGTGAGAACTATGTCTGCAATTTGTCACAATTCTGGTGGCGACCTCTGGGGGTCGCTGCGGGACTGTAAAACCATCCACGGCTGCGAACTATTAGGCAAGGGCAAAATTGCCCTGGGACTGTGTATTTAAGGGGGCTCTGTCCTCAGCTGTGGTGTCAACACATTAATGTTGGTTGGTTCTCTCCCCTGTCCTGTCCGGTCTGTGTCCCCATTCTCTACTCAACTCTACTCTACTCTACTCTACTCTACTCTACTCTTCCCATTACCTTCTCACCTGGCCCCCGAGCCTTGTTTTCATTGTATTATCCAGTGTGTGTTTGGTGTGTAAATAAACCTTCACGTATGGAAGTCCTTCTTACCTTCTTGGTCCGGACCAGATCCAAACTGTGACAGAATGTGTTGACCCGCAAAGTGCAGGCAGCTCAGGGATTGTGGAGTGAAGCGGTTCTCCGAACGGAGTACCACGCTGGGTTGGCCCCTTATCTGAGCGACGAGCTGGTTCACCACATGCTACCTAAGACACTGGAGGGGATGATCCAGCTTAGTTGTTCCCTGGAGATTCTCCTTTCGCTCTATCACTGTTATTTTCCACCTCGATCAGACCTACCAGTCCATTCTACCACCCTAGTTAGCTCCAAAGCCTTTTCAGCCGACCAGTCCAGCTTAACTGCCCATTTAACCTCCCAGTCCAAAACAGGTCAGCCCAATTCAGATCACCCCAATGGGTCTTCTCTCCGTCCAGTGTCCTCTAGTCCTGTTCAGATCAGCTCAGTCCCGATCAGGCCAGTTTCTCTCAGTTCTGTCTCACCTTGCTCCATTTCACTCGATCCAGCACACTCATTGACTCCACCTCATCTCAGCTCTCCACCTCCTCTCAGCTCTGCACCTCTTTTCGGCAACCCACCTCATTTCAATAATTCTAACTCACTTAGTCACTCAAATCCACTTCGACCAGTTGCATTTCATTCACCACCGACTAGCACCACTCAGGGCAGTTCAAGTCAGTTCAGCCTACTATCTTTTCGCTCATCCTTAGCCAGTTTCACCCAGAACCACACAGTTCAGTCCAGTAACCCCTTGTTCCGCCCGGCAGTCTTCTCTGCTGTTCCAGCCCAGCCTGGTTCCAGCCCAGCCTGGTTCCAGCCTAGCCTGATCTCAATCTGATCAACCATCTGTGGGATGTCCTGGACAATCTAGACCATACTAAAGCCCACCTCTGTCACAGTGCCAGTCAGCGACCACTAGAGGTCGCTGCCGGACTAGGGAATTTCCACCAGCCTCAGCTGAGGCTGATTAGTCCTATGAACTGATTAACACTGGTGGGGTATATCAGGGAGGACTAAACCTGGTCAGGTTGTCGTGCATTGATGTTTCCTGTTGTTACTCCTTATCGTTCTCCCTCTCCTCCTCGACTCCTTCTCATCTCCCTCAACTCTCCCTATTCATCTCTCGTCTTCATCTAACTCCCTCGTTATTTGCCTGCCCTCTGTACCCCGTCGTGTTTCGTGTTTTGTGCTTCGCGTGTGTGTGTAAATAAATCTATCTTCATGGAGTTTCACGACTGTGTTCACCTCTCTCGTCCTCATTCTGTGACAACCTCACAAAATACACAAATTGTAGGATCTGTTTCTAATGTCATGATCCCCCATACGAAAGTATATATGAAGTATATATCATATTTTGTTTGCAAAATCTGAGTTTACTCTGTTGAAAAGGTTACTTTAAATATTATGCTATAATATTAGTAAAAATAATGTTTAATATTTAACATGAGAGAAATGTGTGCAATACATTACATGGATCTGTGACAGGGCTCATTCATAATTTTTTTCCAATGAAGAATTTATGCAACAAAAAGTCCCTCAGAAATGTGTCTTACAAATTTCAGCAAATTAGCATATGGCTTTTAAGGTGCTTTTTAAACAAATGTGCTCCTAATTTAATTCTTCATTTCATTTATTGTGGATTGTTTTAAAAACCAACAGACTTACATAGAACATTTATTCTGACCTGAAACTCTTGACAGTTTGAACAACTGGAATATCACCATCTTTAACAAGATGTTGCTATATTAAAGAGACAATAATTACATTATTTAATCAAAATAAGAGTAGATTAAAAAAAATTAAGGTCAAAAGACCTTTCCTCTGTTTCACAATGAAGTGAAGTAATAACTGACACCAGTTTGGATTATTTGCAACAAGTGCAAATTACCTTCAAAATATTATTTCCAAGATTTTTTAGTGTGAAAACAGATTAATTCTTGAGGAGCCCTGCTGAAAGATTTGACCTGATAACATCATCCTGAAGGCCTTTCTGAACCACTTGTAGAATAAAGCATACACCACAGGGTTGCAGGTTGAATTCAGATAGCCAGTCCAAGCAAGCATATCAAGCAGTACTGGAGAAATTGAGTAACCGATGAAAGGATCGATAACATTACAGATAAAAAATGGTGTCCAAAGTGTCAGGAACACTCCCAAAATCACAGCCAGGGTTATGGTGGCCTTTCTCTCCTCTTTGCTTAACACTGACTGTGTGTTGCTTTTACACTTAGAGTCCTGAATAGATTTTGCTTGCTTTTGTGCAACACGGAATATTTTCATATATATGAAGACCATCATGAGGCCTGGAAGATAGAAAGACAGAACAGAGGAAGCTGTGCTGGAGGCCGCACTCTGAAACATCACACAGCCTCCTTCACACACAATGTGCTCATAATAAAAATCTTCAATGCCCATAATGTTGAGCTCCAGAAATATTATTCCGAATCCAGTCGCTATAGAAACACTCCAGCAGACAAAAATCATGATCATTGTGACAGAGCTGGTGATTTTACTGTGATACAGCAGGGGGTGACACACAGCATAGTATCTGTCAATGGATATGAAACACAGATTTATAATGGATGCGGTACACAATGTGATAACAACGCTGTTGTGTATTTTACAGAATAAAGTGCCCAAATACCAGCAGTTCTCCACAGTGCGTATCATTGTAGCAGGCATAAGATTGCCACCCAGCAGAAGATCAGTCACAGCCAGTGAGAGAGTGAGGAAGTTAGTTGGGGTGTGCAGCTGTTTGAAATGAACAACGGTCAGGATGACAAAGAGGTTGCCAAATACTGTCAAAATTACCACTGAACTGAAGAGCAAGTAAAGTGATATCCTCAAGTGCAGTGGATATACAAACTTTGGACAAGATCCATTTACAAATTCATAGCAAAGAGGAGTGATGTCTGCAGTCTGAGCTTGGTTTGTCATGCTGGGATGATTCACAACCATTCCCTACAAGCAGGCTGGCCACAGTCGGAGAGAGAGAGGTAGTTAGTCAGTGAATGCAGCAGCTTGAAGTGAATTATGTTTGTGATCAGGTTCACCAAAACTAAAACAAAGTATGATTTCTGGATAAACAAATTCTAGGCATAAATCACTGAGTGATTGCAGAATGGAGGGTTTTCAGTATAACAATTCAACTGAGAATAATTTAGAAGTTCAAATATTTTGAGTAGTAAAATCTAATCATGAAACAGAAGCTGAATCATTTTCAAGGATGTTAGACAACACAATCATAAGAACAGTCATTATAATCAACTCAGATTATGTTTATGTTAATGTGAGTTGAAATATAGGACAATTGTATACAAAACATGCACCCTGTCAGACCTTACCTCTGTTTTCACAGTTAAGGGAGTCACACAGTCATCCTAATTTATAAAACACTCCCCTTTCAATCATTTGGTCATAGTTATCCCATGATAACACATTGACTGGTAAACATGATGTCACTCTGAGAAAAAAAGATATTAAACTGTCACTAGTGTTATATTTGGTAAACTCAATTTAACTAATTTGATTAAACAAACAGCCAGTAACATGAAATATGAGGAGAAGCTGGACAGCTTAGTTTTCAAAGAATGAAGAATTAATGCTTCATGAATATGTAGAAAATAAAATATTTATGAATCTGCACTTAAGTTGCCCTGGAGCAGGTTAGGCATGCAGGAAAGGTACTTATGGTGAAGCAGCCTTATAAAAAGTGGTCCACTCTTCTAAGACAGAAAATCCATGTTTAGATCAACTAAGCCTAAAGTTAGCTAAATAAAAAAATGTTATTTTATGGCTTTAATAAAGTGTGTGTTTAAAGTGTAAAGTGACCAGAGCACACAGCACGAAATTCTTGCTCTGCATTTAATCCATTCACCAAGTGAAGAAGCGGGCAGCCAGGAACACAGCGCCGGGGAGCAGTGTGAGTGGACAGTCAAGGGTACCTCAGTGGTGCCACTAGCGGTCTTGGGATTCAAATCCACAACTTTCTGATCGCAGGGCGAACGCCCTGACCACTAGAAGGAAGGCAGGTGTGGGGTTACTTGTTTACTGAGTGGTGCTGTGCTGAAGTTTGTCCTGGTGAATGAGATGTTCATCTCATTGCAATACTGGGTTGCACTGTGAAGTATCCTATCTGATCCTAGCCTATCCTGAAGCTGGCAAAAAATGTCTCAAGCAGGGACTGAGAGGAACATTACACATGATCTGTGTGCAAGCTGGTGTCCTGAATTGGATCCGATTTCAGGGGAAGCCTCCAAGTAGACCTAGCAAACAAAAACCAATAGAGGGGTGAAATAGGAAAGCCTGGCTTTTTGGGGAAAGATTTCACCAAGGTGCTGGAAAGAAGACTCTGGCTGACCTCACCCTTGTTCAGCTACTGGAGGAGTTGTGTGTTTTTGCCATGCCAGGTTTGCTGCTTTAAGCCATGTGGTCCTTGTATAATGGTAGTGAGAGCTCTGTCTGCATTCTAGGTACTTAGTCAAGCTCAATCATAGTGGATATTTAACTGTACCTTCTGCTATCTGCAATTTAAAGGTGCAGTGAGTGGGTGGAGGATGACCAGTGTGGTAACCTCAGGACTACATCTCTGCTTCTTACAAATGATGTTATTCTGTTTGCTCATCAAGATGGGTCCTGTAGCATGTATTTGAATGGTTTACAGTCAAGTGTGAAGTTGTCAGGATGTGGCTGAGCACTTTTAAGTCTAAGGCCATGGTTCCTATGGAGGGTGGCTGGGTGCAGCCATAGGTGTACGGTGAGGAGCTCAGATGTTCATCTCTAATTATTGTGACTGGGACAGATGGATGGATCCTCTAGCCTGGATACGGAGATGATCGTTGCAGCTTGATCACCTATCAGCCGAAGAGGTGATGGAGAGGGTAATATTGGACCAGTTTCTCCAAGCCCTGTGACCAGGCTGGACTGTACCTGTGAGGTTGAAGGCGGTGGATCCCATGCATGAAAACAGTTAATGGAGAGTGTGCTCCAGTGTGCATGATACAGCTCAGCCTCCTACGGAAATCTAACTTCAGGGTGCTGGAAATCAGACTCTGGTCAACTGTCAAATCCTGAATTCAGGAAGAACAATGCAGATTCCATCCTGAATATGGAATAGCAGACCATCTCCTTACCCTTGCAAAAGCTGACAGGATAATGAGAGTTTGCCAAGTCTGCCTAGATAGATAGTTTTAAAAACAAGTAGAAGGCTGACCACTGTATTTCCTGGGGTGTCCTGTGTGAGATGCTTTGGCACCATGCAAGTCTGATGATGTAAGCAGTGTGGTCCCTTTATACCCGCTGTGAGAACGATGTCCGCATTCTCTGTATTCTCCACATTCTCCACATTTTCCATTTGGGGTTGTTGTTCAGGATACACTTTACTGCTTGTTGCGCTTGTATAACTATGCATGTGACAAATAAAGAATCTTGAATCTTGATCTTGAATCCTCAGCTCTGTCAGGG
This sequence comes from Alestes dentex, assembly GCA_037576975.1. Lineage (NCBI taxonomy): Eukaryota > Metazoa > Chordata > Actinopteri > Characiformes > Alestidae > Alestes > Alestes dentex. The sequence continues at coordinate 20,046,692 of JBBIGA010000153.1, read as the reverse complement.
CTTGTCTCAAATTCGGTTAGTCAGAATGGTCAATGTTTCTGCTGAATCTTGTCTTTTGACTCTTGTCTTTGCATGATTCTCTGGTGCTCAAAATGCACACCGCTGCTAAAACATAATCTTATATGAAAGTACATCCTTATTTGGAGCTTAAAACATCACAGATTCAGAGATCTCAATCAAACTATGCAAACTTAATGGCATTTAGAAATGTTACAGTGGTGAAGATTTTGGTATAATGTAGAAGTCAAAACCACTAAATATATATTTTTTGTCTCTAATGATAAAAAAGCAGACAAAACACATGTGGTGTGAGAAGCCCAATGATGAGTGTGAATGGGGTTTGTGCGGGAGGGATGTACATGAGTGTTGGGGTTGGGGCTAAGCAGTGCTGTAGATTGTGGTCCTGAGCACTAGGTGGCACTACAGTGGTGGAGATTGTAGTCAAAAATGGGCATGGACCCTCATCCAGCCCATCATCACCAGTAAGCCTGATGCAGCATCTCCTGGAGACAACTGTCCAGCAGGTCCAGTTTAAATAGGAGCTGCTGTCCTGTGCCACCTCACGAAGCTGACGGCCAATGATGATGTAGAGGTATACATCCAGACCACTACCAAGTCCAGGCCGCAGTCAGTGCTGCCCAGCACCTGGATATCACAAGGAGGCCAGCATGGAGGACGGAGACTTCCAGCAGAGGAATTGGGACGCCCACTGGGTGGAACGGGGGTCCCGGGGCTCTGCCCGGCTCGCCTCGCCTTCCTCATGTTTGTCCACGCGCCAGGCCTTGCCTTGTGTTGTGTTTGACACTGGCGGATGGACCCTAAGGGGGAGGGACTGTGACACCGGGGGGCGGACTCTTTAAAAGACGGGATCTCCATGTATAAAGGAGAGAGGACCAAAGGGGCGAGAGACTGAGAAGGACTGGAGAGAGTGAGGGGAGCAGACAGAGAGGGGGAGAGCCCGTGGTGAGTGTTCAGCCAGAGTGGCCACTAAACTGAAAAGCAAGTTAAGTGTCACCCTCAGGTCCAGTGGATAGTCAAATCTCAGACAAGATTTGTTTACAAATTCATAGCAAAGTGAAGTGATATCCACCATCTGAGCTTTACTTGAGTTCATTTTGAAGACCAGCGTTTGTGGAGATGATTTCTTCCTGCAACCACATTAGAAGATATAATTCCACCTTATGCATCAAACAGCAAAATTTTACAAAACTACAGAAAATAATTTGAACAGTAATTCTTTTTTCTTAGTTGCTTCCTCTTCTCTCTCTGCTTTCGCACACGCCTTCCTCCTCTCCTCCGTCGACCAACAGTAGTCCAATTTCCGCTGGCACCCTGTAGGTCAACTTTTTTCTTTTTGCTTTTTAAAGACTTTGAACCAGTGGTGCAAGGGAGTGACATATTGCATAATAGTGATGTACAAAAGGTGACATTAAGGCTGTTGTGAATTTTACAGACTCCCCAAATACCAGCGGGTCTCAGAGCGCATCATATTGGGAAGCATCACAACAAGTCGGCCTCAGCCAGAGAGAGAGTGAAGTGGTTAGTGGGTGTGTGCAGCTACTTGAAGTGAATGATAGATATGATCACCAGCAGGTTCCCCCAAATTGTGCGAAATGAGAAGTAATAAAACATAAAATATGATTCACATTCCTTTTGGATAAACAAATGTCAGGCATGAACCCTAGAGCAACTACTAGCAGAAAGACGGGGTTTCCAGAATCACATTTCAACTAACAATCACCACAACCACAAGAACAGTCCTTAAACTCAACTCAGGACTACATGTATGTTTAAGTGAGTTGAAGTGGTTTAAAATCACATACAGGGCATTCATGTGTAAAATGTACACCCTGTCAGATCTTACCTTTGTTTGCACAGTGACCAAAGCCTCACACTGGTCCAGATTTATAAAACACTGCCCTTTCAATCACATGGTCATAGTTATCCCATGATAACCCTCTGACTGGTAAACATGATGTCACTCTTGAAAAAAAAGGACCAAACTGTCCCCCAGGGCTTAATTCCCTGAATTAAGATTGTGACTAAATTCACTATACTAAGTTCAGCCATGAGGTTAAGATTTTCTAATGAATCCAGTTTTAGATACTCAGCCTCCTCCTCATGAAAGGCTGATGTTTGTGACAGTTACTGACAAGGAAGAACTGCATGGCTTAGTTTTCAAAGAATGTAGAAATAATGCTATGAAAGTATGGATAGTGAAGTAAAGTCAAATTCACTGATTAGCCATAGCATTAAAACCATTTGACATTGTGTAGGTTCATTTGATGCCATCAGTACATGTCTGATCTATCAATGCACTCTACAAAGGCTTTGAAGGAGTGTTATGGCATCTGCACTATGATGTTAACAGAAAATCCTTTAAAGCATGTGTGATCCAGGAGGTGCCAGACTACACATGGTTACCTCTAGCACCTAATTTAAGACAAGAGGGCTCCCCCACTCAGGTACGTTAGTAATTACAGAGACATGTAGTTCCAGTAAAAGCAAGGAGCATGTTTATTAACAATGAATTAAAAATAAAACAGAAAATACACTTTGGTGGTCACTGGCTAAGCAGAGACATGATGACACAGTTAATCACAATTCAAACAATCCAAAATGTCACTCAGGGGAGGTAGAAGCTGCCACCACTGTCCAATCCTGAATACACAGCAATCACAGAGGGCTAGATGGAGTAACTGAAAAGGAAGCAAGTTACCTGTCCTAGGAGAGTAGGACCGACACCCCAAACATGCTCTCAATTCTGGTATTTTCCTTCACACACAAACACAGCACACACACACACACACATATACTGCACAACAAAACTGATCACAACAAATGGTGAGGTACTTGTTACCACTACAAATATCATGCGCAGTGCGTGAGGCCCCAGATCCCGTGACCTGCCCTGTTGATCAGCTGATGTACGCTATCTTCTTCTTTCTCTTTCGGCTTTACCCTTCAGGGGTCGCCACAGCGAATCATCTGTCTCCACTTAGCCCTATCA
>JBBIGA010000153.1:19979288-19989841 GCA_037576975.1 Alestes dentex | reverse complement strand
GAGTGGCTGGAACTCCTTTATCTAGGAAACTTGTGTCTTTAGGCACTTTGCAGCCTGTCAGTAAAACATTTGTTCCCATTTCTTTCATTTAATCCACTCAATACACCAAAGATAAGACAGTTTAATCGGAATAAAATAGCATTTTTGTACCAACAAGGTGATTCAAAGATAAATATGAAGAAATGAGGGTGATCAAGACCTTGTGCAATGCTGTGTTTTAAAATATATATATAATCCCCTTCACTTTCTTGACAAAGCCGCTGTATGAAAGCTCCGTTATGGACCTGGCATTAAGAGGCCGTTCTTCTTTATCAGGGTGTGTCCACACACGCCTCTGTACTGCAGCGGGAGCTTATCGAAGTTGGCCGTGGTCTCAGGCAGGAACCATTCGCATGACGCCATCTCTGCTGGATCAACACGCTCCTCTGACAGACAAACAAATAAACAAACAAGAATACACATATTTTTACAAGATAAAACTATGTGTCTGTAATAAACTGTTATTTTCTGTATTAACTTTGTGTAATATGTTTACTGGTGGTCTTTTGCTGGTGGTATATTATTACTATAATTATGGGTAAAGTAGGTAAATGTATTAATTTATCTGTCCATTCATCTCTCCATCCACCCATCCCTTTATCCATCCAATATTCCTTCTACCCGTACACACCTCTATTTATCCATCTATCCACCTATCCATCTGTTTATCCATCCATTCATCTGTTTATTCATACATGCCTCTATTAATCCACCAACCCATCCATCATCCACCCACACATTAATCCACCAATCCATCCATCCACCCATCCATCCATCTACAAATCCATCCATCCACCCATCCTTTTGGCTATCCACCCAATCTTCCTTCTATCCTAACATACCCCTGTTAATCCATTCATCCATCAATGCATCCATTCATCCATCCATCAGTTTACTCTTCCAATATTTGTTTTCTATCCTATCATGCCTCTAGTAGTCTATACATCCATCTATTCACCTACAAATCCATCCATCCATGCATCCTTCTGGTAATTCATCCAATACTCCTTCTATCAATACATGCCTCTATTTATCCATCCATCCATCAGTCTATCTGCCCATCTACCCATCCATCCATCATCCATCCATTTATCCATTCTTCCATCAACGCATCTGTTTATCTGTCCATTTATCTATTTATCATCCACCCACTGGTCCATCCATCATCCATCCACCCCTCCATCAGTTTATCCTTCCAATATCCCTTCTATCCATCCATCTTTCCACCCATTTATTCAGCCTTTCATCGACCCATCCATACTTCCATCTATTTAGTCATTACCATCCATCCATCCATCCATCCATCCATCCATCCATCCATCCATCAATGCATCCACCCATCCACCCATCTGTCCCTCCCTCTATCTGTTTATCCATCTGTCTATCCTTTGGTAGATCATGCAGAATTGTGTACCTGCTGTCTCAGTAATCCTCTCCAGGTCAGTTTTGGTGTTCAGACCCTCCAGCAGCGCCTCCAGCTGTCCGGCCCCCAGCAGACGGGCCTGCGCCGACAGGAACGGCCTCAGACTCGCCACCATGTTACTGAGCATGCTCAGCAGGAGCATCTCATCCTGCAGCCCCGCCCACAACTTCGCCAGCTCTGTGAAATGAGGCTGATGGGAAGGACAACAAAAAAACACAATGATTTTCTTCACACCAAAGAATGAGGTCTAGATAATCCTTCATGTCACGTGCCAGAAACAAGAGAAGCTTTTCTTCTTAAGAGCAGGTCTAGAGGAAAGAAGCGTCCACTTACAAACACTTGAGACGTGGGAACGGCGGTTTTGGAGTGAACTGTGGCCTTCAGCGTCCTCATCCTCACTGTGAGCTCCGTTTGTAAGGTCTCCACTTGCTTTGCACACAGGATCACATCAGCCTGGTGGACATACACCAAAAAAAAAAAAAAATATATATATATATATATATATAGTTTAAACATACTGGAAGAAATATTGTGATATAATATTATATTACACTGTATTGATTTTTTATTTTTTTTTTACTATTTGTCACATAACTGGCCCTGTGCTGGGCGTAAACAGTGACTGTTTTTGCTGAGGAGGTGTTGATCAGAGGCTCTGTGACTCACCAGTATGAGTTTGAGGAAGGCTTCGTGCTGCCGGACGTTGTAGAGGGCCTGTCTGAGCAGGTCAGGGGGCACAGTGCAGTCAGAGAGGCTCTCCAGCAGGGCGGTGTACTGCCAGGCCAACCTCTGGGTCCTTTCCAGCTCATTCTCTATGTCTCTGCTAGCGGCGGGCAGGGTCTCGTTGAGGATGGCAGGGACTGCACATGGATGGTATTTTCAGATTGTCACAAAAAAAAGTATTTAATATTTAGCAATCACACTATTATTCTTCTTGTGTTTTATTTTTATTATTATTATAATTATTCTTTCAGGCAAGAGTGGTTTGCTCCCCCCCTTTTTCCACCCCTTTTTTACCCCTCTGTGAGGAGATTTTTTTGAAACACACTTTTTTGCCATAAAACCAATGCTTGGGTGTCTAACGGAAATGAGACTTTATGATGTTATTTTGGACAATCACAATTCCAAACCTCCAAAGAATGTCCCTTTCTAGCTAACATCTTGCTTCATAGCTCGAGCTGAGCACTAACTGGCATCCGAACAGGTCCTGAGAGATCTGGGACTGACTCACGGTCCTCGATGCCCTCTCCTCCTTTGCTGCTGTCCTTGTTGAAGAGCTGAATGCCCGTGACGATCATGGTGAGCTCGTTCAGCTGCTGCTCTTTATCCCGTCTGAGCAGAGACATGAAGGTGGCCAGCTCCGTCTGGGGGAACACACTCTGCAGGGCAGCTACAACAAACACACACACACACAATCCACGGTTTTCGTAATTATATTCATCACAATGTGCTTTTCTGAGCATATGGGACACCGACCATACTTCATTGACCAACAGCATGTCTCATACATATGTAGATATAAAGCACACACACACACACACATATATATATGAATAAATATAATTTGTATTCTATTCGTTTTTATATTTTTGTTGACATTTGCTCAGTGTAGCAGTACAGGTCTTTTTGTCAGTTTCTAAGACAATATTTAGAAAAATAAATATGAGCAGGATAGTGCAGTTTTCAAATCTGGTGAGTAGGTTGCCCCTCCCTCTCTACCATCTCTCAGCAGTTGCTGATTAGTGTTTTCCTCCGGGCGTGTTAAGCCATCCGGTGACGCTGCGGTGGAGCTTCACATGCCCTCACAGTGTAGGGGGTGTCATGTGATTAGGAGAGACCTGGCTGGCTATATTGTGTGGAAAATTTTAAAAGTTTTAAAATAAATCAAACACACTGCTCCCCAGGTGCTGTGTTCCAGGCTGCCCGCTGCTTCACTTGCTGAATGGTTTAAATGGGTTAAATGCAAAGGAAGAATTTCACACTGCGTGCTGTGGTGTGTTCACGTATGACAAAAATGGTCACTTAAGGATACAGTTTAAATTGCTTTCTGAAGATAAAACAGTATTTCTCATAGAGTAACAGAGCCAGATATCCAGAACGGACCCAGAGCTCGGTGCAGAAGATGTGCCCACCTGTGGCCTCTCGGACGGTGTTGATGTCGGAGGCCGAGCCGAGGCCGGAGCGCAGGAGCACGTAACTGACGATCCTGCGGTACAGGGCCTCCAGGTCCTCCCGGCTCTTGGCCCGGCTGTCTGTGATCTCTCGGCACACGGGGAGCAGCCGCGCCCGCAGGACCTTCTGGTGCTCCTCCACAAACTCGCCTAAGGAGAAGTCAAGTTGGAGCTCTTAGACCTTCTCGCATAACCTCCCTCCAACTGAACCAGATGTTTTAAAGGGCCTAGACGTTTTAAAAGGCTTCGTTTTTCTTTATTTTTTCCCCTTAGGTCCAGGTCACATTCATGAGACTTGATTTTTTACACTGTTGCTATAGAATCGCAAACATTAGATATTGTGGGCTGGAGGTCCTAAATGGCGCTCTGGCACAAGGAACCGCGTTGTACCACAAACAAATATCTTTCCATTACAAATAAAGCGGCTCAAACCCAAGTCAAACCCGAGCTGCTCGACGGCAGGGCTCAAAGTGGGCCGCAGATGAGCTGACTGCATCGCTGCTTTCTGATTGGTCAAAATGTCATCACAACATGGAAAGAGGCCATTGTTTATTTACTGTCCACAAAAAACAACAACAATGGAGACACAAACTAATTACTGGGAAGTCGAAGAAGTACAAGCTCGACTGTCTGTTTGGGCTGGAGATAAATTTCAGTGTTAGTTCTCTGCGACTCTAACAAATTTATCTTTAACTCTGTAAGAAATGTGAAGGTGATCCAGAACATCACTAAAAAGTTCTCTGGGTTCGGTTCTCATCACACGGATGAAGAACAAAGAGAAAACATTAAACACTCAAACAAGACTATAAATAATAAAAGACCACAATATCAAAAGCAGCTCTGACAGAAAAACTCTCCGCCGGTTCGACTCCATGGATGCGGTTTTGGGACGACCGGCCATAAACTGTGGAGAGAATTGAGTCAGAAACTCCGTCACCGGACTGAGATACACTGGAACACCAAAACCTGATACAACTTCAGTACCATCACAGTACAGTTTAGATACAGCACGGTTCCTGTAGACCTAAGGAAAAGTGCCTAAAGTGGCCAACTATAAATGCAAATATATCAAATAAAACCAGTTTTCTTTCTAAGATGAGAGAATCTGTAACAGTGCAGGTCTGACTCCTACTAACTGGTTGTTGGTGATGCAGAGTCAAGTTCTAGACTGTCCAAAACAGTCATTTTTACACCATTTTCCAGTCTTTCGTTAACCATTTGTTCCAAGAGGCCGTTTTAGTTACCGTGCCTATACAACTGATACATGTAAATGAGATTGGCCACCCTGTATAGTTCTTAAAAAGTAGTCCAGGCTGAAACACTCCTTAGAACAGAATGACTGGGCAGTGAAGTGGAAAAATTGCGACTCACGTCGGGACGTGTAGTTCATGTCGAAGTAAACCTGCATTTTAATGGTGTCCAGAGCAGGACTCCTCTGGTCCAGCAGTCTGTCCACACACAGCTGAGGACACAAACACGAATTTGAGAAAAAATAATGAACCATTTTTATTATAGATTTTCTGTTTTTTATTGCAGTGTTGGTGTCTGTCAGAGCCCTCACCTCTATCAGCTTCTGAACGTCCTGCCTGGTCAGAGTCCGGTCCACATTAAACAGATTCCTCGGGTCTAAAACAACATCTTTCACCTGAGAGAGAGAGAGAGAGAGAGAGAGAGAGAGAGACAGAGAGAGAGAGAGAATGAGAGATCAAAATGTCAGCAGAGAAGCTCAGTGTTGTGATAGAGAGAGAGAGACAGACAGACAGAGAGAGAGAGAGACAGACAGAGAGAGAGAAAGAAAGAGAAGGAGAGAGATAGAGAGAGAGAGAGAGAGAGGCAGAGAGAGAGACAGAGAGAGACACAGAGAGAGAGAGAGAGAGAGAGAGAGAGACTTACCATGAACGCTACCAGAGTTTCAGATACTATCTGACCTTTGTTGGAGCACTGCTGCGCTATTTCTCGGATTATGTTTTTTATAACGCTCTCAGCTTGAGCTCGAGACATCCTGCAGTGTATAGATTATAATTCTAAAATAACAGTAAACTACTAAACTGTTAAATGTATAGAAAACATCCAGTCGTGTCATCCAGTCGTAATGCTGTGTCACTATACGCCCCGCTGGTGGAGCTACACTGTTGCCATGGAGACGTAAACAGTAGATGTAGTTCCCAAAGCATCCAGCTGAGGGAGCCACTTCCAACAACTTTAAATTTTACAAACATACATGTGGTTTTTGTACACTAGTTTTTTCCCCACTTATCAATTTATTTCATAAACTGCAGATTATTATTCTTGTTCATCACTGGAAAGTTGTTGGGTGAACATCTATAAATGAAAATATACAGCGAAACCCAGCGTTTACAAAAAGAAACAGGGATAAAAAAATATATAAAAACTCGTTAAACACGTTAACGAGTCCCTAAAAATAACAATTTGTTGAATTTTAGAAAGTCAAAGCAAATATGAGCTAAAACCTGGATATGACCTATTTATTAAATTATGTGGTTAATTATAAATTATACAACTTTTCTAATCAATAAAAAATAACTTGAAATTATCATAATTTTTAAACCAAAACAAATATAAGATAATAAAATATAGATATTATCTATTTATTAAATGATGTGGCAAATTAACAAAATATATAAAGTTTTTTAATTTAATACATGAATATAAAGAAAAATGTAATCATTTAAAATCATTTAAAAACCAATTATTAATTTATTTGGACACATTCATTTTTGTATCACATAGCTTTTCCTGTTTAGGACTTTTATTTTGAAGACCGTGTCCAGGGAGTTCGGTAAGGAAGTTCTGAGCTGAGGTGGGTGTTTGTGTGATTTTTGGGCTGTTTCTCGTTTTTAAAACTTCTTTCTTGGGTTCAGTCGGTTTGTTCTGGGTGTCGAAATATTTAGATAAATATTTATTTTGGTTTGTGACGGATGTGGAGTAATTTAGGGCGTTTTATTGAGCCTTTTGGGTCCAAAACAACATGAGAGCTGTTAAAATGCAGCTAAAACCATCATTCACTACACATTAGAACAGTTTTTTCATCGCCAGCACAGTGTAGCTAACTGTCCTCTAATGTGTGGGAGATATTTTCTTTCAAATCAGGTTTTATATGGAAGATCAGCTTTGATGTCCTTGTTTTGGTGTTGTGAGACCACGTGGAGCTTCTAAAGCACGACTGGGCTGAACACGTGGGTGATAATAAAACTAAAAATTGTACAAAAATAATAAAAAATAAATATCGTAAATCTTGGATCTTGAATGTAAGAATTTTGTTACAGTCTATGAATCAGATTAATAATTACTGGCCAAGACATTTCTAAAAATATAACCTAAGCTATGCAATACTGAACCCAAATGAAGATCAGATCACATGAAGCCCAAGTGAGGAAGCCTCACCTCATAAATGCTATACAGAATGAATGGACAGAAACTCCAAAATTTTGTGGAAAGCCTTTCAAGAAGAGTGAAAGCTGTGACAGCTGTAAAGGCGGACCGACCCCATGTCAAAGTCTGTGGAGTCGAATGCAGTGCCATTCAAGTCACTGTTGGTGTGATGGTCAGGTGTCCTAATACTTTTGTCCATATAGTGTAGAGTTCTACTAATTTTGATGCTTTAAGACCATTTCTATAAGCTTTTTTTAGCTCACTGTCTTAAAATGGATTTAAAGCGGTGAATTTAAAATGTTTGAACTGAAATTGTCTCAGTCACATCAGTTTCTAATTGTTTTCAATTCACTGTTTTATTATTGTCTTTAAACCTCTCACATCATTATTAGGAACAGAAGCCACTGCTACTGGTGTCAAAGTGTCTGATCTGGTCTGCAGTACTGCCGGACAATGGCTTTTCTGTGAAAAAGTTTTAAGTCTCAGTCAGTAGAAACTAATTTCTACTACACATTTTTAAATCACTGTTTTAAAATGGCTTTAAATCCTCTCACACCATTAGCAGTACAGAAGCCACTGACGAGTCCGATCAGGTCTCTGAGACTGCAAGAGAATGGCCTCTCTGTTAAGAATCTGTAATAAAAATTATCTTGAAGTGTCAGTATTAGAATTCAGTTTATATGAAACATTTCCAATTTTTTGTATAGAAATTAAGTTTAAATAGAAATTAAGTAATTTTTTTAAGTTCAAGATTCTTTCTCATATGCATAGTTATACAAGTACAACACGCAGTGAAATGTATCCTGAACCTCCTTCTATGACTGTCCAAACGTTATAAAATATGTATGTTGAAAACAAATCTAATTAAAAGTAAAACAACTTAAACAAGGAACAAAAGTTAAAGGTAAATTATGAAGCTAAATTAGAATATTTTAAGTTTGTTATAAAGTGAAGCAACATTCTGGCAGATTTACATACGCACAGAGTGCAAGTGGGATGTTAAAGTGTATTGTGCCATATTAGCACAGCAGTGTGAACAGAGTGAAGATAGCAGCATGTAATGTAATAATAAATAATATACGGTTATGGACTATGACAAATGAAATATGAGAATGAATATGAAATGTGACAGTGACTCACTGTTTTACATTACATTGCAATCATTTGGGAGACACTTTTGTTCAAGTTTTCAAATTGTTTTAAATACTCTCAGCAGAAGCCACTGAAGAGTCGGACCTGGTCCCTGAGACTGCAGGACGATGGCAGAAGACACGAAGTCGGAAGACAGTTATGCCGAACAGGACTACGGAGATGTGGAGTGCGACTTCTGCACCGGGAGAAAACGCAAAGCCAAGGAGTCCTGCCTGGTGTGTCTGGCCTCCTACTGTAAGAGCCACCTCAAATCTCACTACCAGTCTCCTGCTTTCAAGAAACACAAGCTGGTCAAAGCAACCCGGAGTCTGCAGGAGAGGATCTGCTCCAAACACGACAAGCTGATGGAGATCTTCTGCCGAACAGACCAAAGCTGCATCTGCCTCATGTGTATGATGGATGAACACAAGGGACACGAGACGCTTGACGCTGCGGCAGCGAGATCTGAGATGCAGGTAAAGACCGAAGGTGTTTGAACGTGCAGATTCTGTTTTCAGACTAGATTTCAGAATCACAATTCTAATTCTAATGAAAAATAACTGGTTTCATTCATTTCCACCCCAGAGGGAGTTAAAGGAGGTGCTGCGGAGATCCCAGCAGAGACTTCAGGAGAGGGAGACTCAGCTGCAGGACCTGCAACAGTCCATGAATGCTCTGAAGGTCAGCTGTTTCACAGCTCACTCACTGGGAATGGGCAGTATTTATGATGCATATGTTGAAAATATCTAGTTTATTTAAATCCAGTTACAATTGGAGTGTGTTTTGGTGTCTCGGGTGAGGAACCCACGCATCAGGACACTCTCACAGTAAGTCATGGTTCAGTCACAGTATGATAGTTGAGCTTTAAATGGATTATTTTGTGTGTGTGTGTGTGTGTGTGTATATATCCTTACAGAGCTCTGCCCAGGCAGCAGTGAAGGACAGTGAGAAGATCTTCACTGAGCTGATCCGTGCCATTCAAAAGAAGCGCTCGGAGGTGACAAAGCTGATCAGAGATCAGGAGAAGGTCCAGCTGAGTCAGATTGCAAGACCCCTGAAGCAGCTGGAGCTGGAGATCGCTGATTTAAAAAGGAAACACGCAGAACTGGAACAGCTTTCAGACACAGAAGATGACATCCAGTTCCTCCAGGTGAAGACCCCTCACCCACAGAAGAACTAGAGCCTTGTTTTTAAAACACACTTGAATTTCATTCTAAGTTTGTTACATTAAAAGAAGGTTCTCAGCATTTGTATCTCTGAGGTTCAAAAGAAAGTTCATTAAAACACACACATTATCAGTTTGGCATGAAATCACTGCCATTGTCCTTCTTCATTTACTTTTTCTATCTCTGTAGAATTCAGAGTCTCTAAGCTTTGAATGTGCGAACACCTCCACCCCCATCACTGTCCATGGACATCTCTCGTTCGATGGCATAAGAAAACCCCTCTCAGATCTGAAAGAACAGCTCGAGGAATTCTGCAAGGAGCATCTCCGGAATTTAGGACTTTCCGACCTGCGTAAATGTGAAGGTCAGTATGCAAATGGAGTTACAGGTATAAAGTTAAGTGAAGAACAGTAAAAACAATGTTATATCCCTCAAGCACATAGATGAACAAATACATGTAATACATGTTCATAAAATTCTTCTCTTCTTCTTCTTCTTCTTATTAGCATTTTTTCATGTCCAGCTTCTGAAATCATATCTACTCAGAGTGAAATTGTTGTGTTGCAGTATCGCGGTCTCGTATATTCAAACTGACCGTCTCTTGCAGAACCAGACCCAAACGGAGAGGAAGTAAGGTGTGGTAGCAGTGAGGGTGGTAAGTCTGTGACAGATTATTTTTCGAAGCTTTAATAAAATGTTATTTTTAAATGTTATTTTTATTATTATTCTTTTATAATATATATAATTTTTTATATATTATTATTCTTCTAAAACGTCCATTCACATCCAGTGCATTCCAAGTGTAGACAACTTTTTGATCTATTGATTAGGAGCTTAGTATTGATCATTTAAAAACTCAATTTTTGTGGTCGAGTCGCCTCCACAATGTATGAGGGGAGAGAGAGCAGAAACAGAATAAGTAGAAAATTGTAAGTGTGTGTGTGAATGTGTATGAGAGTGTGTGTGTGTGTGTGTGAGAACATATGTGGCACGAGAACTTGAAGCTTTGGCTTTTAGGGTGAAAGCGGCTGAACTTACTTGCAGGAATGCATTCTAGTCAACACACAACTGTCTCTCAGAGCTTATGGATAATAATCCTGTCTTTATGTGAAGTAAAGTGGCATTTAGCTGACGCCCTTTTCCAGAGCAACTGACAGTCATTAGTTACAGGGACAGTCTTACAGTCATTAGTTACAGAGACAGTCTTACAGTCATTAGTTACAGAGACAG